>OY740771.1:108153145-108753145 GCA_963513935.1 Aphrophora alni | reverse complement strand
ATAATAAATTAGACTTTTCAAAAATAAGAACAGATCATATGAATATATAAATTTACTGCAAAATGTGTTAAACAAATTTTTAAATAGATACAATTTTGATCTCTTCTATGACAGAAAATAAGGCATAATTTTGAAGCCTCAGGGATTTCAAAAATGAGATAAATTCAAACATGGATTACATAATAATCTTTTCTTTTTTTATACGAATAAGTTTAATACAGAATACTTTAGATATTTATGAAGATATCTTATATCAATAATCTTCAAGGTTATGAAGACCATGATGGTTTTTTTTGCCTTAAATATAATAACAATATTCCTCCCCTAGAAATATTTTCTCAAAAATTGTATCTCATTTTCAAAAAAAAATTGTTTACAAACTAATTCCTTTCAAAAGTTTCAAAATGGTAACCATTTAAAATCTTTAAAAAAAAAAATCATACATCTTAGTTTCCACTGAGATTTAAAAAATAATCTCTTAAAATGAGATTTGTATATTTTTTGTAGCTCTTTGCTACAAGCTACAAAAAAAATACAAATCTAATTTTGAAATATCTTTACTATTTTTAATTTCTAATAAAATAAAACAATAAATGGGATATAGTCGGAAAAAGAATTTCTTAATGGGTATATACGTTCATAAAATATGCTTAAAAGAGTGAATGTGCTAAAGGATTAATTACTTTTCAAATGGTGAAATGAAAATTTGAAACACATGAAATACCGTGATTTTTATAAAGATTTTAAATGTTCATTATTTAGAATTTATGAACGCATGCTGATCTTCTCTAATGTCAGCTTGGAGTTTATTTTTACCAATTAAACGAACTACAACTCTATGGATTTCAAACGACCTTCATTGTAGATTTATAGTGTCAAAACTCATATATACAGAACGAATATTCATATTAGAAATTTAAAAATACCGGATGCATTTAAGTGAGGGGGGTAAATTTAGATAAAATTTGAAGCAGTAGCTGCAGTACATCAAAGTATTTTACAGCGCTTTACATGCTGAACACAAATTTTCAACTTAGGCCTCTTTGGTCCCTTGTAAGTGAATAATGTTGGAAAGGTTTATTGTTTTACACTCAAGAACATCATAATTCTTTGTTTTACTCGGGAGGTTTTTTTTTTAAAACATTGGATATTTCGGAACATAATATGAGTTCATGTATTTATCAAGAAACACAAGTTAAACGCCCATTTTAAAAGTTACATAAAAATGTTAAAATTTTTTATAACAAATGTGTGTGTGTAATATCAAAATACGTCTATTTTAACCGGACGTTAATTTTCAATATGTTTTACGAGTTCATTTGAATATTTTACAATATATATTTGAGAAATATATTTCTATGTAATAGTTACGATAATGGATTTAACATTTTCAAAATATAAACCTAAGCATAAGCTGTTTACAAGATGCCTAATTAGACAACTTGGAATTCAGATCAACTGTGTAACCTATAATCCCAAACAACAGGCATCAAAATTAGCCATTATAGAACATTTTTCTTTCGGCATTTTAAACATATTCTATAGAGTTTGACGATAACTTTTTCTTCTTCAAACATGAGTTTATTCTGAATAGGACATAATAGTACTTAAAATAATTCATTAAATAACCGCATATTTTTAATTTCACATTCAAAAATTCTACGTAAAAGTTATTATGAAAGATATATAAATATACAGAGGTAGATCAAAACGTGATTTTTAAAAACAAGCCCGTTTCTCTAAACTCAAATATTGATTGCACATGTATGAATTAGAGTAGCTTCTAAACTAAATACTGGTTATTGACTAGCTAGCATTAGGGCCAAGTTTCTTGAGCACATTGACGCCTTCTTCTTGATATTCTTCCTTGGTCATCCAGAACTTTGTACCTTTATCTTTCATTACTTCTGCGAGGACAGCTCCTCCAATAAACACCATGTCTTTCCTACGAGGTGGATCTTCTATTCTGATTTTAAATTTCTAAATAGAAAAGATTGTTTATTAGAAATATTAACATAACCTAACAATCGAAATTGCAAATGAATAACTTAAAACTAAACTCACATGCTTCGAAAAATCAAATTTTTGGAACTGAAAAATAAGGCATCCTTTTAAAAATAATAACTAAATTAATTGGGAACATAATTCCCAGGAAATTTAATTTTCAAGTAATTTAAATGAGTTCAAGATTTCAAACAAGTTTTAACTTTAAAAAGGGTATGCCTTTATGGTGATAGTTTGCAACATATTTGTGAATTATATAAACTTATATAGAAAAAATAAACGGCTTGATTCATTGTCAGAATATTTTCGTATATCTGTAACCACTAAACAAAGCAGTCTTGTGGGCTTTCAAGTGTTTGAACTACTTTTGTTATTTGTTCAAACAGGAGAAAAACCAAAACTGGGCTATATTTTTTGGTTAAATTGAACTACTTTTTAGTATACAACTCAATTTCTCAAGCTCATAAAGGGGGCTTCCAAATATTGTAAGTCAACATTTAAAAAATAAAACTATTGTTTTTGTTACACAATTCCATAAAAAATCATATTTTAAGTTGATTTTATTCCTTTTTCTGTTTAGAAGTTAGCAAACATACAATACCTCTCAAAGTTGTTGAATAGACTTTCCAACTGTAGAACCAAAACTAAACTTGTAATCAAAAAAATTGAAAGAATAAAATCGAACTTGAAGAAGTAATTAGATAATTTGAATTAATACAACCACAATTTTTGTTTTGTAGAGGGTTCAGGGTTTGATTTCACACAAAAATTATAATTTTATATATTTATAAACATATTGAGATAATTTATCTTTCCAAATTTTGTTTAATATAGTTTAGATTTTGAAAATTGAACACAATCTTTGAGAGCTATTATCGGCTAAACATTTGAATGTAAAAAGTAGCAAAGATAAATTAAATTTCAAATGTAGTTTTCTATAAAATTTTTTAATTAAAAAAAAACTACAGAAGGCACCTCTTTTTGGGCTACCAAAATCGGACTGAATAAAAAGTAGCTCAATTCTTTTTTTTCTTCCTCCTGTTAATTAATTCTATAATTATTTAACCTGTTCAGTATTTTTATATGCCCTTTTCGAATAAACTGGTTTTTCTACATTTACGATTTTCTGTCTCCGTCTAACAATATCAGACCACAATAATTAGTCTATCATACGATCCAGAAGAGTCCATGTCAGTCACACGAGGGGTGTTTTTACCCACAATTGTAGAAATGTTCAAGGCTAAATGACATCATCATAGCCTCCCATTGATCCAGAATGATCGGACTATATCACGTGATTGGGGACACGTCCCATCTTCTTGAAGGGTAGAAAGTCAGTTGTAAAGAACACCTCATCTGTGTATCACGCAAACGATAATTCCTTTCAACTCGCTTTAATTTTATAAGCAAGTGCATAGTTTTCATAACGCAACGCGGTATTTATTACCATTTGGCTCTGCCACACTTTTTAATTATTAACCTATTTTATAAGTGCAATCTGTGTAGATTTAAGAGTGACAAATATAAACAATAGAATAATTATGATAACCAGCTAGCTGTATTAAGTGTAGTGCTACGTCTGTCTACATCGCTTCCTGAATTACCCTGTTGGACATTGCATCAATTCAAGGTAATGAACTTTATTGTTACTCAATTATTATTTACAAAGATTGTATGAAAGTCTAATTAACATAAACTCTGTACCGTCATTCAACCACTCGGAACTTATAAAGTTTGAGTTCACTATAAAACTCTCGGTAACTAATAGATCTTTGTTTATAACATAACACACGCAACATTTTTGGTCCCTCGGGCAGGATCTTATTGAATTAACGCTTGGAAAACAGTAACAGAATTATAATTCAACATCATAATTCCATACGAGCTGATTGCGCGGTAAGTCAGAGTCCGCCATTTTGATTTAATCTTTTTACAAACGCTTGCGAAAGACACCAACGCTTTAAGCATTCTTATTTCACATTGACAACTCAAATATAATCTATTGTAACTCATTGTTGTTGATTTAATATTATAATAAATCAAAATGCGTTTCACTACATTTGAAAGACAGACTGAGCTACTCTCTGGTAGAATAAAAAATATTAATGAAAAGGTTATTGATATGGTAACCCTTTACAAAACCGAACCTTTGCCACCTCATATAATCACTAGATTAAAAGAGTATTATAATATTATACTTGCAAAATCCCAAGAATATGAATCATTTGTAAATAAATTAGTTTCGGATGATTCATCGGAATACGTTTTAGATGACGTCTTAAAAATGCAAGACAAGTTCTGTGAATTATGTTCAACCACAAAGGCGAGTATAATTAAACTATTGCCACAATTAGGCTCAACCGAAGCAGACTTAAATGACACAGTTGCCTCACATCACTCTGATACACATAAACAAAACGCTAAATTACCAAAACTAGCCTTACCAATCTTTACGGGCAATTTGAGTGAATGGACAAACTTTTATCATCTATTCGATATAACCATTCATCAAAACAATACTTTAGCACCAATAGAAAAATTTACCTATTTACTATCTTGTTTGAGGGATGAGCCCTTGGGTATTATTAAGGGATTACCAATATCACCAACCAATTACAGAGTTGCTTGGGAAGCTCTTCAAGATCGTTATCAAAACACTAGACGCTTGGTTAATTTACATATTAACAAAATTTTAGATCTACCAAACATATCTTTTAACTCATTAAAGAGTATGCGATATTTTATAGATATGTAAAATGAGAATGTACAAGCACTCAAAGCTTTAAATTACGATGTAAGCACAGAATTAACTCTAATAACAATTCTATTAAAGAAAGTCGATCATGACACGCTAAGACGCTTTGAAAATGGTCGAGAAGTACGTTATCGCCAAGTACCAACGGTAAATGATTTAATTACCTTTCTTAACGAAGATTGTATACATCTAGAAGATACACACATGTCTCGAGCTTCTACCAGTAAAGTAAACATAGGTCTACCTAAAACTAATATCACAACTCAACCCATAAACAAACGAATATGACATTATAAATATGTCAGATATTTATAATGTCAAACAAAACAAACATGTTTATCACCCAAATAACTCAACAATAACATGCAATTACTGCAAATCTAACGCGCATAATATCTATCAATGTTCTGAATTTCAAAGGTTAAATGCTTTTGTCTAAGCGCCTATCATAATGTAAAAACTTGTAAGTCAAGAATGTAACAAAATGCATCATACATTATTGCATTTTGACAAACCCAAAACCGACGTTGTTGAGAAGCGACCGGATGCATGACTAGGCCGGAAATCTACCGGAAATTCATTATCTTCTTTAAAGAGCCAAAGAGAGTCGCATTCCATAGCTAAACATAATATTATTGCTACAACAGCTGATACAACACAAAATAATGAAAACAATCAAACTTTGATAAATTCTAGTTTAACCAATACTCGCTTAACTTCTAATAAACATTCAATCACAATGTTAGGCACATTGAATGTACATATTATCAAAAATGCTTTTAAATCTCAAATTGTCACTGCAATACTAGATTCAGGAAGTCAAAGTACTTTAATAACAACACGCTGTGCCAAAGCAATAAGCCTTGGTCTACAACCAGCTGATATGATACTACATGGCATTTCTAACAGAACTTCCTCAGTTAAAGGTATTGTGAGCATAACTTTAGCAACAAATTGTGGTGTTAAACTTATACAAAACCATAAAGCCATTGTAGTCGATAAAATCACTTCAGATTTGCTAAAATGGAATATTACTTCCGAATTAAACAATAAATTAAAACATTTAGAATTGGCTGATCCAAATTTCAACAATCCGCACGCAATTGACCTTTTAATAGGTGCTGACTTATATGGAAGGGTAATAACTAGCAAAAAATTAGATTTAGGTTATTTCTTACCTACGGCAATACACACTATATTTGGCTATGTACTTATTGGTCCTGTAAGGACAGATACACTAAACACAAAATCAATGTCTATGCTTAACACAAATAACATAGATTTAAATCAACTCGTACAAAATTTCTGGATTACAGAAGAGTTACCATTAATTCCAAAACAAACAATAGATGAAATTAACTGTGAAACTCATTATGATACTCATGTTTCACGAGAATTGAATGGAAGGTACATTACAAGACTACCTTTTAAACACAACCCAAACAATTTAGGCAATTCTTATGAAATGGCCAAAAAACGGTTTTTACTGTTAGAGAAAAAACTAGACGCAAACCCTGCACTAAAGGCATCATACAACGAATTTATTAATGACTATATAGATTCGGGACGTATGACTATCACAAATGATAATGACTCAACATGTTCACATTATTTTTTACCTCATCACTCAGTTTTTAAAGAAACAAGTGCTACTACAAAACTACGTGTATTTTTTGACGGAAGTGCCAAAACTTCTTCAGGATTTTCACTTAATGACATACTACATACAGGTCCAAAATTATTAAATAATATATGTGATCTTATCTTTCAATTTTGTAGACATAACATTGTATTTGCCTGTGACATTAGACAAATGTACAGACAGATTAGACTCGCACCAGACGATTAACGCTATCAACTTATTTGATGGAGAAATGACAAACTGCATCCACTAACGACTTACAAACTTGAAACAGTCACATATGGGCTTACGGCCTCGCCTTATCTCGCAATTCGCACACTAAAACATTAACAATCGACGAAGGTATGTCTCACCCAGAAGCATCCCAAGTAATACAAAACAATATATATGTCGATGACAATGTCACAGGTGCTGTTGACATTTCTCAAGCACTTGCACTGCAACAGGATATAATCTCTTTGTTAAAAAAGGGACAATTTCAGTTACGGAAATGGACCTCAAACTCACACGAGCTTTTAAACGCAGTTCCCGAAGCTGACAGGGAAACACCATTACATTTTAGGTCACCTGACCAACCATTGTTTACCATTTTAGGTTTAAAATGGTCGCCTAAATCTGATGAATTTTTCTATACTATTGAAATTCCACCTCATTCGCCTACAAAACGTTCGTTGCTATCAATAATCGCTAGGATCTATGATCCATGTGGATGGATTACTCCAGTCATTTTTATGCAAAATGTATTATCCAAATATTATGGACCTTGGGTGTTTCTTGGGACGATACACTCCCGGAAAACATAACTAAGGATTGGCAAAACTTTATTAAAGATTTGCCCGCTTTGGAAAATTAAAAAATTCCACGCTGTTTGGAATTATCAGAAGCATGTGACATACAATTACATGGTTTTTCAGACGCCTCAGAAAATGGCTACGCTGCCGCAGTTTATCTACGTATTGTTGATAAAACCAACATAGTAAAAACGCACCTCTTAATCGCTAAATTGTATGTTTTGGCTTACATCTTAAGATTCACCTACAACTGCAAAAATCCAACCAAGCGAAGTGGACCTCTAACCATTTCAGAACTTGAAAATTCAGAATTAAAAATTATCAATATTGTACAACAAATGCATTTCTCAGAAGACATACGCCTTTTACGTGCAAACAAACCATGCACCACGAAAATACAACGCTTAAAACCCTTTCTCAACGCAAATCAAATGATACGAGTAGGAGGTAGGCTTCGCAATTCTCTTTTATCATACAACGCTAAATTTCCGCTTTTATTACCAAAGGATAAACATGTAACACGACTAATTATCAACTATTATCACTTGAAGTATTTACATTGTGGACCACAACTACTACAATCGCTTTTATTCCAAAATTATTGGATACTATCAGCACGAAGTGTCATACGCTCATGCATATTTAAATGCATAACATGTTTCAGATCACGACCTTCGAATAAACTTCCGTTAATGGGAGACTTACCTACCGAAAGGATTACACCCATCAAACCCTTTCAAAAGACAGGTGTTGATTTTGCTGGCCCATTTTTCGTCAAAATTCACACTCTACGCTCAGCAAAAATAGTAAAGGTCTACTTTTAGAGATTGCTATGGATCTAAGCACTGACGCATTCATTGATACATTGTACAGATTTATATCTAGACGAGGTATATGTTCCGACATGTATTGTGATTGTGGCACTAACTTCAGGGGCGCCGCCGCTAAATTAAACAAAATTAGTACACAATTCTCTAACCTACCTAATTTCAAAACTAAAATTGCAACGTTCACTGCCGAACAAAAAATTAATTTTCATTTTTTACCTCCCGCCGCACCTCATCAGGGAGGATTATGGGAAAGTGCTGTATGAAGCGTTAAACATCATTTAACTCGCATTATAGGTGAACACAAACTACCTTTAATGGATTTCATAATATTCGCCACCCGTGTTGAAGCAATTGTAAACTTGAGACCACTTATACCACTTTCCAGTGATCCATCTGATTTAAACGCTCTCACTCCAGGACATTTTTTAACTGGACTAGCTCTGGTGACCTTGCCAGAACAAAACTTAACTGAAACACCATACAATCGCATAAAACATTGGCAGCAAGTTCAATTATTCACACAACAACTCTGGAAACGTTGGAGCCTCGAGTATCTTCATACTTTACAACAACGTGCAAAATGGACAAAACCATCCGAAAATTTAAAGGTTGGAGATTTAGTTCTAATACACGATCACCAAACAAGCCCATTAGCTTGGCCAATGGGTCGAATTGTGAATACACATCCTGGCACAGATGACAACGTGAGAGTAGTCACTATACGCACACCGACTGGTACTTTAAATCGACCTTCTGTCAAAGTTTTTAAGCTACCTATCGATCATTAAACTCCAATATTTAAACTTTCTACCCTTGTTTCTAATCCTTTCTTTCCTCTTTCCATACCTTACGGGCACCGCTCCTAATATCTCTTTATTCTATTTCATACCCATTCGTTCCTTTAACCCTTTATTTTGAAACCACTGTTTCAAGGGCGCCGCTATGTTCAGTATTTTTATATGCCCTTTTCGAATAAACTGGTTTATCTACATTTACGATTTTCTGTCTCCGTCTAACAATATCAGACCACAATAATTAGTCTATCATACGATCCAGAAGAGTCCATGTCAGTCACACGAGGGGTGTTTTTACCCACAATTGCAGAAATGTTCAAGGCTAAATGACATCATCATAGCCTCCCATTGGTCCAGAATGATCGGACTACATCACGTGATTGGGGACAAGTCCCATCTACTTGAAGGGTAGAAAGTCAGTTGTAAAGAACACCTCATCTGTGTATCACGCAAACGCTAATTCCTTTCAACTCGCTTTAATTTTATATGCAAGTGCATAGTTTTCATAACGTAACGAGGGTATTTATTACCATTTGGCTCTGCCACGCTTTTTAATTATTAACCTATTTTATAAGTGCAATCTGTGTAGATTTAAGAGTGACAAATATAAACAATAGAATAATTATGATAACCAGCTAGCTGTGTTAAGTGTAGTGCTACGTCTGTCTACATCGCTTCCTGAATTACCCTGTTGGACCATTGGACATTGCATCAATTCAACGTAATGAACTTTATTGTTACTCAATTATTATTTACACAGATTGTATGAAAGTCTAATTAACATAAACTCTGTACCGTCATTCAACCACTCGTTGGAACTTATAAAGTTTGAGTTCACTATAAAACTCTGGTCCCTCGGTAACTAATAGATCTTTGTTTAAAACATAACACACGCAACATAACCGTTGTAGAAATTTTTGTATATTATATATCTACATAATGAAGAAGGATGTTTATCAAATTAAAAAAAAAAAAAATTGTTTTCAAATTGTCAGAAAAACCTATGACTGCAGAAATTCAAATGACCATTTGATTGTTAATCATTAAAAAAACATAATTTCTAGATTTTCTCTAACACAGAATTAAAACAATATACTTACACTTAATTTGTCAATATCATTCTTTAAGACTCGCTCAAGATAAAGTTGACGTATCTCACGTTCCAATCTACTTGGTAATCCAGGGTACATTGTTGAGCCTCCTGACAGCACGATGTGTTTGTACAATTCAGAACGAATGTCTATGTCTGCTTGCTGAATTGTATTGAAGACAAGTTCTGCAATGCCTACAACATTAGTTTTAAGTATACAATCTGTACAACCCTTTACACTTCCAAACATGTTTAATTTCTTACACATGGCATGAAGTAATTCTTCTTTTCAAATTTCAGTGTGATCATGTTCAGACTAAGGACCTACACGCTTGCAACCATCATGCTAATCAGCACAGGTTGAGTTTATAAGTAAACTCCCTTCATATCCAGGTGCTGTGAAGTTTATAAGCAAACTTCCCAATAGGATGATTAATTTGAAAAATTATTATTCTTTTAGAAAGAACTTTAGGTAGTTAATGTTGTCTGGATAATTTAAATCGGTGGAGGAGTTTATGAGCCATGATTTTCATGGATGATCACCCACTATTTTACATGCTCTAGGTTTTAAATTTTTACACAGGATCTTGGATTACTCTATTTGTCTTCTGGCATCCCAAAGTTCTTCATTTTTTGGTGTGTACGGTCGATTTTTTAAATATTTGAAGTAGTTATTTGTTAAAAGTGGTTATTATCCGAGAGATAGGGAAGTCCCTAGGTACCCCAAGGTAAGTAGAGATGAAATCTTCGCCAAACCTCATAGGGTAAGTCCTTTCATTTTTTTAATGTGATAAAAACAATTTCTTTCCTTTTTAGAGGAGGTTAAAAAGGCGGACCTTATTTTTTTCAAATAGCAACCCCCATATTGTGACATGATTACGGAGGGCATAAAAAAAGACAAATTTTAGTGCCTTGAAAAAAGTCTCTACAATATTTCAAACCAAAATTATGGGTGCTAGAATTTAAATTTTGAACGTTTTCTATTTGTCATGGAGAGTAATGAAAAAACCAAAATACCGATTAAATTTTTTAACAGACAACTTATTTAACTAAATGAACACAATTTTGTGTATTTTTTTCTATTTTAGTAAACAGATTCCAATTTTTTAAAAGGGGAATCAATGGGGCAAATATTTTTCCCTACCATGTGACATCATTTTAAAAGGAATTTTCAGAGAAAATTGACGTATTGAATAAATCTATAAAATTTCTTTAAATGAATTATTTTTAATTCTGGTCTTATTTGTTAGGTTAGTTCATTAGTATTATCAACATAGTCATGTTGTCATGTAGACTTATTCTTATACGCCATCAGTTTTATCTTACAATTCCCTTTAAAATGATATGTTACATAATCAATAAAAATTAAATTAAAAAATTCCCCATTGACTCCTTCCTCCAAAAATTGGGGCTGTTTTGCTAAAATTGGATAAATACATAAAAGTGTGTTCATTTAGTCCACTGATAAAAATTTAAATCGGTTTAAAAAAAAAAATATCTGTAACAAATAGAAAACACAAAATTTGACTTCTAGCCCCATAATTCTGGTTAGAGATATCGTAGTGACTCTTTTAAAATTTTCTCTTTTTACATACTTCAAAATGATATGCCACACAATGGGGGTTGCTATTTGAAAAAAATTATAATAATAAGGGGCAAAAATGTATTTACCCCATAAAAAGTGAAAGGACTTACACTTTGAGGTTTGGCAAAGGCTAGAAGTTTTCATCACTACTCTTTCAGAAATTATCTAGGAGTAGACTTTTTCCACTCTATATAATTATAATTTTATATTGCAATAATTTATTCAATAAACTTTCATCTATTAAGGGGAAATATTTGTATTGGCTGTAAATGTATATTGTATAACTGATGTGTATGATTTGGTTTTGTTTATATTATATGTGATGTGTTTTGTTGTATTATAAATTTCTGACGTTTGCTATACAGAATGTGTTTTTTACAGAGCAATAAGGAGAATAAAAAAAAAAAAAAATTAATTAAAATCTAAGGAGTTTGATAAAAACCAGTACAGATTTAAAATATAGATTTTAGAAAATCCCTATTATAAATTAAACAAGTTTTATTATAATAATGTGTGTAATAGTGCTTTACTATTTTGTCATTTGTAGTTTTATTTGTCTTACTTTGTTATTGGTGTTTACTTTTCTGTATTGTTGTCGTGATATTGGTTGTAATAATTTTGAATTTATTTATAAAATAATGACGAGCAGATTGAATTAGGGAAATATTCGTTAAAGGGCCACATACATTACAAATTTGTATCCTGTTCAATTAGTTCAAAGAGAGCTTTTAACCAAATCTAACAGATTTTATTACTCGTAAATCCTATTCATATACAATTCCAAAAATATTTAATAAATTGCCCAATTATTTTAAACAAAATTAGTCTTTTCAGTTAAAAGCATGGCTACTATATTAGATAGTATGACTGTTATATAAATGTAACCTTGTTAAAGCACTTACCTTGGCCTTCAACATCAATGAGATGAGGTTGGAACAAAGCTTCAGGGGCTTCAAATCTTTCTCCACCAACTTTGATTACTCTTCCGTCAGGCAGCTGCACAAAATATACACATTCAATTACTCTTATAACACTTAACACTGAGTGTATACTGAGTTAACATAAAATTATAGTTGGGTTTCAAGAACTCATAGCAAAGCAATGGGGATATTTTGAGAAATTAAGTTAGCGGCACTGGTTCAGATAATCTTTCTGCTGGAGCCTGAGTTTCAGTCGAGCTAATCTATACAAACAAAATTGGGAAAACCATTTATAAACAGTGCCAAAGATTGATCTGCAAGTGTCCAAATTCTTTTTAACATTAAATTTAAAGAGATTTTTTTTTTTTTTAAATCATCCCTTTTCTTCTTTATGTCTGAAACAATATGTTTGGGAATCTCATTCTATATAAATTGTCATTACAGATATTTTAAAATTTTCTATGGCGCATAGTTTGTTGTCGAGACAAGTTTGTCCTTGTGTCTAAATTTCTTGCTTTTAATTGATTTACTTTGAAAACAATTTTACGTTCTCTTTACCTGTTTAGTACAGATAACAACCAGTAAAACTACATAACAAAGTTGTGTAGTAGAGATAAGCTTACTGTCTAGAGTGGTTGGACTGTGACGATAATGAATCGGGATTCGAGCGACTGACGGGGACGGACCAAGAAATAACAGACAAAGCAAGAAGGGTGAACGAAGAGCAAAGTATAAGTGAAGAGGAAGAAGGAATGAATGTGCATGTGCGATTGACACACAAAGTGACCTTACAGCACGTCAATGGACTGCTCACTGCTCCAGTATTTAGAGCAACAAGATGATGACACGCAGTTAGCTGAAAAACTGATGCTAAGAAAAGTTCAGTCAAGAATCAAGAGACAGTGTTTTCTCAGTAAGAAACAAAAAAAATAATGTTTGATTTTTTTTTTTTTTTAAAGCCGTCAGGTAATTAAAATTGCAGTAATACTAGTGTAGAGTAGTGTGATTCCTGTAGTGTTCTATTGTTTTACTACAAGAACTTCTAATCTATTACACTTTTTTTATTTCATGTAAAATGTACATTAAAACATTTTTACTGTATTCAATTTATAGGTTTGTACTGTGTATTATGTAGTTTATGTACAGTATATTAAAGTCTTTTTATGCCAAAACATATTTTTAATCACAGTATTTTCCCTTTATGTTTTAGCATTCTTGCAGATTACCCACGATTTTCATTATCCGTGATGTCTGTGCGACCCAATTTCACAGATAATTGGGAGTACACTGTACTTTGGTGTGGGGATTGGGAATCCCATCGCCCGGTGAATAATCCACCACAGTCAGCCTGAAGCAACTGAGAAGGCTTCGAGCCATGAATGGGATAAAAAGATGGAACAAGGAGAGGTTCCAACTATCTCATGAGAAGGACTTCTGAAAATCCAGGAACACCAGGCTTCACAGGTTCACTCGACAATGCTACTAGGCAACTGAGCGGACTAAAGTTGAAGAGAACTAATCTCACTACTGCCCAACGAAGGAAGGCCATCAAAGCCAAACTTCAGGAAAGTGGTGGATTAATGGGACCCTAATAAATGGCTGAGCAGGTAAAAGAAGAAGAAGTCGGAATCAGGAATAACCTTAAGCACTGATGGGACTTCCAAGGTGGAGATGGTTGTGGTCAAGCACTCTACAAGGGATTCGGCCACTCCGCCCTCTGCTGAGGGCCCTTCATAAAAAGCCAGAGGTGAAAATCAAGATTCTGACATAAAAAAACTCATTGTATGAGAGTTCCCACTTACAGGAACATCATCACCAGCAAAATGTCTGTTGTTCTCAATGGCTATCTAGAAGCTAAACTTAGCTTACCTCAAGGTAAAGTTGAAGACATGGAAGATATGCTAATGGATATGCACATGGAGAATGGAACTTTTGTTCTTTCCTGCCTCAACAATATAATAAAGCTTTGGCTGGAGACAATGATTGCTACCAATTAGATAAAGAAAACAAGTTGATCACCAGATTGAAAAATGACATTCTGAAAACTTCAGGGTGTTTCTTAGGCCGCACACCTAGCTTCTGTAGCGGTCGTCAGATCAAGTTTGGAAAAAGTTTGACAAGCATAGCCCTATTCTTAAGGTACGGAAAACCCGAAGGGCTATGGGTGTGTTTAACCAAGTTATGATATTACTCACTGGACACAGCCACTTCAGGAAACATCAGATAACACTCCAGATCATCAATAGTGATCCTGTTTGTGCGCTATGTAAACAGTTTGAAGAGACTGCTAACATATTGTCGTAGAATGTGAAAGGCTCGAGGCTAGGCTTCACAACCAGATGATGATTCTGATTGAAGCCACAGGCATTGATTTGCTTTGGTAGTAGGTGTTTGGGGTTGTACAAGGATCTTGAGTTCTCATACTCCAATCATTTAATCTAATCTATTTGATACTTGCCACTAATGCGTAGAGTTACATTCTTATAGCTAATCTTTTTATCAGCGAACAATCTTTTTAATCTGTTCAGATTAAGCAAATCTGCTTTAATGAGGGTCAACTGTATCACTTAACCCTGCAACCGGCACAGCGACCTACAGTAGGTCGCCCACGTGCTCCCAAGTGATTTCACCAACTCTTAATCACGTATTTTGCTATTCAACGTTACGCCCACTTAAAATTGTCCCATCGCAATAAATAAAATACCGTTGGAAAGCTAATGTTCCGTAGATGCATATCATGCAAAAAAAATACCACAAAACGTTATAAATAATATTCTAAAAATTGGTGAAGTTCACGTATTTTTGTAGCGTAAAATCGTATTTTTCAACTCTGCACCTTTTCGTATAGCGCGGCTCCATTTTTCCTGATATGATTACAACTCCATTTTTCTGTCATTTAAGTCAACTAAAACACTGTTATATAGATCACATGTTTCTCTTTCTAACCGTAAATTACAAATTGTTCTGCGTCCAACAGATCCAGAGATATTCGTACTTGAACATAGAACAAACCAGACGACACGAAATTCATTTGGCATTCGATGCGCTTTACGAAAAGACGAAATTCATATCTCTCTGTTTTTAAAATTATTTTTCTTATTACTATATGTTGTAGGGGAAATTCCATTCTATAAGTTGGTACCACTTGAGTTGAGGAATTGCTTACTAAAAATTTGTTGTTTTGAAGTCCAAACGTAGCAAATTAAGCAAATGTCTGACGTGAACACTATAATATTTGGTGTGGCACATATTGGTTTTGGGATTAGATTTTTGTTATTTTGAAGGTTTGTGTATACAAATTGTATATAAATTGTGTATGCAAGTTACAATATATGTGTTTTTATTTCTAAAGTTTGTTTTTGAGTGAATTTCGAGTGTGTATATGGAATAATCTATAAATAACAATGGTAAGTTTAGGCTATATGCATATTTTCTTATATTTAGTGTTTTATATGAGTATACAAGTGAATATGTGTGTTATTCTTTGTAAAGTATATTGTATTAGTAAAATATAACGCTTTTGTTTTAGCCCTAGCTTTAGAAAGTTACTAATTATGCCTAAAAGGTTGACGTGTCACCCTAACCTTCAAGCGTCAGAATACAAATTTTTGAAAAATCGTCATTTTTATTTAGAAAATGTAACATATTATTTTTTCCCCCTAAATATATTAGAAATCTCAAGTAATGGTTGAAAAAATTGCAAAAAATGTATTAGTATGTTTTTGATCACCATTTCTGTGCAATTTCTGCTTCGTTACTCTTCGATTTTTTGGTATTTGACCAAAAAACTCCAAATGTGATACATGTAACATTTTTTTTTGCACTACACAACTAAATTCTATGCACCTTTCTGGAAATAATGATATATAGAAGTTCTGTATAAAATATATTTTACTATTTTTTATGTTTTTTGGAAAAAATAAAGAGAAAATTCAGTTTTTTCGTAAATTTTTTTTTTAATTTTTAAAATGTTACATTTTTTTTTTCTTTTCTCAATATATTCAAAAATATTACACAAAACTTTTGTATATCTTAGAAAAAGGTAGTAAGCTATTGATTTTGGGTGATACAGATTTTTCTGAAAAGAAGTTAATATCATTTTTGACATCTAACATACTTACTCCAAAACCGTTTCAAAAAAAAAAATTTATTACATAGATGAATTCTATGCATCTTCCTGAGAAAAATGATGTCTTATAAGTTAGGTTTTGTATACAAATAATATATTTTATTAATTTTTAAACAAACGAAGAATTTTCAAGACAATTAACATTGCCGGTTGGAGGGTTAAGTCAGTGTCAATTATGAAACTAGGAACAAACACTGGGCACATAACAGCTGTATCAGTTTGGGCTTACACACTAGATTCAAACTATAAATTACAGATGCTACTTACTGTATAAGGCTCAACAAGTACTGTTGTTTCTAAAGCCAACTTCTGTTCTGTCTCTATGTTATAGCCTATGTAACACAGTTTTTCTTTCATTATATGTACAGTCTCAAAATCTGCTGAGTGGTTGAATGCATAGCCTCGTAACAGCAATAACTACAAATACAACACAACAATACATTATTAGCATTAATCAACAGAGTTATGTATGAAGATATGGAAAGTATATTTGCGGAGAAAAATAACAATCTTTTATCATTTAGAAAAGATTCCTTAATTGAAAATGAATGTGCCAAAAATGTTTTACAAAAGTGTAACCCCTTAAAGTTTGTACACTCTCTATGCGTCATTTACTTGATTAGGAAATTGTAAATAGGAACATACCTTAATGAGGTACTTGGTAATATCTCTCCCAGCTATATCTAATCTTCTTGTTAGATGTGGCAAGACAAACATATCATATACAGGACATATATGAGTGACCCCATCTCCTGAGTCCAAAACAACACCACTGATAAGACCTTGAGCATAGAGTGTCAGCACTGCTTGTATTGCTATGTATGCTCCACAGAACTCATACTTTTCAAACATCATCTACAAAGTAAAGAAATCAATTAGTCCAGATCCAAAAATGACAGTTTATAAATTAATTTCTATAACTTACATTTTCAGTGTTTTTTTTTATTAAAGAAGATATGTATATTTCCTAGTAATATTCGTAATTCATTTTTATTTCATACACATATATTACATTGATCTCACAATGTCAGATGTGAAATTTGTTAATAATAAGAATTAACACCTGTAATTATAAAATATACACAAAAATAATAACTGAATTAATTAAATTAGATTACAAAGGGATAAAATTAGTTGTACTTAGCCAGTCACAGTTGACTTAATTAAAACAGCACTTCTTCTACAAAGAAAAAAATTCCAAGATAGAATAGAGCCCCTCGCAGGCAAGATACTTCCGCAAAGTTTTCTTACATATAGTTATAGAGTTAAGTTACAAGATTTAGTATAGAAGGCAACGTGTTGTAAAAACTGTCAGCACAACAGAAGGGAGTTATTTCTTGTGAACCCTCAGAGAGTCACTTTAGCGAGTACAGGCTTGGGAATCCAGAGAGAACCATGCTGGGTAGTTACACCTTTTTTCATGTAGTCTTCGGTTAGATCCCTCTCTTTCATCTTTTTAATCAGGTCTCCTTGACCAACTCTTGTTCTTTTCCGAACCTGACAGTATTACAGAATTTGAGAGAAGTCTTTTTTATACTTTTATTATTTTTTTTTATTATTATATATTTTTTTTATATAAGCTGATAATGACCACTTTTAGCTTTAAACAACAAGGACAAAAATTAATTGTTGTAGCTATGAATATTGTAGTAGGAGCCACATTAAAGTCATCTCTTCAACTTGTGCAGTAAATTATAGATTTCTTTGTTATAAATTGAATTAAAATATCAATAATTTATTCCTTCTTATGATTAGAAATATGAAAATTTTGCCTCTAAAGTATTTCTATGTATTTATATTTCTGAAGATATTTTATCAAAGATCTGGAAATTACGCAAGAAACAAATTTAAAATCATTTTCAAAACTTCATATATCACAAAATATTTTATCCCAAAATCTAAATTTGAAATATTAAAAAAATATATATATTTCTAGGTTTTGTTTGTTTAATCAGCTACCTGATTATTTAAAATTCTCTTTTTCGATAAAACAATTTCAGAATAAGTTACAAAAGATAGAATTTAGTTTTGTAAGTATTTCAGTGGTTGTGTGAGAAAGTATGTGCAATGTTTTTGCACTGTCATTTGAGTACTTTAATCATGCCGATGTCTTCTCACTTCCTTCACCAATTTGCTACCAAAAAAATCACTTACTTCAATCATCTTCTCTCTGTTTTTGGTAGGGTTCATAGGCGGCTCCGTCAATAATATTTTGCAATCTTTTGGATCAATGTTCATCTTCTCCGGTCCAAACGTATAATCCCAAACATGACACATGTCTTCCCAGTTTCTGTAATATTATAATAGCATAATTAAACACTTGATACGGATGAATTTTAGCCTAACCATTCAACTATCGATCCATCGCATATATTTTTATATATTTACACTACTAATTCTAAAGAAATCTGGTAAGGAGATTTTTGAGACATTATATTTTATCAAATCTTGGTTGTACTTATCTTAAGAGAAAACAAAATATTTAATTTCTTAAAAATTTGCTATCAACAAAATCGAGACAGAAAGTACAACATTGGTACAAATATTAAAAACTTTAATTGGCAAAATTTGTATACAATCATGTGATTTAAGACAAGTAAACTACCTGCCAGTTGCAAACTTTAAAATGACACTGTTTTAAAATCTGAAAACCAAATTTTTGGTACTTCCTCTTACAACAGTTTGTAAATTAAATATAAGTTATGAGGATAAGAGAGTTGGAACGTGCAATGTTATCGTGTTCAAACTCTTAAGAGAACTTATTCTAACCTTACAATAAACTACAAATTGTGACATTACATGAATATGTATGTTGGAGATGGGTTGTGACTCTGTGTGTCTGTTACATTATACTGGCCAATATAGTATCTGATACAGGTATTTGATATTTTTAGTGTTAGATACAGCCTTCAAAATGCACTCGTAATATATTATAAATAACCTAAACTAAATCAAAATAAATGTATTTATATAATTACAAAAATATGCAATATTTTAACTTTGACTGCAGTACTGTTAGAAATTTATGTTTATATACTTACAGAACCTGCTATTGTCAAAGTGTTATGTACGTTGAGTAATAATTATTGGATCTGTTTGGCAAGGAAGAGTAGAAAATAAACTGACTAAAAGCTTGATTGCAGGCTTTCATACTTGGCAGTTAGGTATGTACTAATACTGTCTGGTTGATGCTTTAAAACATACCTCTATGTACTATGTGTCTAATTTAAAAAATATATAAATTGTTAATATGTTGTGTATTTTATAACCAATAAAAAAAAACCCTCAAAATGCTGTCACACTAGATGTGACAGAATCACGGAAAATCTAGCCATTGCCCTATAGGGTACTCAACACGTTCAATATTATTGACAATCCAGCACCCCACTGGCCACTTTTTTGGCATTGACTCTACATTGTCAATATTCTCTCCTCCATATGGATAGTGCTCAGTACAAAAGCAAGAAGAAAAGCATGTTTAACTTTTATTTTACATTTTGGTTTAAAAAGAAATCTGTGATGTAAGCGATGGTGTAAGAATGGCTGTTAAAACATGATCAGTACACACACTTAAATTTATTAAATGAAATATTACTCAATGATATAAGTAACTACCAGAATAATTACCTCAGAATGAGTGCAGAAACATTTCGTTGTTAGTAACAATGGTAGCCATATTAAGTAAGAAAAATGTGCTAACTGAAGAAGTATTTCAGTTGAAGAAATATTGGGGGTTTGACTTTGAGTTTCCTAGAAACTTCAAAGATCTTAAGTTTTCTGTTCAACAATTAGTAATGCCATCTTAAGTACTGGTGTCTGTCCCACAGGAAGTTATAGAGTTATGTTTAACCTTAATTTTTTTAGTTGTATAAATACCATTTAACTGTTGCTTTTCATCACAACCCCTTGTTAATTTCACCAACTTCCTCATTAAAAACATCTTCAGTTGAACCAAACATGTTTTGCATAGCGAAAACAACAAACAACTGACAGGAAATCCTCACCACTTTCTAGCGTTATTGTCAATAATATTGACACCCATACTCCCTTCAATATTATTGTTAATAGCCCCACAACTCTCTATTGTAGGTTGGATTTCAAGATTTCTAAACTTTCTTTAATATTGCACGTAAATCCGCCAATATCGTGGTGCTACTTTCAATAATATTGTACTTGTAGCTATATGTGTTTATAACAAGCTCTGTAACATATATATTAAATGCTTTTAAACATTCTAAATATTTTTAGAAAATTGTTTGTTATTGGGATCACTGGATAGCTTAGATTACAACAGTCATGAAAATGTTTAATTTTGTAAAAAAAAATGTATAATGTCACAGGCTTAGGTATTTCTCGTTAGCGTACCACTTTATGGATACATCACATAAAGTGATGTTTGTTTTTATTTTTTGGTATTGTAAATAACTATATATATATATATATATATATATATATATATATATATATATATATATACATATATATATATATATATATATATATACATTTTAATACAATATAATATAGATTGGTTAGATTTTGTATGGGCAGGAGACAGGCTTACCTTGGAAAATGGTCCTTGGTATTACCTAATAGTATATAAGTAAGAAAACACACAAAAAACACTAAAGTTTTGAAATATTTCATAAACACTAAAAGGATAAAGGATGATTCATCTAAGGTTAAGATAAGGGGGTTCTCTTGATTTTGTGAATGAGACAGTTCCCATCTTCTTAGTTCTGAGGGTTTACATTCTGAAAGGAGTGATTTTATGATTTTTGTTGTAAACCCCTCAGAACTAAGAAGATGGGAACTGTCTCATCAATGGGTCACAAAATCAATAGAACCCCCTAATCATAACCTTAGATGAATCATCCTTTATCCTTTTCCCTTTCCCAACAGGCTTTACCCCCTAGATGATGCGTATCAAATGAAATGCCATTAAAAATAGAAGAAAATAACACCACTCCCACATCTCTAGCTCAATTAAGCAATTAAGAGGAGAGCAATTACAATTTTAGTAAATGTCGCCGAGCGATTGTGGGCAATTTTTGAAAACTTTAAATGGCCATAATTCAAAAGCGAGTTGACAAAAAATTAAAACATTTTTCTTGATCTACACGAATTACCTCAGTGCCAAATTTCATCAAAATCTGAGATGGTCCAGCAATTTTTTTAATATAAGTGTGTTGATTTGATACGGAATGACCCCCCCCCCAATTTTGCCTGAATCGAATTAGGTAGGACAAAAGTCCTACAAACATCTCTCAGAAAAACACAGTGATTAGAATTTGCTTTACTGTTAGTACTGCTTGACAAAATGACCGATGCAAAGACATGTAATCATCACTTCTTCTCGACGACTGTAATGAATAGATTTCTCCACATTCGGAATGTATCTTTAATTTATTATTTATTACAGCTGTCCATTATTCCTCCCACTGAAAATGCAATATGACTAACTGCTGATAAAGTCAGATGCCGTAATATGTTGCATGACTGAGAACTGGTTTGTAGTATCTTTCACTCCTTCATCTTGTTTTTTGTGTTTCTCAGTATTACACAATGCCCAGCAACAAAATGATATCCCAATAACTCGTAGTCAAAGCCTGAGTACGGAACACAGAATGTCCTCAGCTAAGGGATGCTTAGAGCACATACCCTAGTATAGCCTGAAGAGCACTTTTGGAATTGGAACACACAAGATAGTGATAGATATGGTTGGAAAGGTAGCAAGGTTTTAAAACTAGCAAACAGGCAGTAAAATTGTTGGAAGTTGGGGGGTAACGCATACATATAAGATGGCCCATAAGTGTGCTTATGGAAACAGCCCCACATTACGAAGAAGGTTGCCAGTTTCTTTTCGAGTGAAGTATGCAAAATTATATATAAAAATGTTCTATGGAATTTTCAGAGTAATTTGATATATAAAACAATATATCTGGATTTCTTTATTTTTTAAAATACTTTTTTATAAACTGTATCTCCAATATAGTTGTTTAAATCAACAAATGTAAATGCATGTACAGTACCTACTCTGCGGCAACACCAGAATTCAACATCATAAAATACTTAGACAAAAAGTTGTTACTTATTGGCTTAGTCTAAATGAAAGAAAACACAATTTTCTACAATTATCACTTAACTCTATAAAGACGACATTTCAATGAATGCATCATCATCATCCATTATTGTTACATGTACACAAACCTTCTTTTAAAGTCATGGAAAAGTCGTCTTGATCAAATTATGTGTTTATTGTGTTTTCTTTCATTTGGTAAGTGTTGCTCATTGCAAGTGAATGTGTATTACAAGACTTTACCTCACAATTCCATTTTCCATAGGATATGTAACCTCTAGCATCGAACGCAATTTACTGGCTTCATCTCCAACCATCAAATCCTAAGAAAAACAAAAAGAGAAAACTAACATAATTTTAACACATCAATTAATATATTAATTATATATTATACAGGTTTATTATAAAATAATGTTACAACTTCAATAGCTCAAAGTAAATCAATAGGGAAATTTTGAGAAATTAGATTGGCACCTCTTAATCTTAAGTATTTATTGAATCACACACACATGCTGGGAAATTTATCCAAAAATGTTAGGAGATTATGTCAGTGCTGTTATTAGAAAGATTTAGAGAAAGTTTACACTGGGGTGTTCTTTGCGGATAATTTATGTACTACCACTATACAACAAGTAATTGAGAAAAATATATAACATAAGTTATACTATACATTAAAACCATTCGGCACCAGAACTTATTTAATAAAAATTATTGTTCACTTGTATTAGGATAATGTAGCCTATGTTGTAGAAGAGGGGTAGTCCTTATCAGAATCTGAAAGTCATCAAAGAGCCTCTCTCTGCTTTTATTTAATATTGACGTTGGAGCCTTTTTAAAAACTAAAAACTGTCTTGCCAAGGAATGGGCTTGTTTATTATGAATTGTTAAGAACAGAAAAGGTTGTTATGATTTTGGGGATTTTTTAAATATCATACATTTTTTATTAAAAATAGTACAGAAAAGACAATAGAAAATTTGTGTATGTTTAGAATTATGTAACTAAGGCAAAAAGTAATAACAGTTTATGTTTAAATTTCTGAGTGTCGCTCCTGTATTTTCATTCATTACATAATGTAAATAATATAGCTTTGAGAGTGGGGAACATGACTTTTTAAATATGAGAGTGAGACTAAATTGGAGGCTTTTTGTTACCCGATACCATAAAGGTGCCAGGAGAGCTTTTTGTCTACAAAAGCCTAAAGGTGTTGAGGGTGGTTTTTGTTAGCCAAAGGTCTATGGCCTAATTGGCCAGGAGGACTTTTTGTCAGCTAACACCCTACTGGTGCTAGGAGAGCTTTATTTTTCAGACAACAGACTAAAAGTGCGGAGAGTAGCCAACATCTTGAAGGTTTTGAGGAGGACTTTTGTCCACCAACGCACAACAGATACTGAGAGGGCTGAGATAATTTGAGTTTTTAACTTAAACTGAAATGTTTATTTCAAGATTTCACTTAGCTGCAACATAGAATATTTTTGATTTTGTAATATTAAGGAAATAATAAAAAAAGGATGTTCTGTTTTTATGTGTTGTTATTAACAAGCCCCTTGTTATTGTGTGTTTTGGAGCCTTTTGTATTATGAAATGTTCAAATGAGTATATACAAATGTGGACTTAGGTGAACTTCTCGCAAATAGACATAAACAATCATAATGGGATAATCTCCTCTTCATCTTGAAGTTTGTGGACTATGAGGGCTCTATGAAGAGAAAGTCGTATTCATAATATAAGATAACATGTATGGAGATGAAGTTAATGTTTATACTTATGTCTTGGAGTCTTTGTTTTAGATGTTTATTTCATGTTGTCGCAGTATTGAAATAGCTGTGAAGACAAAATGACGTAAAAAGAAAGATTATAATTTGTTATTAAAACTGAAATTATGAACTAGATAAATCTAAATACTTGATCTAAAATTTTGACATGAGATATAAAGTGTTCATAAAGAATGACATATAGATGAAACTGAGACAGATTCAAGTATCTCGGAGTAGTGATGACATTTTAGTCAAAATATAAAATTTATAGTGCAAGAGAATCAGAACATTAGAAACATTGAATTTGGTCTGGTGGGATAAAGGTATAAATAAAACAAATAAGAGAAATGACTGATTCATAATTAATTTATTGCTTACATATGGACGTGAGATGTAAAACTTAAGGAAAAAGACAAAATACTATAAATAGTGATAGAAATGGACTACTTACACAGAGGAATACCAGAACGTCAATCCATGAAAATAAAGGATAAGAAACTAAATGTCCACAGAAGAGACAGATGTAGACAGTGTTGAGGTAAGAAGTCTTATATATTTGGTTTTGTAACACTCAGAATGTACAACTCAAGATAGCCAAAGCAGATGTATCCATAGCATCAAAGTAAGAAATGTAACAATAAAAGAGGTTCTAGGGGAAGGGCAAACATTGTTCAATGAGTGATCATGAAATGGATAAGAATATGACAAATAACCAGTACGAAAACTGAGACTGGGGAATGCAATGACAAGTTAATTTAATTGTTATAATTGTTAAATTTGTAATTTATTAAGACCAAAAATATATAATATTCAATCACCAACAAATGTTTAAGGTTAGGCATTGTTATGATATCTTATCACGAAAAAGTTAATAATATAATTACAGCAACATTTTGATCTACATAAACAGATCAATGAAACACGGTCAATTCTTAAAAAAATAAACCCAAAGACCATGAGTATCAGAAGAAACCATTGAACAAATTTGACAGTAACACTAGAATTACCAATTGTCAAAAGTCAACGATTATAAGTGTTTCCATAATGCCACTATAGTCTGTATACCGTAACTTGGCGTCTGAACCCTTGGCTACCTGCGAGCGGCCGGAACCGTCCCCCCGTCGCTTCCTTTCTCACCCAGCTGTTTCAGTGATGAGTCACCTACTAGCGTTAACACTGCACTATTTAACTTTTTTATGGAAGACACAATTTTAAATTTCTTTCAGCATAGTTAAAATGTTTAGGAAAATATAAGCAAATTGATACCAAACACGACACTATTCCGTTTGTAAAAGCCGCCAGTAGAAAGCTCTTTACACAGCTACTTTTTGCATAATCACATACTTATTATTTACATGTTTACGTACTATTTACATACATTTGTGTCGTATTTGGTATCAATTTGCTTATATTTTCCTAAACATTTTAACAATGCTGAAAAAAATTTAAAATTGTGTCTCCCATAAAAAAGTTAAACAGTGCAGTGTTAACGCTGGTAGATGACTCATCACGGAAACAGCTGGGTGAGGAAGGGAGCGAGGGGGGGACGGTCCGGGTCCAGATGCCAAGTTACGGTATACAGATAATAATATATATATTTTTTTATAGTTAAATTTTTTTCAATAATTACAATGAAATCAAGTTCATTGGAAAGATGGTTATCTATATTTTCATTATTCATACAAACCAGGATTATTGTATTAATTTTAATGAGCCAATTAAATGTCCGTTTGGCACAAACGTTTTCTTTCTTTGAATCTGTCACTGTACGTGGTACACGAGTGTGTTATATATCATTTATAAGTTTTATTGAAATTGCAAGTATTATAAATTGCAATAAAGTGCTTATTGTTTGTACTTAATGTTTTAATGAGTGTAATGATAAATATTTCTAAAAATAGCCTAGACCTAGCAATTTTGAATGTACAAATTTTATTTTATAATGAATACAATTTTATTTTTGTTTCTATAACGTCACAAATTCCATCATAAAAAGTTAGCCTAAAATAAACGACACCAAAACAAAGCAAAGTTCAATGACCCACAAAGCCAACCAAGAAACCGACACTAAAATATCAGCTGATAGGCCTAAACAATTTACGAAAGTAATACACAAGGAAAAACATCATCAATAACTAAATTAACTATGTCAAAACCAATTCACACCCCAAGAATTCACCCAAATCCATATAGAAATGGATATTATCAAATATAATTCTCAAATATAGAATAAAGCCTAGACAGAGCCTTGTAACATGAAAACCTATAACCTCACATCTAAACAAACACATTGAAACCAATTCCATAATACTATCACAAACATTACACCATAAATTAATATAAGCACTACACATATATATATATATATATATATATAGCCTCAGTAAACAACTATTTTTTTATTTTAATCATCAGAAGATAGCATATACAATATATGAAGGTAAAACGCATTCCCTATGAACGCCATGTTTTTGTTAGTACAACTAGATCAAAGAAACGACTATCACAATCGAAATTAATAAAATCAAATAAAAATAAATAATAAGTCACAATATCTGTTAGAATAGTAAAACAATCCTTAAAGTAAATTTAAGAACATAAATAGTAACCGTAAGACCCAAATGTTATATAATTAGAATTAGAACTAGGACTACTTGAGTCATAGATATAAGTACGTCATTCTGTTGGAACGGGAAATTATACAATTAACAATAAAATCAGTAAACTCATTTAAGAATCGGCAATGTAAATATGAATAAATATTATCACGAGACCAAAGGCAAAAAAGACATAAAGTAATATCAAAATTATAATTTATTCAAGTCAGGAACATCAAATTGTACAAGACGAAAGAATATTATTTGAGTAACCAAGGGAACGGAAGAACAGTGCATGCTGGGAACCGCGGCAACAATTCAATTCAAAAACCGAAGCCAAAAATTCATTCCAATCCAAGACTTCAGAGCCCAAAGATGAAAATTTCTATTCGTAATTTTAAAAGTGATGCCGTCAAGTTTTAGTATGTTAAAACAGTATAAACAGTGGTAAATTCAGTGCTAAATCACACAGAGAGTGGTATCCTCTGTAAATTTAAACATAATAAAGTCCAGAAACTCTTAATATTGAAAATAAACTTTAACAAATTTTACAATTCATAAGCCTATTTCAAAAAAGAACACCGATCCTAAATCTCAATTTTTCTTAACTGTAACTTCACAAAATGCGTTAAAAACAGTTTGTTCATGTCTGGTCGAGTGCCTGCCCCGAGAAAATAATAAATATTAATTACTAATATTTATAAAAGAACTTTGTAATTCTATGATAAAGATATATGTAATGAACCCAAACCTAGAGCTAGCCTGGAATAATTTAACTTTGTAATTAAAGACAATTTAACCTTGTTGTGTTATTAAAAGAACTCAAAAGCAAATATTATTAATGTTTAACAAGAAATAATTTACTAAAAGAAAATATTTATAATTTAAATGAATAAACAAATGAATTTCTATAACTGAAATTATCTGCATTATTGTCAACTTATTTAGTAGTAGTTGAAGACTAGTTGTAGATATTTCAAATAAATTTTTAATAAAGTAACTTCACTATTTTGGATTTTATAATAAAGATAAAATATTTTATAACATATAAGAAAAGTAATTATGTTATAAATGGCGCCGCAACGATTAGGGCATGAACAAACTGAGAATTCAACAGAATGACTTAGGTTAAGTAAATATATTATATAAGTAAATTGAAATTAAATTTAAGACAACAATTTAGAAATAAGGATTCATTCAACTTTAATTATAAGATTGAACAAATTTAATAGCCTAGAATAAGATATGTATTAGAATTAAGATTAGCCTAATTTCAATTTAGTAATTTATATATTTAAACTCAAAAACATATACCAAAATCAAAAATAATAATTTAAAATGGACGCTAACCAAGAAGAAAGTAGCAAATATAACCTTAGGCCTAAAATTAATCCCACCGGAAAAGCCAAGGAAGGGAAATTGAAAACCTTTAGAGAGACTATTGATGCCAATGACACTGAACTAAATGTTAGACCTAGCCAAATAGAGGTTATGGAGCAGAGTAGTGCTAGTAGTGTCCAAGATACAGAACCAAATGTCCCTACGTTATTAGAACAAATGACGCTGTTAATTAACAATCTACAGATTAACATCGACCATAAATTTAAACAAAATCAAAATGAATTAGAGAAGCAATTAGAGAACCAATTAGAAAATAAATTTAAACAAAATCAAAATGAATTAGAGAAGCAATTAGAGAACCAATTAGAAAATAAATTTAAACAAAATCAGGAAAAACTAGAATTAAAAATGATTCAAAATGAATCCAATTTGAAGGAAAATTTTGAAATAGTCCAGAAAGAAATTACTAATTTAAAGGAATGTTTGGCAATACAAATAGCTATAGTAGAAACTCAATTTACAGATAAATTAATTGAAATGGAACAAGCTGTGGCAGAGAACAACCAAAGAATAGATAACCTAGAAAGTAGATTAGATTCCACAATCAATAGTCAGAGTTTAAATGAGTCCCTAGACCTACAGAAGGCCACAATTGAGAAGCAATTGTTACAAAATAAAAATAATGTGATCCATGAGGTAAAAGCTATGATTGCTGAACTACCGAAATCAAATATCGAAAATGCCATACCATCCCATATAAACGTAACTTGTGGAGGTAATAGTCAAGAAATCAACAATTTAACTAATCCGACACTTCCTAAATTTAACGGAAGACAGAATAATCCAAATGATTATCTGGATAGATTAACAAGATACTACGAGAGGTTAACTTGTCGACAAATCAACCAGATCGGATACAACAGAGACTGTCTATTCGACATAATCGACAACAGTTTAGAGGGTAGTGCTGCTCGGTGGTGGCAATTAATAAAAGGCGATACTACAAATTTCCAGCAATTCTGCGAAGAATTCCTATCCAAGTTTTGGAATAGGGATGTTCAAAAAGGAATTAGGCAAAAACTTGAACTCGATCAATATCGTTTAGGAGGAAAACTCACTCGAAGTGAATACTTCATTGACAGGGTATTAATAATGAAGTCGATGACTCCCCAACCACCGGAGGAAGACATCATCGCAACCCTAGTAGAACATTTTGACCAACGCATACAGGATGCGCAAAGAGTACAAAATATAAGTACAATAAAGGAATTTGCTGACCTCCTCCAAAGAGAAGATACAGAAGAGGCAAACTCGGAAATTAGGAAACGTAATAATACAAGCCCGAGAGGAACACAAAATCCCACCAACAACAGACCATTTAGACATTACCAAACAAATACTAACTACAACCAACCACAAAAACCACCCTTTAGGAATTATCAATCCCAAAACGAGTTCAGAAAGAACAGAGAACACCCTTATAAAAGTCAAAATAGCTACAGACCCAATCAGAGGCCCACCAACGGTTATGGCCAACATTATACAAACAATTATAATCAAAACCGAAACTATAACCAGAAAACCAACTACGATAGACAACCAGAACCCATAAGGACTGAGTTCAAATACAGACAACCACAACAAGACCAAGAACGATATTATCAACAAAAAGGCCCATACCAAGAGCGAAGAGAGGTTAGGTATCCTACAAACGAGCAAAGAATGGTATGTCAAGCTATAGCAATGAATACTAAACCACCGACACTAGAGAAACCAATACAAGTGCCTCAGGAGGAATGTAACCAAGAGTTAAACTCCAACGCACTGGCCTAGACCAAACTTCGAATAACAACCAAGGCTGTACAGGCAAAAGCGAGAGATATCTGCGAGAAAAACCTGAACACTCTAAGTCAGTGCCAACAAATTTTACAAAAATCGGAACAGAGCCACAAAAAGAAACCAAATCATACTATAATGATTACAACATCTCAAACCTTTATTACGATAGAGAATTTCTATTAAATGAAGACAATGACAATAGTCCAGATCAAACCAACTGTAAGTGTCCAGAAATAACTATAAATTTAAATGGTATATCCACAAATACGTTAGTAGATACGGGAAGCAGTATATCCTGTATTTCTGATAACTGGTTCCAGGTAAACAAGAACAATTTAGGTCATTTTGAACAGTTGCCAGTGAGTAACACATTCATCACCACTGCGTTGAACAATAAATCGAAACGAATTTCACACATTGTGCTATTAAAAGCCCAAATAAAACATATCGAGTTTGATATCCAATGTATAATTGTCCCCAACCTTATTAAAGATTGCATAATGGGAATAGACGCAATACGTATGCTAAAAATGGAAATAAATTTCAAGATTAATACAATTACTATAATGAGTAAGGATAATAGAATATTAATAATGAAGTTCGATAGCGAAAGTAATGAGTCAGCAGGATGCAAAATAATAAAATACGACGACAATGAATATAGAATAAATAACAATAATCAAACTCAAAATCATAATAATAACAACAACAGTGAAATAAACGATTTAATTAAAGACAACGATAAACTCAACAAAATAGAAAAGGACCTAATAATCAACCTAATTAAACAAAACAATACAGTATTTTCAGACAAACCTGGACGTTGCAACATGTACCAACACCATATCAGGGTAGACAATCCAGAACATTATAGAGCCCAAAGTTATCCAATACCCATAAATTTACAGGATGAAGTAGAGAGAAAATTAAATGACATGCTCGAGGACAATATAATTGAGGAATCAAACAGCCCATTTGTAAACCCTATTATAATTGTCAAGAAGAAGACTGGCGATCTCCGTATATGTCTAGACATGAGACGTATAAACGCACTAATTACCCCCGACTATGAATGTAACAGAAGCATTAATGAGCTATTAGCTAAAGCTACAAATTCCAACTGGCTGACTACATTAGATCTTACCTCTTCATACTGGCAGATTGAGCTAGAACCACAATCTAGACAGTATACAGCATTTCAATTTCGAGGCAAAGTGTATAAATATGTTGTAACCCCTTTTGGCCTATCCACTTCACAAGCTGCCCTAGTAAGAGCACTAGACCAAGTATTCAAGAACACGATAGAAAACTTTTCTTTAGTCTACATTGATGATATATGTGTTATATCACCTGATTTCAATTCACACTTACAACACTTAGAATATGTATTTAGAAAACTTGCAGATGCAAAGATGACAATAAAACTGTCTAAATCAATCTTTTGTCGAGATAGAGTTCCTTTCTTAGGGTACTATTTAACCACTACTGGTCTAGAACCAGATTCAGAAAAGATTAAATGTTTTCAAGACTTTCCATCACCCACCACTAGGAAAGAACTCAAACGGTTCCTAGGAGGTATCAACTACTACAACAAATTCGTAGACAAATATGCAAAAACTGTACAACCTTTAAGGAGATTGACTTCTAAGAAAGTAAAATTTATTTGGACTTCTAATGAAGAGAAACACTTCATAGAAATTAAAAACTTATTTCTAAAAACAAATGTATTGAACCATCCTATGCCAAACCAACCCTACTACCTACAGACAGACAGTTCAGACTTTGCGATAGGAGGACATTTATTCCAAATTGACAGCCAGAACAACAAAAGGGCTATCCTATTTATATCCAAAACATTGAAGAAATGCGAGATCAGATACACCACTACAGAAAAGGAGTTGCTAGCAGTCGTCTACTGCATACAAAAAGTCAGACATTACATTTTAAACGCAAAATTAACGATCATTACTGATCATAAAGCATTGACATTTTTGAAAACATGCAAATTGGTAAATGGTAGATTAACTAGATGGATACTTGCATTACAAGATCACCAATTTGAAATTGTACATTGTAAAGGAGTGGATAACACAATAGCTGACCTACTCAGCAGAGTCAGAACAGATGAGAATCAACAGAACTCATTGACAACCACACCAGAATTAATAGTCGCAAATTTAGAAAGAGAACACAATTTAGAACTTTTAGAAAACCTTCGAAATTTAATACAATTACAACAAAACGATCCAACTCTCAAACAGATATATCTCCAAATTAAAAATTCAAACACTACAGAACATAATAGATTTAGAATAAATGACGACATACTATACCAGAAGCATCACAACAATTGGTTAATTACAATACCTCAATCACTTGTCAATACTTTAATCTCAGAATGCCATAAATTTTATCTACACTGTGGAGCAAGGAAATGCCTGCAAATTTTACAAAAGGATTTCATATTTAAAGATATGGCTAGGAAAATTAGACAATTAATAGGAACCTGTGACACCTGCCAAAAATGCAAACACAGTAACCATCCTCTCTATGGAGAGACTAGTGGAGTCAAATCTGAAGGAAAAGGAGATCTAATCGCAATCGATTTGATTGGTCCTTTACCAAAAAGTCGAGGTGGTGTCCAATATATCTTCATCATTCTGGATACATTCACAAAATTTGTCCAATTATACAATCTAAAGAGAGCCACATCACAGGCAGTAATAGACAGAATGTTCAAAGAATACATACCCACATACGGAAAACCTAAGAAAATCTTAACTGACCATGGTACTCAATTCAAAAGTAGAATTTGGATTCAAAAACTAGAAGAGAATCAAATAAGACACATACTAAATCCAGTATACCACCCCATATCAAACATGGCAGAACGTCCTATAAAAGAAGTCAAACGCTGTCTCAGGACATATTGTGCTCAAAATCACAGAAGTTGGTCAAACTACATAAGTACCATAAACAGTTTCCTAAACGAAATACAACATGAAACCACTGGTTTCACTCCCAATGAATTACAACTAAACAAATGTGATATCAGATTCTGGGAAGAGGTAATACAAAACCCTTTCAAAATGCAAATCCCCATTCAACAAAAGTTAGAATTAACAAAATCTCGAATAAAAACCACACAAGCCAAAAGAGCAGAGAAATTAAATGCAAAACATAAGATAACGATACTCAAGGAAAATGATTTAGTACTAGTAAAGTCATTTCCACAATCCAGTATGGGATATGGTGAAACAGCAAAATTGTTCACAATATATGTTGGACCATTAAAAATATTGAAGAAAATGGGAAAAGCTATTTACTCCCTAATCGATGATAATGGAAAAACCTATGGACCATATCACATATCTCTCCTACGTCGTTACAAAATTGCCTTGCCTGTACAGACCTCCGACGAACCAACCTAATCGACATAAAGTTAAGTGCAACGATATAAACAATGTACTTCAATATAAAACAAGTGTCCCCTATAAAACAAGTGTTCACCATAAACAATGTGACTATCCATTTATATATAATTCCCTATATATATGTATATTCCCCATAAACAAAGTGCTTAAATATAAAAAAATGTGACTATCTATATGTATGTTCCCCATCAACAATGTGTTTTTACTACAAACAAAATGGTCCCTCATAAACAGTATTTTTCCCACAACCCACACAACTTATTCCCCCCATAAACAGTGAATTATCACAAATATTTATATGTTAAAATATATGTATATCTCCATGAATAGTGAACCCATATAAAAACAGTGAAATAAAAATGAACAGTATCACAAAATATGTATTTATGTAAAAGTGTCCCCGAAATGTGTATTCCCCATGTCCAATGGACATTCCTTAGTATGAACTATATGTCATATGACAACTATATGTTTCCCACCCCAATGATAAAACATGTGTCCCCAACTATAAAGTGTTACCCAAATGATAAACTATGTATAACCCCATGAACCATGAATTATGATATAAAATATCAATTAATTAGGTATATGTAGCATAATATGAGAATAAGATCCATATGATCCAATTGTTAATTTTATTCAATTTGTTAAACCAATTCAAAATCAACTGATAAAATAAGTAAGGATAACCTATAATTCCATAAGAATAAGTGTTCAATGTATGTTATGTTATGTTATATTATGTTATATATGTTATTTTACAATGTAATTTGTTAGTTATAAATTTATTTATTGTTCAGTAAATTTCACAAAAACAAATTTAAAGGGCATTTATAACGTCACAAATTCCATCATAAAAAGTTAGCCTAAAATAAACGACACCAAAACAAAGCAAAGTTCAATGACCCACAAAGCCAACCAAGAAACCGACACTAAAATATCAGCTGATAGGCCTAAACAATTTACGAAAGTAATACACAAGGAAAAACATCATCAATAACTAAATTAACTATGTCAAAACCAATTCACACCCCAAGAATTCACCCAAATCCATATAGAAATGGATATTATCAAATATAATTCTCAAATATAGAATAAAGCCTAGACAGAGCCTTGTAACATGAAAACCTATAACCTCACATCTAAACAAACACATTGAAACCAATTCCATAATACTATCACAAACATTACACCATAAATTAATATAAGCACTACACATATATATATATATATATATATATAGCCTCAGTAAACAACTATTTTTTTATTTTAATCATCAGAAGATAGCATATACAATATATGAAGGTAAAACGCATTCCCTATGAACGCCATGTTTTTGTTAGTACAACTAGATCAAAGAAACGACTATCACAATCGAAATTAATAAAATCAAATAAAAATAAATAATAAGTCACAATATCTGTTAGAATAGTAAAACAATCCTTAAAGTAAATTTAAGAACATAAATAGTAACCGTAAGACCCAAATGTTATATAATTAGAATTAGAACTAGGACTACTTGAGTCATAGATATAAGTACGTCATTCTGTTGGAACGGGAAATTATACAATTAACAATAAAATCAGTAAACTCATTTAAGAATCGGCAATGTAAATATGAATAAATATTATCACGAGACCAAAGGCAAAAAAGACATAAAGTAATATCAAAATTATAATTTATTCAAGTCAGGAACATCAAATTGTACAAGACGAAAGAATATTATTTGAGTAACCAAGGGAACGGAAGAACAGTGCATGCTGGGAACCGCGGCAACAATTCAATTCAAAAACCGAAGCCAAAAATTCATTCCAATCCAAGACTTCAGAGCCCAAAGATGAAAATTTCTATTCGTAATTTTAAAAGTGATGCCGTCAAGTTTTAGTATGTTAAAACAGTATAAACAGTGGTAAATTCAGTGCTAAATCACACAGAGAGTGGTATCCTCTGTAAATTTAAACATAATAAAGTCCAGAAACTCTTAATATTGAAAATAAACTTTAACAAATTTTACAATTCATAAGCCTATTTCAAAAAAGAACACCGATCCTAAATCTCAATTTTTCTTAACTGTAACTTCACAAAATGCGTTAAAAACAGTTTGTTCATGTCTGGTCGAGTGCCTGCCCCGAGAAAATAATAAATATTAATTACTAATATTTATAAAAGAACTTTGTAATTCTATGATAAAGATATATGTAATGAACCCAAACCTAGAGCTAGCCTGGAATAATTTAACTTTGTAATTAAAGACAATTTAACCTTGTTGTGTTATTAAAAGAACTCAAAAGCAAATATTATTAATGTTTAACAAGAAATAATTTACTAAAAGAAAATATTTATAATTTAAATGAATAAACAAATGAATTTCTATAACTGAAATTATCTGCATTATTGTCAACTTATTTAGTAGTAGTTGAAGACTAGTTGTAGATATTTCAAATAAATTTTTAATAAAGTAACTTCACTATTTTGGATTTTATAATAAAGATAAAATATTTTATAACATATAAGAAAAGTAATTATGTTATATTTCTATACCCCCCCCCCATATTTCCCCATATACAGGTTTATGTGTTTCCCAGATTTTTCATTATAACCATGTCACATATTGAAAATTTCAAGATTTAGTGCACTTTTTTGTATTTACATACATTTCTATCCAAAATAATCCCAATAAATTATACATTTTAAAAATCTGTATAAAATGTGGAACATCACAGCTATCTTGAAATATTTATATTGTCATTACAGTTTTCAACAGTGCCATGGTATGGTGACAACTTACATTTTTCATTAATTGTTTTAACCACATTATAAACAATACTAGGATCTAATATTATATAAATTTATTTTTATTCAAATGTACTGGTTTTTCTGAATAAAATGATATAATGCAACATATCCTTTGATTAAATGTCATATTTAACACAAATTTTAAAAAACACCCAAAAATTGCTTACCATTTAATGTTGTTGTAGGGTTAATATTTACCTCATATTGAAGCTACATTGGGGGGGGGGATTCATAAAATTTTACGTAAAAGGTTTTATATACATACATTATACTATTAAAAAACTTAACCCTTCGTACGCTACCATGAAAAGAGTAAAAAATCACTCTAGCGCTTAGTTAGGCGAAAAATTAAAAAAATATTATTTGTTAAAGTTTTATTTATTTTTTAGTTCTATAGGTTTGTTACCCCTGAAAAACAAATGATTAAATTCAAAATGTACGGTACTATAAAAATAGTATAAATTGATAGTGAGTATCAACTGTTCAGTGTTCACTGCCAGCCAGCAAAAATATCCGCTTCAGGTGTACAAAGGGCAACTGAATGTGCACGCACGCGACAAAACAAAGGCTTCTCTTGTTTGTCAACAGCTGTGATGCGTCATACAGTCAACAACACGTCATCTGACTACTCAAGAAACATTGTCAAGCATTCTATCGGTGTTTTGGTGAACTAAAATAAATAAAAACCTTCCTAACGGCCAAGAGCGGAATATTCCGCTTAAAAACCCGTAGGGTTATATACGAGTGGCGGAATATTCCGCTTATCGCGTACGAAGGGTTAAAACTATTCAAAAAAAAAAAGAAAACAACTCTTCTATGAAGTTGCCATAAAAAGATCTCACCCTTTCAAATAGAAATTTTGGTTTTAAACATGTATGGTCAAATACTCCACAAATATTATACAACAGGCAGAAAAATAAAACAAAGTCAAAAATACACCCGCCATGATTAAATCATGTTGGAACTTACATCGGATGAAAAACTTAAATGACTATATTGTTTATATTAGTTAAACATTGAGTAGCCTAAAACATAGTAGACTTATACTAGGCCCGTTTAAAAAAGTAATTTCTTATGCAGCTTAAATAAATCTCAAACTGTAATTACATGGACTGAAATAAATTCATCTATTTCTTTATTACTTTACCTTTACCTATAATTTAATCCTTTCAGTACAGACCTACAGCATGATTCTCCAGTACTTAATTCCGACTTATGGAATCATTCTGTCTGTTGTTGTCGGGCCTGCAGTATTGATTTAGTTCCAACTTTTCAGAAACAGAGAGAGAGAGATTTGTACGGCTATGTGAAACATTCATCTCTTTAAAAAAAAATTTCAAGGTAGAACAGTCTGTAAAGAGCCTAGGTGTGCTAGACCGATTTTCAGTCAGGTAATGATGGTTAGGGAATTGTTCAAAATGAAATCCCCCATCGTTGTTATTCTAGGCTTCTCAACCAGTTTGTTACTAATCAGTAGCTTACAATTTTCCACACGAATCAGGATGAACTTGCTCTCCAGTTATCAAAATTAAAATACCCATTTAAATATGATTTATACAGAAAATAATAACTCAAGTTTCATATTGTGCACAGGCTTTTAGTGTGTGTCAGAACATTCTAGCACATTATTTTTGTAAAAATGTTTAAATTATTTTCTTGTTACATTTTATTTTATAACATTTATCCATATTTTTCCTACGATTATTTGACTTGTTTATAGATAATTAACTGTAACTCCACCTTTGAGTGAAACAAGTTATTCTTTCTTTGTGTGTGTTATGTTGTAGAGTCTCGCTATGAAGTTATACATTTCCAAATGGGCAGATTATTTATTATTGAATGAACAACAATAATGTAATATCTTCATTTACAATCTAAAGACTAGAGGAGTGAAAATAAGTTACAAAATAGTTTCAGTAATAATGGTGAATTATTTCCTCTTATTTATTATTCATCTTTCAGGGACTTGAATAGAGTAACAATAATTTTCAACAAAACTATGAATTATAATTACTGTTTTCGACACGGATGAAGGATTAATTTTTATGGATATTTTAAGTTGTTTTTTTCATTTTCTTGTAAAATTTATTTTTTATAATAAAAAATGGATGACTACTTTTTTTTAAATTAAAAAAAAAATTACTTTAAAACTTTTATTTAAAATATAAAACAAACTTGGAGTAAATTCATAAATTAATCATAAAGTAATCATCAAGAAAAAAAATCCTATTAAACCCATCTCTAAAATCAATTAAAAACTAACCAAAACTTCTTCACCAAAAATGTCATTTCAGTAGTTGTCGATCAAAAAGTGAAAATATAACCAAGGATGCCATCTTTGGTCAAATATATAATATATTTTAAATAAGAGACTAAACTTTTTGATGACACCGCTCAAAATTCATTTTTCTTTTTTGACAATTATTCCTGAACCATAATATTTTTTTTACTTACAATTTTTCACAAAGGTTTAAATCATTAATTACACATTTCACCAAAATTTAAACAAAATCAGTTGAGAAATTAAGTATTTTATAACAGCATCAATAGCTGTTTTTATTATTTACCGATAACGAACAGAAATTTTTGTAATTAAGTCTATCAATACGTTTTGTTTGAGTCAATTTTAAGAAAATCATAATTTTGTGTTTTCTAATTATTGATTGTGCTACCCCCAAATTTTAACTTATCATAAAAAAAAATAAATGTTACCCCATACTGTGTATACGTAGAAAATGTTGACAAAAGTTTAGTTAGAGAATGTTCCTTTATGTGTTTAAGACAATTTTGACCAAACTGTTACATTTTCGCCAATTTAAATTAATGTCTTTGAGTCATAAGCGGCCAGATTAAATATTTCCCCAATGTGTTTGGATAAACAGTTTAAGTATCAAAACATAAAACCACAGTTTTACACTACTTATTCTTTTGTTATACAATAAAAGAACAAGCATTTTAGTTAAAACAATAAAACTCCATCTTAATTCACATTTTAAAACTCCCATTTTACCCAACTATAGGAAATTTTGAAATACAAATAAATGGTTTATTTGCAATGTCTACAAATTGTACCCCATCTAGCAATGCAAGGAATTAGTGATGGGGTGTAACACATGCACTGTACTCAGTATTTGTAATAAATAAGGAAAATACTACTTATGTATTTATGAAATTAACATGCATTTTTATTAGATTCAAATTATAAAAGGAAACACTTGTATGTTAGAATATTTATGAAGGTAATTGTTTGCTATCAATCAACAAAATGGATGACTGTTTACAAAAATCAAGGCATATTCAATCTACTAACAAATAGTCCATGCTTTACTATACAACTAACAAGATAGGCAACATCTATATAAATCAATTTTAACACACACTATTTGTACAAACCATATTCTTACCGTTAACGGGAGAAACTTTGTAATAAGATAAAGATCCACAACCTTCAACTTTTCAAAAAGTGATAATGAATCAATCCAGAATAACTATTTAACTGTTGTTGACACATAAGCATAGACTTCCATACTTCCTGCATTATGCTATGGACAAATATACACATGATAATCAAACTTTGGCGTTTTGTTGTACTGTCACCAAAGTGGTCAACCCCAATGAACAATAGACAGAATGACATAGCCAAGGGACACTGAAAACTAAACCAAAACTATTAATTTCAGAAAGGAACCAAAAACTGAATCCACGCCTGGGCAGTCAAAAAAATTAAAGACTAGATTCAAACATAATGTGAAAGATACTAACGAGACAAAAAACCTCTGAATAAAAGAAACTAGTAAACAAAAAAAGAACACGCGAATAGGCCAGATAAATTGAAAATAGCGGAATATATCTGGTCCGAAAATTATAAATTTAATTGGAAACGGGTAAAGATAATACACTGGGGAAAAAACCTCATATAAACAAAAACTAACTGAAGCATTTGAGGTATTATCCTTGATATAAAGCTATCGGACAACCCCTCAGTCAAACCAGTACAGAAATAAGAACATTATGCCTTCCGTAATTCAAAACTAAATTAAATAAAAATTCGTCTATTTAAAATTAGGCTGAATTTTATATTGGTTAAATCAATCAAGGAGTGATCACTAGGTCATGCGCTAAACTTTTGAAAGAGGATATAAAAGGTTGTTCACTCTTATAACCCGTTAGGTAACTTCACTGTTACACAAAACACGTGTTTAAGTTAATTGACCAATGTAGGTCCTTATGTCAACATCGTGTAGTGTAACATTCCTTGTGTTGTGTAGTTCTGTGACTATACTATGTGCTACGAATCATACATGTGCCAATAGTAGTGCACAGTTGTCAATTCTAACAGCTCCCTGGACGAGAATAAGTACTTTTATTGTGTTTACATAGTTTTTTTATGAGTTAAAGGTAGTTTTTTTTTTTTAATATTAAACCTTTTTAGTCTAACTGATATAGATATATTTATTTTTTTTTATTTATTATTTTTTTATTTTTTTTTTAATTTTTTTTTTTTAACGGTAATAGTTATAATAATAGTAATAACTCAGTACAAAAATAAACATTATTTTTTAATTGAAGTTTCTTGCAATTTTAAGGGGAAAGTTTTATTAGATTTATTTATTTAGTCGGAAAAACACTTTCATTGAGAAATTTTTGATGATTTGTTTATAAGGAAAAAAGCAGCTATGGATGTTTTTAAAAATTATACATTAAATTATGCTCTTTGTAACTGATATGTAGTACCGGTATCTATGATTTTTCGAGCATCTTAAATGAACTTAATTGGAGAAAAATCGCAGAGAAATGAGTTGGCAAACCCGCACAGTCCCTATTGTTTTCTTCAAGTTCACGCCGTCTACTGGCTCCTTCCTCAACGGACTTAACTTGTAGTGGCTTATACAGTGGTTTCCAAATTTATATCAAGTCTTAGTAATTTTAACTACTACTAAGCTTGGATTCCTTTCAGAGATTACTAATTTTAGTTTATGATTTAATAACGGAAGTTGATTCACACTCTCAAAACATCTTGTATAAGTTTATGTATATAATAATAGCAAATGTCCAATAAACTATGTCAATAATATGAGCAATGTTGATTTAATAAAAATGGACCTTTTGTCATACACTAGTAGTGTTTGGATAAAGCCAATAAAACAATTAATGATTGCAATTTGATAAATAATTTTATAGAGGATATTTTAGAAGAATGGAGTACTGATGAAAGTGGGAGTTGTGTTGTAAACTTACAAGGTAACAGCAATATTGACGATTTGCACTTTGAGATAAAAATGGATAAAAGCATCGACAGCAGTGAAGGAATTAAAAATATATGTCCTGGTTCAATTTCTATGAAACTATTTAACCTATTATAATAAAACTCGCCACAAACATTTTTCAAATGAACGACATAAACAAGTTTAAGAAAGAAAACAAATCTTTAAAATTGCGACCTTTTAAAATTGTTTTAGAAAATAACTTATCTTTATGTCCCACAAGGGTTAATTATCCTACATAACTTGATATTACTACTAATGATACTGACTTGTCATATATTCCGTTATTAAGAACGTTATTGCTTGGAAACCAATTTTAATGGAGTTTTGATCTAAAAATTATATCTAGATAAGTAATTAATACTCTAGTTGTCAACATTTTAGTTCAATTTCATTCAAATGGAGCTCATAGCTGTACTGTATTATTCAATTTGCGATTTTATAAAAACAGTGTGTTATAAAATTGAATGGAATGCAGTTATACCAAAAAGTAAAAACAGTTCCAAGTATTCTATTTACATAAATGTTTTATTAAAATTGAAGAAAGCTAAGAAATGTGTTTAAACATTTGAAAGCATGCAATGGAAAGGTTGTGTTTAGACTTACAGGAAGTTCCTAAGTACAGGTAGCAGCAATACAATAAACAATCTGACTTTACAAAAACATTGTGTATTGAACAATGAATTGTTATACAGTGTGTTCGTAAAGTAACTGTACACTTATAAGATTACATTATTTCTAATATATAATATTGGTATCCGGCTAGGAAGGGTTTATCAACTCCTTTTGTAGGCTCTAAATATGGGCTTTGACAATCAAGACAAACCAGTAAAACTATAAGTAGAATAAAACTCGAACACAAGATCTCACAAAAATTACGTTTACTTAATCAAGCGCGTTTCAACGACAAAGTCGCCATCCTCAGTGATACATGAGCTAAAACAACTAAACTATAACTCAGGATTTTATTAACATCGCACTGAGGATGGCAACTTTGTCGTTGAAACGTGTTTGATTAAGTAAACATATTTTATGAGATCTTGTGTTTGAGTTTTATTCTATCTAATATCATCTCACAAGTCAAACTCAATAATTATTTACAGTAAAACTATAATTAGGAGCAGGTCCAATAATCAAAACGATGAGAAAGAGGAAAGGGACTTACAGGTCTTAAGAAATTATCTAAGTGGGGTAGTAGGTAACTTTGTGTGTTGTAATAATGGCAGAAATAAGATCTACCTGCATGTGATTAAAGCAGGCTTAAGGAAATAGTTAAATCTTTTTGTTGGAGACTATAAAAAGTTTAGTATAATGAGATATGGAAAGATCGGTGTGAACATGTTGGATGTTAAGAACTTCCAAGACAACATACCAGATTTGATAATATATATGATGTTGCTTTATTAAGTTTCCAAACTCCAATAGCTTGGGTGAAAATAAACAACAATGTTGCCACTATTAATAACAACAAACAAAATTTAAAAAAATATATATTCTGTTTTAACCCTTTTAGTGTCAGGAAAAATTCCATAGTCCCTCCCAAGAATGTCGTGATTTTCCTCACTAGTACTACGAAGAATGCCAGGCCTTTTTTATATATTTTGCAGTGTTCTACTAACCGGCATCAGCCTAGCCACTCACGGTCAGTTTTTCCGGTTATGTTCGGGCGGCTGACAGGCCTCGACTGACATTTCCCATCAGTGCAGTGACTGCGTGCACCGTTTTCTTAATCATCCATGTTTGTCGCCTGACGCGATACTATACTACAGTATTTTACAGTGCAGTAGTGATGTAACTGTCAGTGATCATTTTAGTTTAGTGTTTTCTATTTTAGTTTAAATAAAGTGTGCTCTATTACTGTGTCTTTAGAAAGTATTGGCATTTAACCTTTAAATATCATGTATTTACTAAAATTAGTTATTATAAAATATGTAATAAACACACAAAAATTTTTTTTGATTCCTACATCGGAGTTACCGCTTTCATCACTTTCACACAAACAGTTATGAATATCAATTGAATTGCCAACTTCACTCATTATTATATGTGTGATACTACACTAAAAACAATACTGATACACTAAATAATCATAAAATAAATTGTATTTACCAAAATAATATAAACAAAAACACTAAACAACAATTCACTGCCGGGACGTAGCAGTAAACATCAAATTGTCTTTTACAGGCTTGCTAACATTGATTTTTCTTATAACCATCGATAGAATTGTGCAAAACAATTAGAGGGTCTTTTACTCAGAGTTACTATATAAAATACATGTAGTTTGGATAAAAGTTACCGTTGGTATATCGATTTTAGCAAACCTTGTTTAATTAGATTGTGATCGCGACTTTAGCACTGTGGCCGCGGCAAAATAGATCACGATCGCGAATTTTAGCACTTGGAGGGTTAAAAATTAGATAAACTCGATTATCCGGCAAAATCGGATATCCGGCATGGCCGTGGTCCCGACCGTGCCGGTTAAAAGAGCGTCTACTGTACAAACTTTCTCACACACACATTCAAAATTGAAATACTAACCAAACAAAACAATAATTTGTCGCAAAATTTTCAGTTAAGTAATTTTCAGTAATAAAGTGAAAATGAACCATAGATGCCATCTTTGAAAAAATATTTATATACAGTAGAGTCCGGCAAACTCAGCGTAATGTGGACCGGAAGTGTGCCGAGTTTGTGAAATACCGGGTTATCGGGAATAAGGGCAAAAAATAAATTGTAATTGAAACACCAAAGCGGCGGCGATATCAAACGACTTTGTCGATAGCGGTATCCCATTGTCGGCGGTGTAAAAACACCGTGGCACCAAAGCGGCGAGTCAAACGACTTGTCAATAGCGGTATCCCATTGTCGGCGGCGTAAAAACACCGCAACATTGGCACCCGTCGGTATAGCAGACATACACTTGCAAAAACGTTTGATGGGCCGCTTTTTTTCCACGAATCAATTTAGTATACATTATGGAAAATATAACATTTCTTTTCAGTTTTCTTTGACTGGTTATGATCTACGCACAGTATATACAGTAAATACAAATGAGTGAGTTACAAAAACGGAAGCGTGTGTTGGTTTCGTTTGAGACGCGGTTAAATGTGTTAAAAAGACTTGACAGAGGGGAATCTGTAAAAAAGCTTTGTGACAAGTTTAACGTGGGAAAAGTTCCATCAACGATTCGAGCGATCGAAGTTAATGCCTGCTTTGGGATCTGCCGAACTTTTACAAACATCGCTGTTTTTAGCAATATATTTGTTCCCGTCAGAGGCGCCAAGTAATCCAGACTGCCGGGTTATCGAGTGCCGAGTTTGCGAGACTCTACTCTATTTTAAAATGTACACTTGCTTCACTTCAGCCATAAACACATCCTCAGCCTAAGTCATATTGAATTACATAGCTTTAAATGGCGGTGATTAAGGTTTATTTTTATTTTTGCCCATGATTCCTGAACAGTATTCTGTTACTTGCAATTCTGCACCGAGATTTGGGTAATTAATCTTCATATTCCATTAATTTAAACAAAATTGGTAAGAGTTGATTTTGTAAAAGTAGGGTTTACCAATAAGTCACGAATCAGACTTTTTGGAGAGATACCAATACTTTTTCTTTGATTGCTTAGAGTTGATTTTGAGAAAATTGTAATGTTGTGGTTTTTGTTTTATCGCAACTGCCTACAAATTTTGAGTTATCAAAAAAATCCTGAAGTGAAATATGCAAAATATGGCCACATATCAAATTTGATTAAAATCTCTCCACGTATTTGGACTATAGAGCACTGCACACAAGACAGATGGACATAATTCAAAAAACCATAATTTTAGACTCAGGGGACTTAATAATGGATATAAACACAAAAAACTTGACATCGATTTTTCGAACCATCACACAACTTTATAGTACATATATGGGAGAAAATAAAACCTTGAAATGGATAATTCACAAAGAACTAGGAAGAGCTGGCAGATGTGAAGGGGTTGACAAGGATGGCTGAGATAACTTTTTTTCCTGTCCTAGTAACATTTAAAGTATCTCAAGAATTGATTACAGATAGTGCCTTCACCAGAAACATTCCACATGGGCAATTTAGTGAGTTTTTGAAAATAATAAAAAAAACATATAAGAAGTCATTTAGATGTTGCTCAACAGAATTTACAACAATTAAAGTAAAATTAAGGTGAATACAAATTTTATATATATTAACTAGTATGGTTACTTTCTGAACACACTGTATAATTAGGGATAACAAAGCAATACAAAACATATTGATGTAATCAATTATATAGTAATTGCATATATACAAATAGTATTTTAGTTGTTTACTGACTGTTAAAACAAATATCAACAGATCCCTTTATATTTGTAGTTAGTAAAAACCCTATCAAACTCATACTTGTTACCAATAGAAGAAAACCTTCAAACTAATTTGCCTTAAAACTCAAACTTAGTACAGAAAGTACAAACCCATCAAACTTATACTTGGTACAGAAAGTACAAAACATTTAAATTCATACTTGGTACTGAAAGTACAAACCTTTCAAACTCATACATGGTAGATAAAGTACAAACCCACAAACTCATACTTCTTCAAAAAGTAGAAACCTTTCAACCTAATACTTTATACAAAAACTACAAACTTTTTAAAATCACACTTGTTGCAAAAAGTACAAACTCACACTTGTTACAATATTTACAAACTCTTCAACATTAGACTTGATACAACACGTATAACCCTTTCAAACTTATACTTGTTACAAAAAATACAAATATATCAAACTCATATTTGTTACAAAAAGTACAAACTCACACTTGTTACAATATGTACAAACCCGTTCAAACTCATACTTGGTACAGAAAGTATAACAGTTATAGTTTAATTGGTGTAGCTCGTGTATAACTGAAGAGGACGACCTTGTCGTTGAAACGTGTCTGATACTTAGGCGTATTTTTTATGAGAATTGTGTTCTGTGTGTTTGTTATACTGTATAATTTTTCTTATAAGTCAAGCTCAACATTTAATAGAGATTGAAATTATTTCACTAAATCATTCGTTCTTCAAATTTTGTACATGCTACATATAGTTGAAAGTTGAAAAATAAAATAGGAAGGGGAAAGGAGGGTTGAATTAAAAAATGATCAATATGTCAGTAGTATATTAAAATTGATTACAGCTAAATAGTAAAACCTTCCTCCAGAGCGTTTATTCATTTAAAATTGTGTTGTTTTGAGGTATTAAGTAATAGAGACTGAATGAAAATGGTTCCATGAGGAAATTAATAACATTTTAGACGTTAAAAATTTGATTAAGAACTTTGTTAGATGCAAAACATTTTAACTTTCAATCATCAATACGACATTAAAAATAAAAGGAACATATCTAATTCGTAACAACATGAGTTTTAAACTCATAACATGAACTCGCAATAATGATTGAAACACATTGCAAAATTTAAGTCTTGCAGGCAAATCACGAGGAAGAAGTTTTTGGACAATCTGAATTTTTATGGATTTAAATCCAAAACTTACCGACAAATGTGAAATGTTAGCCATTCCACTAATGAATGTTAGTTTAAATAACGTGCCCTAAAGTAGTAATTTACACAGTCATGTAACCATACAAGATCTAGTATTGACTATGATTGGAACCTTCATTGTATATGAATCAAAATGAGCACTCAATACGTTTTAGTGGAAAGGAAAAAGATGAATCTGGTGTAGTCTCCGAACCACTCTGGAATGGAATACCTACTGAGAAGTAGATGAGATAGGAAAGAAGGATGACTTGATTATAAGAAAACACACAGCATGCCGATTATATCAAAGGCTATGTTGCAGGAGACAACTTATGGCATAAACTCGTAAAGAGCAACAAAATATGTGGGACTTACAGACTTACCACTGGTGAGAGGAAGGGAACTTATTAGGTTGGCTAGAGGTAACCTTAGGATGGTGAGCAGTTTGTTAACAAGACACCCGTTCCTTGATCCAACATCTCACATAATACATAAAAGTGACGTCTCAACTTGCATTGATGTAGGGAGATTGAGGCCATTTGTTAAAGGAATGTTCCGGCTATTAGCCCATCCTGTGTGGGAGAAATTTGGAAATGTCTAACTGACATAAAAATATTCTAGACCTGGTAAGGACTGTGAGGGATACAGATAAGTTCGAGGGAACGTAAGTACTCTTTAATATGTAGTTTCCCCTTCAAGAACTGGTATTAATTATAATGAGTGTGGGAATAGGTTTTGTTACATCTTAACATCATATTTTTAACTGACTAAAGTATTATAGAAAAAAAAATATATATATATATGTAAGTTACTTTCCAAAAACTATAAAATTTATTGTGAACACAAACAGAAAATGATGTTTATAACATATGTTTGTTAATGTCTGTTATCATTTTCAATACATTCTGTGACTCGTCCAAGAACACTGATTCTTCGTAACATGCTCAGGTTGATAGTTGTGACATAATATTTGATTTGTCCTCTCCTAATCTTCTTGGTTTATTAACAAACGTTCTACATTTCAAAAATCCCCCACACAAAAAAAAAAAAGAATTTGGAGCAGATAAGAGGACCTATGTGACTGAGCAATATTACCATTATGTAACATCAAATGACTTGGAAAATTCTTCCATAACACATCCATAGAAATTCATCCTGTATAGCTAGTTACACGATCTTTTTTTGAAACCACAACTCCCTTTCATTTACTCCTAAATGGGTTAGTTTTGAGGGCAAAAACCCACTAAGCATTTTAACATAATGAACAAACAACACATTCACTGTTGCATTATTTTCCTCAGAAGAGAAAAACCGCCTCAATAACAGCAAACACTGTACGCTACACAATACAGTCACTTTTTCACTGTGCAAATGAAGTTTGAGAATCCTATTCAGCTGTTTTTCTGCCCAAAAATTACAATTATGTTTACTTACATAGCCTGATAAATAAAAATGGACATCATTCAACATAATTAAATGATTCAATAAATATGGACTTTCTCACAATAATTCTTGATACCTATTCCAAAATTCAAGTCTTGAAGACAAGTCATTAGGTAGAAGACTTAAAATTTTATTTAGTAAAAACGTATAAACCAAAATTTGATTTTTAAAAGCTGTAAACTTTAGCAAGAACAACTTAAATAATCTTTATAAAACACTGTTAAAATTCAAAACCCACACATATAACAAAAACACTGTTATATATTATTTAACTGTTAGTATCATAACTACAAATTTAAAATAAATATTATCAAAATGTAGAAATAATAAAATTAAAACACACACAAAGGAAATGTTAATAAACGAAACACAGAAAAGCTACACCAAAAATAAAATGATATAATATGGCCAAAAATTGCTTTATGTACATGATAAAAACTATGGTACATTAAACATTAATTTCTTTTGTTATCCCTTTCATTACGAAATAAAAAAGAAAAAAATAATATAAAAAAGAAATATTTTCAAACATTAATTTTTAATTTTTCATGGCTTTAAAAAGTTTTATTTTCTTTATGATAGGCTGTAATAAATAGTTATAAAACATCAGAATTTACTTTAATAACATCAGAATTTTTTTTAATCTGAAGAATACAGAATATTATTAAGTAAATACTAGCTTCATCAATGGTAGAAATGGTGCTAATAGCAGCAAATTGTTTCTAATGAAAATTACATTTGGTATTTTAATATAGTGTATTAATTAAACACTCTACACTTTATAGAGACTTCAGGCTTCCACAGGGGGTGTCATCCAATATTAAATTTCTAGTATTCATGTGGCGTCTTTTTTTGACATTAGTCATTCCAGACCTACTGGTAAAGGATTAGACCAATCAGTCTATAGGAGAGTAATGCATTCTGCATTATCTCAATGCTGCTTCACACCGCCATCCATCACGGGAAAATGCCATGATAAATATACTGGTATATATTAGAAAAACTATATCTGAACTACAAAATTTACCCTAAGACATAAACACACACAAAAATGCATTACAAAAGAAGGGTTATAATCTTTGGACGTTCTGCAAATCGTTAGAAGGACAGGTGAACCTAAGGGCAACCCTAAAGCTACAGTGAAAGGTACTACTTACATGATAAACATCATACTTATGACATATGGAGTATGCCTTATTTTTAGTACAGTTTATAAGTATTAGACAGAGTGTAAGAGCCATAAAATCAAAGATCAAATATGAAGATGCAGTACGGAAATGTTGCTGCGGAAAGGTAAATGTAGGAGAGATGGACAATAATCTAAAAATTAAACTAATAAACACATTCCAACCGACAAGAATGGAAATGTGAAACCGTCAACAACTACAAGCTTCGTGGAAATCAACATTGATGCGTTCTGATTGGCCCAAAGTGAATAGCCAATCAGAGCACTCAGCAGGAAGATATGTCTATATAAGTCTGCACATAAGAGAACTGCATTAATCTTTTTTCAGTGTTGACAATGAATTAAAATTTAGTAGGAACGTCAGCAATAAACATCACATAACAATGCAGCCTACAGCCCAGTAATCCAATTTTAACATTATAGTTTTTTTTTAATAACACCCATTTTAATAATACACTCTGTGAACTGAGATATTGGAGATCAAAGATAAACCAATTTAATAGCAGTATTGTTCCTAGCACTAATAGATGAAACTTAAGTACAGTAGAGTCTCGCAAACTTGTCACTCGATAACCCGGCAGTCCGGATTACTCGGCGACCCTGGCGGGAAAAAATATATATTTCTAAAAACAGCGATGTTCATAAAAGTTCGGCCGATCCCAAAGCGGGCATTAACTTCGATCGCTCGAATCGTTGATGGTACATTTCCCACGTTAAACTCGTCACAAAGCTTTTTTACAGATTCCCCTCTGTCAAGTCTTTTAACCACATTTAACCGCGTCTCAAACGAAACCAACACATGCTTCCGTTTTCGTAACTCGCTCATTTTTATATACTGTATATACTGTGCGTACCTGTCAAAGAAAACTGAAAAGAAATGTTATATTTTCCATAATGTATACTAAATTTATTCGTGGAAAAAAAGTGGCCCATCAAACGTTTTTGCAGGTGTATGTCTGCTATATCGACGGGTGCCAATGCCGCGGTGTTATTATGCCGCCGACAATGGGATACCGCTATCGACAAAGTCGTTTGATATCGCCGCCGCTTTGGTGCCGCAGTGTTTTTACACTGCCGACAATGGGATACCGTTATCGACAAAGTCGTTTGATATCGCCGCCGCTTTGGTGCCGCAGTGTTTTTACACTGCCGACAATGGGATACCGTTATTGACAAAGTCGTTTGATATCGCCGCCGCTTTGGTGTTTCAATTACAATTTATTTTTTGCCCTTATTCCCGATAACTCGGAATTTCACAAACTCGGCACACTTTCGGTCCACATTACGCTGAGTTTGCGGGACTCTACTGTACTTACGACAATGAGGATAGAGAGATTTGTCTAAGGGAAAAGGGAAAAGTATCTAAAACTACTAATCTTATTAGATATATACTAAATTTGTTGCTAAAGAATCAAAGTTTATTATTGTCACTTTAGATAAGCTGAATTTAAAACCAAAGGATAGGTTACATAGAGATAATAACAAACTTTTTTCTTTAGCAACTAATTTTGTACAGTATCCAAATATTTATTTGTAATCGAGTATACCTCTATTACACAGAATACCATTGACCTCAAACATCTCAGCATATAGAGTAAATTTCAAAAATTAGGCTCTGTCATGACAAACATTATGATCTGTTATACAAAATTTTATTCAAATCAGTTATGTAAATAATACTGAGAAACACTGTCAATGACAAAATCAAATTTGAGTAATGACAAGGAAACTTAGCTTCAATTAAGAATTACTTGAAGAATCAGGAGTAATTATTCAATTTTCTTGGTAATTATTAAAATATCGCAAACTGTCTATGAGAAATGTAAGTTATAAGTGTGTGAAATTTTTTGGGAATTGATTAAAAGTTATTTCATGCAACTGTTAACAAATTTACTAAAACAAAAATCATGGTCAAACAATTAATAATTCATTAACAATTAATTAATCTTACAGTTTTCTGCTTTCTTACTTTGATACAATATCCCTGAAAATAAATACAAATGGTACAAATCTAAAATGAAATACTCTCATTTTAACATTTATTAATAGCTTAAAATCACAATGGAATATAAATATTGTCCTTTCTAACACAAAAAAAGAAAATATTTTAACTAAATTAATTTGTTTTATAAAGTTTATTGTATTCCTAAATATCAGAAGTAAAGTAATAAACAATAAAGATCCCACAAAACATTAAGCAATAAAATACAAGTTTAAATGTATAGACTCAATATAAGTAGGCCTACTATACTACGTCCAAAACGTAACCTTATTCAAGATGTTCATGTAGATGCATTTAAAAAAAAATTTTAATAACGTAACTTCTAACTTGATTTATTAAAATTATTATTATTGATTATTTCCAATTTTGTTCAACTTAGACAAATTTTATAAATTGTAAAAGGAAGTGTTTACTGTTTGTTTTTTGTGGTGAATACTTTAAGGGGAGTCGCCCTCCCATATAAGGACAATGTTAACTTAGGTACACCTTAAAAAAAACTTGCAGATATATAAGGCTGAAATTTTGTACACATGTATATTGGTCCTTGATACATGTTTTAACCAGTTATTGTTAACCTAGGTTGTTCAGCAACCAATTTATTAATTTTTTTAACATTGTTTCCCAAAATAAAATATTATATGAAACAATTTTTTTTTTAAGGGTAATAACTAATATTTTAAAACAATCTCTGGTCTAAATTTGTATCATATGCCTGTTAATATGTAAGCAAAATTTCAGCTCAATATCTGTAATACTCTTTGAGAAACATGTACCTAAGTGTAAAAAAACACAACATTCGGAGAATCGCTATCGAAAAAATAGGTTTATTTGCAACAGTGTCCTGGGGCATATGAAGGGTTGTTCAAATCTTCCTCTTCTTTAAATCTATCCTCCAACATTTTCCTCTTCAATCTGTTGGCCTGTCTACACTTTTTAGCAATCTTTTCTAGGGATTTTTCAGCTTTTTGTACTCGAATAGCATCAATGACCTGCATTGCCGCGACACAGTTTTTACCTGGTTTTTAGGCCTAACACTTTAAAAAGAAAATACTTTGATACATTCCCTTTATTATAACAACTAATTGGATCATGAATGCCTAGTTTTAAAGTCTCAAGCCTAACAAAGACTTTCTTGGGAATTCTGCTCCAAATTATATTGTTTAGCGACTCGCTTACATTTTGCGTACACTTAGCTAAAAGTAAGGGATTTGCTAAGGCTTTGAACACGTGTTTGATCTCTTTCATCACAATTTCAGGCAGGTGGGTATGCTCTTTGTGATCATAAATAGTGTCTTCTAGTTTAGATTTCTGGTACTTGCACCACGTGATATCGTCTTTAGGGCATAAATTGTGCAGTGGTCTGTCATTGGTTGAAGCAAAGTGAGAGTAGGTTGTCCATATGGCATTTTTCATCTCTTCGACACCTTTGGATGAATTTCTTCTTATTGCAAGGCCATAATAGACTTGAATGATGTTGATGGCAGCATTTGACAATCGTCCACGGCTGCCAATTGTTTTCCCATCTGGTAACTCATTTTCCGAATTCTGTTTCTTGAAATTTATGAGGCGAGTTCCCATTCTTTTTTGTACACTAGAAACAATACCAAAGCCCTTGCAATCACCGTCTCCTAAATAATATTTATAATATACACCGTAGTTGTCCTGGGACCTATTGAAAATATGTCGCACTCCGGTAAAATTGTATTTTACCAAAAAATCTAGTTTTAACAATTAGATCCAAAAGCAAAGTCGTTATATATTAATTTAAACGTGAGAAACTAAGCTATCCAAATCTGCAAAAATATAAAAATCGAATTTTTGAAGGTCGACTCCCCAGGCCATAAGTCTAAATTGAGAAACTGACATAACCAAGAAGGGGAAATGGGTTAATCGGGATTGGAACTCTAGACTAAAAGGTCCTGATCAGATAGAACACACTCCTTAGATGGCTTAACTATCAAGGAAGTGTCTAAGTTTAGTTTCAATTAGGGTTCACTCTTGTTTTCATACTCTCTACTGATTGAGAAAGTGAACAGGGTTTACAAAATATTTCAGAGCTTTAGTTTTTATTGTGCGTTTTCCTATTTGCCTATTACTAGGTAATACCAAGGACCACTTTCCAAGGTAAGCCTGTGTCCCCTATCCATACATAATCTAAACTAATTGAGTATGTGCCCTATTAACACGTTAGCTGCCATATCGGTCCGATCGGACCGAAACTAAGGTGACTGTACATGCAGCATTACGGCACGATCGGACCGATAAAGTCACTGACGTAATGTTTTGTTTTGTGGCTCACAGTTCGATAGTGCAGCAACCTATCGGCATATTTTGGTATTCTCTGGATTGGGTAAAGACGTGTGTTAGACATAGTTTATTGTATGCTTTAATAACCGGTACCATGGTTACTCAATATCATATTAAAATCAGTGGATATTTTCACTTTCTTGTCGGCACGTTTGGACCGATTAAAAATTTTACAAAAACATTTTGATTTAGTAATGAATAATTCACAAAGAATACAGTTGTAAAATGAATATATGTATTTATAAAATAAATATTAGACAAATAAAATAGTGAGCTTGCCAACATAAAGAAATAAAATAGCCCGTTTAGATTTTTTTTTTTTTAACACAAAAATTACCTCGGTCCGATCGGACCTAAACGTTATACTACGATTAAAATTAAAGCCGAAAAATTGCATTTCGGTCCGATCGGTCTCGGAACTATATACGCATAAATGTAAATAAAAAATTAGTAAATACTATTGCCTTATATTATGTAACATAGGTAGATGCAAAAATAATAATGGAAAAATAATTTGGTAATCGTGGCAATCACGGCAAGAGTATCGTATTAGGCCTTGGCAGCTAACGTGTTAAACTCCAGTTTCCAACCATTATTTTTCTTATTGGAACCACTTCAAATCTCAACCATGGTTCTTTTCCGACCCTAATATTATTATTTCAAGTATTCGAAGGCTAAACGTCTTTATATTATGTTGAGGTGATGATGGCCTAAGTTGGTTGTTTGGAATTAAACCACACAAAATTGGTAAAAAAATTGTAAAAATTACAAAAGTTGTGAGGTATTTATTAATTCAATTGACTTTACAATATCCACTCTCTACATCTAAATATGATATTTATGAGACATACTACTGACCTCACGTTTTCAATCTGCATGTTAATTTTACTAGATTAGGACATTCAATGATATTGCAGAAAATAAATTGTATGTCAGTTTCAATTAATTATGCAAAATAATAATATGTTTGTAGAAATCTTTTTAATCTCCGTACAACAAAGTTTTGTCATCATCTTGCATAACTTAACCCAATTAGATAGACATTAACCATTACCAAAGTTAAACCAACACTCTCCTACAATTGATGTATTATTGGAGTATGGATTTCAGGTAATGTGGAACTAGCTAAATGACATCGTTCAAACCACAGAATGTCAACATTCAAAGGCATTGCAATTTAGGGTATACATGGGAATTCAGAGTATTTTGACAAGAGAAAACTAAGAATATTATTTTGACATGGTTTTCATATGTTTTATGGTATCAATATAAATGACACGGACTAAGATATTTTTGAATGGAGAAGATGTTGCCAAATTTTACAACAGATTTAAAGTAAAAATGAGACTTTAAAACAAAAATAGTGTTATCTACACACCTCTACAGTAGATCAACCAAAATTGTGGAATTGGCTTAATAGTATTGTCAAATATTTGGGATCTGTAATTAATTATGTTAGATCCAGTCGATTATATTTACCATTTATTATAATGTAGGGTATAGGTTATATTTATAAAAGTGAAGTTTTTTAGAACTTTAAAAGTATAAAGTATAAGTATGTGGCCCAGCCAAGGAGCCCACCAAACCAAAACTATAATAAGCATAAATTAGGATGTAATGGAAAGGGATTTTAAATAATAAAATATGAATTGTCACTTGCGATTTTGTTGAGCAGTGCAATATGACGTAGAAGGGGGGAGAGAGACGAGGAGTGGAGGGCTTGAACCAGCGAGCCGAGCGGGAGCCTGTTCCGAGAGCCGCGAGAAGAAAGACCGCTACGGGACGAGGTCAGTCCATTTTTGGCCACATGCTAGCTAAATTAAACGGTATGTTTTTCGGCCACTATTAAGGCTTTATCTTGCCGTTATGTCTTTTTTATAAATTATAATAATTCTGTAATCTTTTAATTCGGCAGTAAATAAAATATAACATTTAATTTCACTTGCGTTGCGTGCGTTCATTAGCGTCCTAACCCGACTCCTTGGCCCATCCTGACAAGATTCGGCTAAAGTATATGCAGAGCTTCCAGCTGGTCAAAAGAAGTGGAGACGGTCACAAGTAAGAGCTATAAACTAAATGATTTTATAATCCAGTAGCTATTACATATCTATGGAGGTAGAGTTTTTATCTAACTAATCGATTTGACAGATAAATACTATCATGTCTAATTCATCCTTTGATAGTTTTAGATATTCCTTGAAGTAAGTAGTTTAGTTACGAAATATTATTAAAAATAGTTCTGTGCCTCTTTTTACTTTCACAATACATTTATAATGACTTTAAAATTTGGAAAAAAAGTTTATAATTATCCTTTAGCTTCTATGTTATTATAAAAATTAATTTTAAATTATCTTTTCTTTGCCTCACGTTGTGAGCGCCTAATTATTATTTAAAAAAATATAATATGTTTGGAAGAAAACCAAGAAAATTTTATTTATGAGTCTATTTAAATTTTTAGACTATTAATTAAATTTCTCTACAATAATCAATAAATTGCTCAACACATTTTTTTAACATTAATAATAATTTTGTTTTATTTATGAGAAATTAACATTTTAATGATTAAATAGTCTTTTTAATATATATTAAAAGGATATAGTATATATAATATATAATATAGTATATAAAAAAGGACTATATATATATATATATATAGTCTTTTTATTTAGGATGCCTTGACAACTCGGCTTGGAGCATGAGAAATTCAATATTACATACTACAATAGTTCAACACAAATCCATATACAATTATGGAATTCAAAAATAAAATTTTACATATTATATATCTATATCTCGGGTTGGGGAACTCGTGCTGGCTGATTTAAATTAACCACTAAACGCATCTCTAGTTTAATTTTAAAAAGGTTATATTTTAAATCTGAATACTAAAGAAAAAATTATGATCTCAAAGCGAATTCGAATCCTGCCTCTTGTAATTGTTTAAAGTTTTAAATTGAATTATCTTTATATATTTGATATCTAGTGATTGGTTTTCTTATTTAATTATGTTTATCCTACCATTTGCACATATTTAAGTCACTTTCACTTTATTTTACCAAACGAAACTATTAAAAAATTCATACACATTACATACACATCTTTATGCTTTGGCGTCTCCTTTCAAAAAACGCTTAGGTTGGCGGCTTATTCATACCTCCCAGGACTTGCATATTCGTTGTTCGACGCCATCGTCATCTTGTGATTGGTCGATTGGTGTCACGTGGTCTCGCTGTGACTGTAGGCGTTCTGGACTCGTACGTTAATTGGTTGTAGGATCTATTTTTTACGCTTTACCACAGCATTTACGATTTTTAATCAAGTTTATGTAAACAGTTAAATGCATTTCAGTATGTTGTTGTTTTGTTTGAATTTTGAGATCATGTTTCAATTAAAATTTACTTTAACTTACAAATATCTGAAAATCGATATTTGAAAGTAATAGATTGTTTATGTACTGTTCCGCGAATTTGCAACATGGCTTTCCTAAATATAATCGAACAGCTGTTCATGTCTACAACTTACTTAAAATTTATCGTATTTCTATTTAAAAGTTTGGTGAAATCTTGTTCTATTGTTTTTTACAAGTTTATATAATAATACTAACTGTGACAGATAATATCTATTAGTGAATATAGTTCTGAGACAGTTTGTTTTGTAAATGTTGTGCTTGGCCTAGATTTGGATTTAGTGTGTTTCCAATACATAGTGATTGTTTACAAGTGCTTTGGTGATATTCTGAACTCTACTTCTTTTATTATATTAACTAAATGTATCTTTGTACATATATTTGATTTGAATGGTTCTTAATAAAAGTGTTTAGTTTCTATTAATCTTGGCATACAATTATTTCATTTAGCCTATTTGTAGGTTAGGCCTACTTTGCACATTCATTGCTAATAGGTTATTACAGAAAAAAAATCTTTTTTAAATATGGTGATTACTACATTTGTTGGTTTCTAACTTTTGGAATGTTGGTAAGCTATTTTATTATAATAGTACCATTATAAGTTCTAATCTTAGCTTCTTTTGGTAAATATTAAGATGGGATTTGGTACATCATAAGTTATGAGAAATCTTGGTGCAATGAATCATTCATAATTACCCTTAATAATCTCGATTAGTTCTATTTTCAAATTGTTGATATGATGTACCAAATCCCATCTTAAGATTTAACATACAAAAACAATCATAGCCTACCATTAGTAAGTCATACCTAACCTATTGTAAACAAATGTTCAGATAAACCTAGCCTAATAATTATAAAAATCGTTACCAACACTTTAGAAAATATAAATTACCAAAAAGTAGAAACCAACAAATGTAGTAAACACCATATTTAAAAAATATCTATAACTGTAATAACCTGTTAGCAATGAATGTGCAAAGTAGGCCTAACCTACAAATAGGCTAAATGAAATAATTGCATGCCAAGATTAATAGAAACTAAACACTGGTAATTCTGTGCAATTACTTGGTCAACCCCAAACTTTTTCATATTTTACTACGGTCATAAGGATGTTCTCAGAAAGCAAGAAACATATAATTCAAGACCATCGTACAGAGCGATAAGAAGGTTCAAAGTTCACGCGATAACAGTGGCTTGCGGGAGACGCGCGGAAGGCCAGTTGTGACAGTACTGTTATATAATTATATATAATGACAGGTTTGGCCAGGTAGCTATATATATAGGCATATATATATAGCTACCTGGCCAAACCTGTCATTATAGGCCTTCAAACCTGTCATTATAGGCCTTCCGCGCGGCTTTGAACCTTCTTATCGCTCGGCAACCTGTACGATGGCCTTGCGGGCCTTGAATTATATGTTTCTTGCTTTCTGAGAACATCCTTATGACCGTAGTAAAATATGAAAAAGTTTGGAGTTGACCAAGTAATTGCACAGAATTACCTAAACACTTTTATAAAGAACCATTCAAATCAAATACATGTACAAATATACATTTAGTTAACATAACAAGAGAAGTAAAGGTCAGAAAATCACCAAAGCACTTGTAAACAATCACTATGTATTGGAAACACACAAATCCAAATCTAGGTCACGCACGACATTATTTACAAAACACTGATTTCAAAACAAATTGTCTCAGAATTATATTCACTAATAGATATGTAACACGATATTATCTGTCACAGTTAGTATCATATAAACTTGTAAAAACACAATAGAATAAGATTTCACTAAACTTTTAAATAAAAATATGATAATTTTTAAGTAAATTTTTTGCAAACTTGAACAGCTGTTCAATTATATTTAGGAAAGCCATATTGTAAATTCGCGGAATAGTACATAAACAATCTATTAGCCTACTTTCAAATATCGATTTTCAGATATTTGTAAGTTAAAGTAAATTTTAATTGAACCATGACCTCAAAATTCAAACAAAACAACAAGATACTAAAATGCATTTAAATGTTTACATAAACGACTAAAAATCGTAAATGCTGAGGTAAAGCGTAAGAAATAGATCCTACAACCAAGGAACGTTCAAGTCCAGAACGCTTACCAACACAGCGAGACCACATGACACCAATCGTCGATTCACAAGAGGACGATAGTGTCGAACGAAAATTGAATATGCAAGTCCCGGGAGGTATGAAGAAGTGTATTTAGCACGTGTGAATTTTTCAACAGTTTTGTTTGGTAAAGTAAAGTGAAAGTGACTTAAATATGTGCAAATGGTAGGATAAACATAATTAAATAAGAAAACCAATCACTAGATATCAAATATATAAAGATAATCTAATTTAAAACTTTAAACAATTACAAGAGGCAGGAAAGCCTAGCCTAAATTCGAAATTCACTTTGAGATCATAATTTTTTTTGTCTAGTACTCAGATTTAATATATACCTTTTTAAAAATTAAACTAGAGATGCGTTTAGTGGTTAATTTAAATCAGCCAGCACGAGTTCCCTAACCCGAGATATAGACATATAGACTAATATGTAAAATTTTATTTTTGAATTCCATAATTGTATTATGATTTTGTGTTGAACTATTGTGGTATGTAATATTAAATTTCTCATGCTCCAAGCTGAGTTAAGTCGAGGCATTCTAATTAAAAAGACTATATACATATATAATTAAAATGTTAATTTCTCATATGAATAAAACCAAATTATTATTAATGTTAAAAATGTGTTGAGCAATTTATTGATTATTGTAGAGAAATTTAATTGATAGTCTAAAAATTGAAATAGACTCATAAATAAAATTTTCTTGGTTTTCTTCCAAACATATTATATTTTTTATAATAATTAGGAGTAGATTATAATTAGGCGCTCACAACGTGAGGTAAAGAAAAGATAATTTTAAAATTAATTTGTATAATAACAAAGAGAAGTTTAAAAAGGATAAAAAAAATTATATTGAGTTAAATAAAACGTTTGTCCGAGTGAAAAAAATTCATATTTGGCTTGGACAATATCTATTTACCCGAGTTATATTGCACTCAAAAGTTTGGTTAGAGGTGTGAAAAATTAAAAATCTTCATAAATCTCCCATCTCTAAAAATATTTATTAGATAGAAGCTTTGAATCATTTGGATTCAAGAAAAGAACGTCTTATAGAAGAACCTTTTCCTATAAAAGTTACTAGTCCTGATGAACTTTATTTAACAATGTCAATATCTAGAATAAAACAACTATGAAATGTGTTTATAGATTACCTTCACTTCTATGTCTCCAATTTTGTTCACAGCCCTGATTATAGGTCGACCAACCATTGATGGAAAAATATGCTCTGGAAAGTTGGAACCAGCGTATCCACATTTAACAAACTGAAAATATTAATTAGTTTGTTTTAATTAAACTATAAAATAATAGAGTTGCTTATTATTGAGAATCTACTACAGATAATTACAATAGTCCAGATTTGTTTACAAATTACAACTGTTCTAAGTTTTTGTATAATATCATAGTAGGTATACATTACTCATATGAATCCTAGTTAAAATGACATAGGTTAATTTACTCTTTTTTTATATAAACTTAATTACATTAGACTAATGAAGACAAATTGAGTAACATAATGCATGGAAAACCCAACCCAAGCAACTGAACTTGCACACGTGTCTATGAACACGTCCAAGCTGTAGTGAGTTAGAAATACTTGGAAGCCAATTATTGTACTACACACTATCAAAAATCTGTTTAGATACATACAATTTAAAATGAAAATAACTATAAAAACATGTCACAAAATCAAAAAGTTAATTAACATTCAGTATATAGATCATCATCTCGGACAAAAATTGACTTATGCCTATTATATTGAATTCTTCAATAGCTTATCGCTATCCAATGAATCATATTATTAATAACACCATAACAAATAATGACCAGGCAAAACAAAATGATAAGGCACTTATAATTTCACAAACAACAACAATTTATTGTTACAGCTGTTTCGCCATTAGGCATCGTCAGACAACTAAGAACTAAAAACTAAAATACATGTCAACTTAACACTAACATCTATCTAGGAATGAAGGTGGGGATGAAAGCAGAGGTAGGGCAATGACCTGGTATTACCTGAAAGGACATGGATAACAGAAGGTTTTCAATCAATAGGTTTTAACAAAGGGGATGGTTTATTTACTTCTTCATTTAGGTTAGAAGCATCGCATTTCAAAACAGATCTGTTAATTAATTTCTAAAATTTCCAAACTATTTAATTTCCTATTTTTCTGTTCTAGGTGTAAAACTTTAACATTGTCAATGGGGTCAAATGTATGCCTGAATCTAGTAAATGATTAGCAAAATTGGAATCTGTTTTACCATGCTTCCAACAATCATTTACTAGATTCAGGCCATACATTTGACCCCATTGACAATGTTAAAGTTTTACACATAGAACAGAAAAGTAGGAAATTAAATAGTTTGGAAATTTTAGAAATTAATTGACAGATCTGTTTTGAAATGCCATGCTTCTAACCTAAATGAAGAAGTAAATAAACCATCCCCTTTGTTAAAACCTATTGATTGAAAACCTTCTGTTATACATGTCCTTTCAGGTAATACCAAGTCATTGCCCTACCTCTGCTTTCATCCCCACCTTCATTCCTAGATGTTAGTGTTAAGTTGACCTGTATTTTAGTTTTAGTCTGACGATGCCTAATGGCGAAACAGCTGTAACAATAAATTGTTGTTGTTTGTGAAATTATAAGTGCCTTATTATGGAATTTCACCGAGTACCGACTGTAGTCACAATATAAATAATGACTCTACATATCAATCTCATACTATATAGATTTTGCGTAAACACCAGAACCCGTGTAGGCTACATAAGGTAAGGAACTCACCTTTTCCCAGACCTTTTTTTATTTATTTTTTTATTTTTTTTACAAAATATTAACAATTTAATTGGATCAAGTTTTTGTTTCCAATACAAAAAAATTAACATTTTAATCCTGAAAAAAAAAAAAAAAAAAAAAAAAAAAACATTTGAATTTATAAACAAAATAGGCTATTAATAATCCTCTTATTGCCACTTAATTTCTTCATTCTGTTTTCACAAATAATCAGCAACATTTGATATTATTCTAGACTCTTGTCTTCTAAGTGGCATACCTGATGATTGGTTAATAAAAATAAACATTAACTGACTTAAACAGTTTAAACTATATTTAAACAATAATTAAATACTCAGGGGGGAAGTTTTTTATACTTGATAAGAGGTAAAAGGGCGTGGTATGGATAAATTTTTGTAACACATCTAGGGCCTATAGGATATATTGGTTTTAGAAGATTTTAGTATTAGAGAAAATATCTGTTACTTTGATACTAATTATTTAGCACTGCAGTATTAGTGGCATCTAACCAATTATAATTAATTTATAAATAGTTAAATATATGATCAAAAGTAGTCCATTTTAGATACCTACTGAATATATAGAATTGAAAATAGGATATTTTGTGGGTTGAGAATTCAGTTTAATGGTTTACTGCTCAGACATCCAAAAAAAGGTTGAGGGTTAGAAGAAAAAGGTGTCACGCCTTTTCCTAACACAATGTTCAAATAAGCTCAACTTTATCAATTTTTAATACACAGGATGATTGAATAGCATTATAATTATTGAAAATACTTCAGATGATAGATGTATACAAATAAAGAACCCCTCCAGCCATATCACAAATAATAAATATGAATAAAAATAATCTACCCAATATTCTTAGTACAAAATCTAGGATTACAGATAGCCTACAACCCATATTTTTAACATAATGTGAAGTAGTGATGTGCGAGTTTGAATTAAAATACTCGGTGAATACGAGTATCAAAATCCACGGAACATTCCAAGTATTAAAATCCTCGGTAATTCTGCACAATTACTTGGTCAACCCCAAATTTTTTCATATTTTACTACGATCATAAGGACGTTCTCAGAAAGCAAGAAACATATAATTCAAGGCCCGCAAGGCCATCTGCCGAGCGATAAGAAGGTTCAAAGTCCACGCGATAACAGTGGCTTGCAGCAGTAGCGCGGAAAGCCAGTTGTGACAGTATCGTTATGGCTAGTGGTTCCTCCGATAATCCTTTTTTATGTGACGGGTGTGAGAACACGGTACTTAGTTTCACGGTTTTAAGTGAAGATCAGGAAAAATTAACACTTTTTTGTACGAACACGGCGTTTTGCAACGTACCAAAGTGTGTCCAACATGTGGCGGGTCGACGACGTTAAATGATGAAAAACACGCGTTTAACTGTTGGAATAGAATCGAGTCAGTGAATAGTAGTAAAAAAAAGGTCAAAATTCAGTGTAAAAAATACGTGTCTCAGTATAAAAATACGTGGTTTGAGAGTCATAATTTGTCACAGCAAACTATTTGTCGTTTTGTTGCCATCTGGGCTTTGTTGAAACCTCCACGTCATGAACTGTTATTAAATGAACTAAACCTGACATATCATACTGTTGTTGACTGGAGTAACTATCTCAGGGAAGTGTGTGTTGTTGTTAATGAGAGGGAGTCTGAAGTGTTAGGTGGTCCAGGTAAAATCGTTGAAATCGACGAGGCAAAAATTGGGAAGCGTAAATATAATCGTGGTCGTATTATTCAAGGTAACTGGGTGTTTGGGGGGTTCGAACGAGATTCCAGGAAGTGTTTTTTAATACCTGTAGCAAGACGTGGTCACGCAGAATTGTTACCTATTATTAAGCAGTATGTGCTTCCCGGAACTACTGTAATAAGTGACTGTTGGCGGACCTATGACTGTTTACAGTTTGAAGGCTATACACATCTCACCGTCAACCACACGTACAATTTTGTTGACCCAGACACGGAAGCACACACTCAACATATTGAACGTTTGTGGAGAGAAGTGCGGGGAAACGTTCCGAGGTTCGGCAACACAAAACACCATTTTATTGGCCACCTTGCTGAGTTCATGTTCAAACGGAAACATCAAGATTACAAACAAAGACTACACCATTTGTTTCGGGCTATCGGTGAAGTTTACTACGGGGAACCATCGCAACAGAACACTGATCCAGTTGCCGCTGACTCGGATGAGGACGTTGAACCCGGCGATTACTGAGGTAATTTCTATTTTTTTTTAGTTTCACATACATCTCTACAGGCCTATAATGACAGGTTTGGCCAGGTAGCTATATATATAGGCCTATATATAGCTACCTGGCCAAACCTGTCATTATATATAATTGTATAACGGTACTGTCACAACTGGCCTTCCACGCGTCTCCCGCAAGCCACTGTTATCGCGTGGACTTTGAACCTTCTTATCGCTCGGCAGATGGCCTTGCGGGCCTTAAATTATATGTTTCTTGTTTTCTGAGAACATCCTTATGACCGTAGTAAAATATGAAAAAAATTGGGGTTGACCAAGTAATTGTGCAGAATTACCAAATCCTCAGTTTCGTATTAAAATATTCGGACAAAATTCTCGTAACTAGGAACAAGGGGGTAATGTGCGAGTATGAATTCGAAATAAAATCCTCGGACAACGATATTCGTTAGTGTTGTGTCAATTCGAAATAAAATGCTTGGTGTTTCTACTTTGTTTATATTAGTTTCTAAGCCGATTTTTCACTACACATTAATTAAACATTACGATTTTGGGTTAAAATGATTTAGATTTGGTAACAAGTTCAATTTAAAATAACAATAATATTCATTTATTTCCACATTAACAAAAAGTAAATTAAATTACTATTTAATTGTTATTATTTATATTTAAATAAATATTAATAGGTTACCATCTTTATAAAAAATATAGTAAATTAACTTATTTTAAATAACAACTAAATTATTAATATTGGTAATAATTGTACTTACGTTAAATTACTGAATTTGTGTCGAGGCAGGATAACATTTAATTACATATTACAAGTGTCAATCACATAATATTGTTTTAAAAAATAAATACTTGGTGGATCAGTCTAACAGATAGAACGCAAAAGTGTAGGTTTATCTAAAACGATCTGATTGGTAAAGCTGAGCTCGAATCCAATGCTCAAAATCATTCTACGCGAGTATTGAAATCATTTGAAACCGAGTAATTCGAGTATCCATTTCACCCGAGTATCAACATCGCTAATGTGAAGAACACTCCACATAAAATCAAATTAGCGACAGGCTTATTTTGGCTACTAGATAAACCTGGGTTCCTTAAGCTCAGATTCTTAGTCTAACCTCAAACATGAAATTGTTAAAAACCAAACAACAAATTATTTCTTAAGATTATAATTAAACAAATGGAATGTAAAACATTGAATTCTTCAAAACTTAAGCAACTATATTATCCACTAAGCACCAAACAATCCCATGACAGTCATTGTAAAATACAGTTTTTACTCTCAAACCTGGGCTAGGCTATTGGAAAAATTATGTTAATAAGATAACAATAAGAATAAATAAATAAGAATCATAATTATTTTAAAAATATAAATTTAAAATATCACTATTGATACTAATTTCTTGAACCATTAATAATATAATATACACTCAAAACTCAATATACAAAACTTTTGTTATCCCGGGCAGAGGTTAGAAACAACAACTTTCCATAATGGATACAAAATAATCATATAAATATTGTAAGTATAGTATTTTCTATTTTTAAACTCACTCCAGTTCCATTGTCGCAAACAATAACTTTTCTACCCTCACTATCCATAATTATTGTTAAATTTTAAGAAATTTCTGAAATGTATGACACATCGGTAGTCCCACCCACCATGCAACTCAAGTAGTCAAGCTAAACCTAAACCATAGATAAAATACCCTAGACCCAAGATTGTAACTCAAAGTTTCAAGTGGTGACAACCTTTGCGCTATCTTTCCAAGTGCAGTGGTATTTTATATATAGTCAAATCAAGTTGTTAAAGACAACACGATCACTAACGTATCTTACCGATAACAGTAAACTACAATCAAGTTTTAAATGTATGAACAATTTTGTATAGGCCTACTTCAATTCATCAAATTGTTACAATTTAAAAAATGTTGAAATCAGTTTTTACCAAACTAGATTGTGATCAAAATCAAAACAAAATACCGATTCAGTGTTCGCCAGATATAAAAAGAAACTGAACCATGGATATCGACCAAAATAGGTTAAAATAGCACCAAAAACAAATTATCCAATATTTATAAAATGTAAAGGTTTATGACCGATACATATATGTATTTAAACTGTAATATACATTATACTTTATTTAAAAGAAAAATGTTTCATGAGTAAATAGAAAAAACAAAACTGAACCCTGACCGCTGTAAAAGAGACTCATAAATATTTATATTAGGTCTGGAATTTAACATCTGTGTCTGAACATAGATTGGTAAAAGAGATGTGTTACGTTCCTTCAATTGGTAGGGTGTACTAAAATTAACTTTATTTATTGTTTACTTCAGTCATCCTTCCAATGGTAATAATTATTGTTTGATACAATCATAATCTTAATAAATTTTTTATATTATGTAATCTAAGTCTTTGTTGATATTAGTTGGTGCTTTCTTGTATTACTTTGATAGGCACTAGTTTTAGGTTATAGTAGGCCTAACCCTGTGGTAAAAAAATCATTTCCCCTATACATTATTTATTATAAAATGTTATTAAGTGAATTGTTAGGAATTATTTTAAAGATGAAACAAAGGTTAAGATAAGTTATACCTACAAAACATGATTAAAAGAGTTCGGCTTAGGCCTAGTACAATTTGTATTACCCTATAGCACAAATTACTTGCTGTACCTTAGTCACAATGATAGCATTCAGGGGAACAAATATATATTCAGAGGTGAATAACTATATTCCTTAAATATCCATTGCATTGTTACTTTCAATTTGTATATATGTAAAAGATAATTTTATTGTAGGTTTGATCATAAATCATAGACTATTGTACAAAAGAAATTTGTTGTTCTTAATAAAAAATCTTTTTAATAGAAACTATTTTAGCCTGTGGTTCTGTGGTTGTTCTCCGGGAGACTAAATATCTTAGAAATAATACAAAAGAATAAAAAAATGGGGCTACATTGCTAAAGACGTGATAATTACATACCAACTACAATTGAATTACCTGTGGAATAAAGTAAGAATTCCTAAATATAAAAATTCAAAGAATATTTTTTGCATAGAACAGGTAGATATGGTTAGTTTGGTATTAATTACAGATTAAATCTACCATTTAAATTTTATAGGTTATATTTATCAATGTCTGCTATTTAAACAAAGTCATGTATTGCATTTAGCTGTGGAAGAGATACCACTTTTCTACATATAAGAAGAAAGTACTACTAAAACATAGTTAGATTACCTTTAGATTCAACAAAAGACATTTGCAGCTTATCAATGTCCAGTGTCTTTGTTGGATAAACATTTTATTAATATTTAAAATTGCATGACAATTAGTTCCACCATCCCAGCTGTAGAGCTGGCTCTGTATATTAACAAACAATGGAAAATATTAGCATTTCCCTAATAATTACTAGCTTTTATGCCAAGATTTTAAAAATAGGATTTGTAGTACAAACATAAAGTACCAGTATAAAGTACTATTTTTTGGTTCAGCTAGTTAAAGCTGTAGAGATTGTGAAACTAAAAAGTGTTCCGAAATCCGGACCTATAATGTTGTTTAGACTACGGTATCTTTCTTAATGGTTACAAATAAACAAAATATTAAATTTTGTTTTAAAGTCTCAAGTAACATCCACAACTCTTAGAATGTAGGAACAAAATAAGGTTCTCAAGTAATATCAGAAATATTAGCCGATATCTAAATTTTAACCTATCTTGGGAGTAATAGACCTTAATCATTGTAATACGTTTTAGATTTAACAACTTTTATTTCTGTATTAATATAAGATTTCAAATGTATTACTTTTAACTTTTCAGGACCTTCCACACAGATCTTTGCTGTTCCTTTTATTTACATGGCTCTATAACACTAGTACAGCTTTTTATGTACCTGGTGTTGCTCCTGTCGAGTTTAAGAAAGGAGAGCGGATTGAAGTGAGAGCTGTTAAAATGACAAGTACACATACACAACTACCATATGAGTATTATTCGTTGCCATTTTGCCCACCAAAGAATAGAACTTATTCATATAAATCTGAAAATCTTGGTAAGTACTTTAATTATAAATACTTAGGATACAAATACAATGGAGGCTAGTTGATCGCATATTACTTGTTGGTAGATCACTCATTTACCAGCCGGAAAAATACATCAATGTTTTGATATCAATATAACAATATAGAGCTTAGCAGGTTACCTAGATGAGCACTGGTAGCCTAGTAGGAAAAATAATTACCTTGATTGTTTATATCATACTAAGTGTGGACCCGGACCCCATGCATGCATACTACTTTTTTTTTTTTTTACCTCATGCTAGTCTTTATTCTACTTTTACATGAGAAACAAAAATTTGTTTTTTACCTAATTTTTTTAACATCTGTTTCTTATGGGAGATAAGTGGGTATGGAAGGCCCCGTCCACCGTATCCAGTTTTGAAAATTCATAAACAAATTTCTCCAATATAATAGATATATTTAAAACAGCCTAACCTTCCTTCACTTGTGCCATAAACTCATAACCATAAATCATATTTGATTGAAATTGTGTTTCTAATGACAGGGATGTAGGTTCACTTTCGGTTTTTCGCAATTATTCGTAAACCATAATTTTCATTGACTTGCAATTTGGCATACTAATGTGGGATATTTATCTTCAAATTTCACAGTAATTTAAACAAAATCTGTTGAGCCGATTTTGATAAATAGGTCTTTTTTATTAGTTCCCTTGACATTGTTTTGGGATTTTACTGATAACTTCCAATATGGCATTGTCAGAGAGATTTGGAAACCGATACCTTTTGTTTTAATAGTTTAAAGCTATAGTCTAGCAAAATTTTACTAAAATCGGTATAGCCAGTATTGAAAAAATCATTTTGTATTTATTTTTCTTGTATCAACAACTAATCTTGAGATGTGGGTGAAATATGACAATATAGCAAATTTAATCTATTCTTTTAGGCTATAGAGAACTTCACAGACTACAGACAGCCATTCCTAAAACTACTTTTTTTATTCAGGTCTCAAACACACATTTCTGCCAAAAAGCTGTGTACCAATTTTTTGTTTCATCATATAACTTTCTCTATACAATATATGTGTGAGGACATAAAAAAGCAATAAAACAAGAGCTTGGAACCTAGCTCCAATGTGAATATGTGTTCTTCATTATAAGTTACTAACTAAATAACCAATTAGTATGCCCTGCTATCATCCCAGCTCCAAATTTCACTAAAATGGGTAGAGTCGATTTGTGGATTATATATTTTCTAACAACCCCATGGCCGATTTTGTTGTTGTTTTATAGCGATAACGCACGAACCGGTATTTTGGAGAAATGGCAACTTTACCATTTTATTTGGGTCCTTAGAGGCTACACTTTATAAGCCAGATATCAACAATGTTGTTGATTATTAATATGTGTTAAAATGAGTTTGCATAAGATATTATGAACTGGCAGTTGATAGCTGAGCAGTTAACTTAAATTTGTGTTTATTGGAATGTTCAGACAGACAGGAGCTAGTGAGCATTTGTGTAGTTAATATCTACAACACCCTGATATTTACTTTACACACAGAATATTGTTGTCTTTCACGTAGAATATTTTGAACCACTCACATCTTCTTTGTTCCCTTTAATTTTTTACACTTACAGCAACTTAAAATTGATGACAGTATTTGATATTCAAAAATTCACTGAAAGTTTTCAAACAAAGACAGCAATTTGCTATGCAACTTTTACAGATTATTGTTTTAAAAAAAAAGCAGAAGCCTGGGTTGAGCTGTGTTGATTAACAACAAAAATATATCAGATATAATAAAAGCGTCCTTAATTTTTCCATCCTAATAAATAATAGTAATTAATATGAAGAATTCTATTGTAATTTAATGAAATTCACATTTTTTATGAGAGATTAGATCATTATACTAAATGTCACTTAGTTCCAATATCAAATAAAGGTTGTTAAAATCCTTTGTGACACTCTTTTCTATGATATTTAAATATCTGACATAATCTTTAAGCAAACATAAAAACTACCAAAAAGATAACAGGCATGACAACCTCTTTGCTCATCATTAAGCTACCATAAATACTATTCATTAAAGTGTTTTACCTTAAAAAAATTTTTATAAAACTTGTGAATTTAAAATTGTGTTTAGGAGAGGTCTTACGAGGCGATCGTATAGTCAATACTCCATATGAAATACATATGGCAGAAGATGTAAGTTGCCGTCTTCTATGTCATTCATCTGATAACCCAATGCATTGGTCTCACGGAGATAAACTCAAAGTCATGAACAGGATACAGCACGAATATTCTGTCCATTTGTAAGTGTATTAATTTTGTTCAATTTTAAATTAGAATCAAATATAATTATATAGACAGTTCACAATTTTTTCCATGCCATCAAAATAATTGAAGTATAAAAGCTCTCTAAAATATTCCAAATTTTATTAAAATTACAGTTACTAGACTGTTATTATATTTTTTTGTAATATTTAGTTTATGTGGATAAAAAATTTAGTTTTTAACAACAATTCTTTTAGTTTTTACCATAGAAAACAAACCCGGCTACCTTTGAACTCTAATTTTAAAACTACACACATTGAGTTATTGCGACATATTCTAGAACCTTCGGATGACAAATTATTTTTGAAATGACTATCATGAAATTCATTGGTTTTTCTTTTTTGTGGCACGAGGTTTAAAGGTCCCATACAGGCCGCTTTGCTCAATGACTCTTATGAATCTTATAGTGGAAGGTGACTGACTAGAATTCATCTTATATTTTACCCATAAGATCTGCATCTCTAAATTTTCAAGGTCCAAAGATGTCTTTCCAAATTCATCGGAACTGCACCAAGCATATATTTCACCTTCACACTGATTTTCATTGGAGTAAAACTGACAGGTATTCTATTCTCCCAACCCTATTTCTTGACTTAGTATCTTACTAAGCAGAGACCCATCAAGAGACCTATCATCCTTCTTAGGTCCTTTTTATCCAGTGATAAATATTTTATGGCTTTCGACTTGGAAAATCGAATAAATCTCTTTACCTTTCTAAACCAGACTTTACCTAATTTAATTTCCTCAAAGGACCAGTATTTCTCTGTCCAGGACTTAACCATATTCCTTTGATGGTTTTTGTACCTTCCACAGAAGGGTTCTAGACCAAACAATCTTTGAGCACCGGCTCTAACAAGGCGATCAAAAACTTATTCCCATCTATTCCTGTATAACCAGGTACCCATTTTAGAGTGATATTATTTAACTTAGCCACATCATTCACCACGTTAAAGCAGCCCCTTACTAGCCTGGATTCAAAAATGAATGATTCCAATACTTTCAAAGCGGATTGCCTTTCTGAGAATATATAGATTTTAACACCTCTGTCTTCGTTTTTTAGATCACTTGATAGCTTTGATCTAGGTTTGGAATATTGATGCGGAAAGCTAAAAACCATAAATAATATGTATCTTGGTCCATAGACTCCAACCCCAACTCCACTATATTACTTAGAGCCTTCTGTAAACCATACATACATGAGCACCCTCTTCTATTTGTAGTAATTTACTTTCCACTCTTGGCGGTCTACAACAAACTTCAAAATTGTAATAGAAATTAAGTTCCTTGACATTAAAAGTTTTTTTCCTTTAAATATATAGCATATATATGTTATACACTAATTTGAGTGGCATATATTTTTTAAACTTAGAAATAGGCTATTTCTTTCTCAATTGCTTCAATCGATAATAACCAATAGGATTTTCATCTTTGGCATCACAACAACAGTAAGTACTTTTTATTTTTAGTAATGTATAACCAATTTTACAACTAAATAAATAATAAAGAACAGCATATAAATTTGATTGAAACACACATTATAAAGAATTTCTGTTTATAGTTTATGACCATAAAAATAGTTTAAAAGAATTATTATTATTTAAGTGGTATAATAATTAAATAGTTAATTGTATTTTGTTTACTTTTCAGATTGGTAGACAATTTGCCAGTTGCAACTAAAAATGTAAATCATGAAACAAACGAAGTGCAATATGAACATGGTTACCAACTTGGAAGCACTAGTGGTGAACGTATATTTATTAACAACCATTTAAAACTGATTCTCTACTATCACACTGTTAATGAGTAAGTCCTTTTATATCTTGTACATATCAAAAGAATTTGAATTAGTATCTTGTTTTTTTTATTTTATTTTTTTTAAATTCAATTAATATAAAGATGTAAGTCATGTCGTTAATATTTAAATGAATTACATGGTACAGAAAGAAAACAATAAATTAGCATTGCATACAATTTACGATACTACAATTTCATAGGACATGAACTCGAAATTTGTGGAAAATGCTAAGTGTTTTAATGATGTATGATCTGTTCTCTTTTTATATATTCTTCTCTCGATTGTATACCTCCGTGTACATTTTTGGATCCTTCATTAAACCATTGAAACACTCATTGCATGTTCTCTATAAATGTCACAAATTTTATGGTGAATTTCAGCCAGTTTAATATTCCACAAATTCAAGAAACGGATCACAGTCGTTTTTATGTACAGTAGGCATTTCAATTTTTTAATCTCACATAATGATTATGTGTAACGTCTGAGAATGGTGTCGCAAAGAATCAACTAACTTGTTACGCATTCACAAGATCATGACCATATAGATCCAGCGGCAACATTTAAAAACAGGCACAAGTATAATGTTTAATAAATTTCTATAATTTATTTAATCATGCTGACCATGGTTTTGCCAATTACAGCATTTACGAAGCATCTTAACATAGACTAAGGAAAAATATTAGTAAACAATTTATAGATATTTAGGAAAATACCATTACTTGTCATACAAAATAAACTTCAAGTATAAGGTTAGGAAGGAGTGTGGGAGGGATTATGGTCATATGGCCTAGACAAAGGTTGAAAAACAGGGAATTTGTGAGAAATTCTACCTGGTCATTCAAAACTAAACAAGCATTTTAACAAAATAATCTCCTAATTTCTAAAGCATTTAATTCCCTACTTTTTGCACCAACATGGAGAATGTTAAAATTAATATTATATATGACACCTCATGATTATTTAAAAATGGTTAGAAAAGCTAGAGTCATTAATCTAATCGCCAATTCCTTTCATGTTCTCTTAACCTACAATTGAAATTAGCCTGTTTGGCCTACGTAAGCTGCATTACAAATATTACACGTCAGTTTATAAACTCCACTTTTAACCATTGCTTCAACCTTTCATTTAGGTTCTATGGCCATAGTCCCTCTTACACCCTTCCTATAACCTTCTAGCTGAAGTTTATTTTATATAACAAGTAATGGTATTTGCCTAAATATTTAAACATTTTCCTTAGTCTGTGTTAAGTAGCGTCATAAATGCAGTTACTGGTGAAACCATGCTCGGCAACACTCAAAAAATTGTAGAATTTTACTAAATATTTCATTTAACATGAAGTTCTACCAAGTACCTTTGTATAAATCGTATTTAAAAGCAGAACCTACTTTCCAGACATCGTTTATATTATATAATATTTGTAAGAAATTAGTCGGCAAATGAACTTTCAAAGCATGAATGGTGGAGAAGTTCCTTTATTGAAAATACTTGTTTGTTTTTCTATTTCAGTGAAAGCTACAGAGTGGTAGGCTTTGAAGTTGAAGCAAGCAGTGTGGACTTATCACAGTTACAGTTTGATGGAGATATTTGTATTGTACCAAATGATGGTAATGTTAAACAAGAATTAGACCTTCATAAGTCACCCACTAGTTTATTATTCACTTATTCTGTACAATGGATTGCCTCCGATGTAAGCTGGGCTTCTAGGTGGGATATCTATTTAGGCATGACGGATGTACAGATACATTGGTTTTCCATCGTTAACTCATTGGTTGTGGTGTTCTTTTTATCAGGTAAATAGTATGTATATAAATTATTATAATTTGTTAAATTTATCATATAATAAGTAATTCTGGGAAATTGAATATACCAACTTATAGCATTGATTTTACATACTCAATAGATTTCTTATCTCCAACCTGCGGATTGAAGCCCAGAAGTTAGAGGCTTTACTGCTGCCATCTTAAAGCCCACTTCAAGCAACTTAAAAAACAGTATGCTGTATTGCATGCTCTGACTCCTTCCACACTAGCGTAATCTGAATCTGAACCCATAAAACTATAACTGCCCTCAACCCATATATTGAGCCTTCACATTATCATATAGGGTGGGATTTCTTCTTAGATATGTAATGTTTATAGTAAAGGAAAATAAGCTAGATAAAAAGATCACTATAAGGGGAAAATTTCTTGATCAATGAAATATTTTTAATATGAAACAAATTTAATAGGATGTATGGTCATATGATATCTCATTTTATAGGTCTTGATGAGACTAGACAAATTTTATTAAAAAAATAAAATTGAAATTCTAACGAAAATGATAGCCAATAATGTGATTGTATTAAGATAGTTTAAAAATATTTCCTTCTTAAGTTTTCTTGTTCATTTCTATTTTCATGAAGTTTTTATCTTAATAATTGGTATCAAATCAAATTTTCAAATTAAATGTCCAAACCAACTCGTTGAACCATTTTTGTATCAATGGTAATTTGAATGGAACTTGTTGAACAATCAAATAATTCGAACACTTGGCAGTATTATCGCGAGAACAAACACCCCTGAGATATATCTGTCTTCAACCAGGAAGGTAGTATTTCAACAGGATGGAGCTTCTCCTCATAATATTAGAGTGTTTTAAATAAACTATTGGTTAGGTCACAGGGATGAGAACAAATGGCCTACCCAGTTTCATGATCTTAATCCATTAGATTTCTTTTTATAGGGTCATTTAAAATAACTGTCTACATTATAAAACAAGTAATAGTTGCAGAAGAATGTCGAAGAAATATTTACAAATGTTCGAGATAGGTTTGAGCAGCAATGGGTTACTGTGTAGAGACACATGGACATCTATTCACAAGGAAAATAGCAATTATTCATTTTGTATTACATATTGTAATACATATTTTATGTTTATATGTATTTTTAATTTTTTAGTCAATAACTCAACTCAGTTTTGGGTTACAAAAATGTATAACTTATTTTATTTAAATCCCAATAATTATTAAAAGTTGAAATTATTGAATGAAACGCAGATCTGAAATTATTATAAAGGTGGGGTTTAAATTGTTTTAATTTTATCTGAAATCCTTTTCTCATAGGTTATGGGTTCGGGCTCAATATATTTGCATGAATTTCTTAGAATTATGAATATCTTATACTAACAGGTTAAATACTAAAACACACAAAAACTTTACAACAATTAATATGAAAACGTTCAAGTCCAAAACTAATTTCATTGTTCTGGATTCCTAAATGTATATTACAATATTCTTATTTATCTATATGGTATATTTTTACTTTTATCTTATTTCTATAAACATTACAAAATTAAAAGTGCTGTGCAATTATATTAGTTTTTGGCTCCACAACATTTAAAATTAATCCCAAGCTTTTGCTATTATTTAACTTATTTCCTGCTACTATTGAAATCAAGAGATGACCGCCTGTATCTCGTAATACTTGCATTTCCTACAGCTGTTCACTGTTTAGATTTCTATTCAAATTACATTGTAAAACATATTTTATCTACCTGCCCAAATCCTTATCCTTATGTTGTCCCAATTTTAGTATAAATCCCATTCCTATACATAAATTATACCTAATTTTCATCTTTTTAAATCTTATAAGATTTACAAATTATGTTTTATATTTATTTTAGTTATTGTTATTAGTTAAGTTGTGTATTATTCCAAATTTAATCTTATATTACGGTACGTTTTCCTTTAATTATTTAATTTATTGACTGTTAGCTTACTCTTACTTAGGCTCTACAATATCTTGGTTCTAGGTTATATTGTTTAAATTTAATCATACCGTGGTTATGTTTGTCTCATGAAAATTTTAAATAGAATTTTGTGATATTGTATGTTGGTTACTTATTTTGAAACATCTAGGCCATTTATTTTGTTTCAATTTATTATAAAATATGTTATACTTATATCATCTTTTAAGTTATAAATGTTAAGTATCTGTGATATGTTATACTATTTATTTAAACATTCATGTAAAAAATAAAATAAAATTTCATTATGTCAGCCTTTTAAAATAAGTGTTGTGAAATTTGTCTGCACATATTAAGATTTGACTGTGTAAAACAATCGCAATAAAATAATTTTATTATTTTTGTAAATCTTTTTATTATCAGTAATTATGTCTTTTGTTTAGGTATACTCACAATGATTATGGTGCGAACTCTACGTAGAGATATTGCTCGTTACAATTCTGACGAAGGTATAGAAGAAGCCTTGGAAGAATCAGGTTGGAAGTTAGTCCATGGAGATGTATTCAGGCCTCCTCGCTATCCTCGACTGTTTGCTGCAGTCATTGGTTCTGGAATACAAATATTTTTTATGGCACTTATTACTATTTGTAAGTTGTGTTTAAAAACATACATTCAATATCTACCTACTGTAGTATAAACAGATTTACTGAGATTGAAATATTTGTATTAGGTTATGTATGTTAGCATAAAATATTGTATTCATAAGTTTACTTAAAAACTTGATGTCATGGAGCTATTTAACTGGAGGATAAGATTTTAAAATTCATAAGTTTATTTATTTATTTCAGCTCTGGATAAACTACAATTTGTATAGTCGTAGTCACATTTCATCTTTTGGTTACTCAATATAATAATTAAAAATGCAATAATAAAAAAATGTACAATAAATTACTAAAAGAGAGATAAAACAATACAATAAAAATAATAAATTTAGTAAAATACAATAATGAAATTATTGATAATCTAAACAACTTTAGGAACAAATACAACATTAAAATTACGATCCAAATTTTAAAGATGTCAAATTACTAAAACTTAGAATAATATTTCATCTATTAGTTTTTATTAACCTTAATTTATTAAAAAAAATTTTTTTAATAAGCCAAAGACATTATTTACTTTTTTAAGAAGGCTTGATGAATTGGTAAAACAATTTAAAACAAGTTCCCTCCAAGATAAAAATAGTATGTCATCATGGTTTTCCAACTACAGTAGAACCCCTCTTAACCGGTCTAGTCGGGACTGACACCCGGGCCGGTTGCCCGTTTGGCCGGTTAATCCGAGGTTCCCATGAAAAATCTGTTTTCGTTCAACGAAAGCTTATTTAATCAGGTAACTCTAAGAATTATGCAATTAAGATGTTATTGCAACTCATTTTATTGTACATAAATGTATCGTATATATTATGTTATGTATATTATACATCAAACATGAAAAAATTAAACACTACATTTGTCTTTTGACACATTTAACCGCGTCTCAAACGAAACCAACACACACTTCCGTTTTCGTAACTCGCTCATTTTTATTTACTGTATATACTGTACCTAGATCATAACCAGTCAAAGACAAAAAGAAAAGTGAAAAGAAATGTTAGATTTTCCATAATGATTCGTGGAAAAAAAGCGGCCCATCAAACGTTTTTGTGGTGTTTGTCTGCTATACCGACGGGTACCAATGCCGCTGTGTTTTATGCCGCCGACAATGGGATACCGCTATCGACAAAATCGTTTCACTCGCCACTGCTTTGGTGCCGCGATGTTTTTACGCCGCCGACAATGGGATACCGCTATCGACAAAATCGTTTGACTCGCCGCTGCTTTGGTGCCACCGACAATGGGATACCGCTATCGACAAAGTCGTTTGACTTGCCGCCGCTTTGGTGTTTCAATTACAATTTATTTTCGGAAACTCTCATCCAACCAGTACACTACGATATAGGCCGGTTAATCCTAGGCCGATTAACAGAGGTTCTACTGTATTTCATTTCTGATGTCTCTTGAGCCACTATTGATGTTCTTATTCTGTCTTACAGTTTTTGCAATGCTGGGTATGTTGTCCCCTGCTTCAAGAGGTGCTCTCATGACCTCAGGTATATTCCTCTATGTCTTCATGGGTCTTATTGCTGGCTATGTATCAGCTAGGTTGTATAAAACAATAAAGGGACGCAAGTGGAAGAGAGCAGCATTTTTGGTAAGTTTTTAATTTGGTTTAATTATTTCTTTTAACAACCAGAGTAACCATAGAGATCTGTAAATTAATATTTAAGGTCTGCTCCACCTCCACCATATTAGATAATTCTAGAGTACTGGCATTATTGTGCAGTTGGGTATGCCGCAAGGCGAAACAATTGTAGCTCATTTGTATTATTATAATATTTTGAAACTTTAAGCTTTATTGCTTTATTTTATCCTTGAGTTGGGTATAGTTGAGCAACATTTTGGTTGTTAATCAGTGACTGATCTCAGTTCAGCGTAGTGTATGTCGCATGCTATTGATTTATGGGTTTCTTGATAACATTTGTATAGTCTTAGCTTTTTTGACTGCTCAAGCCTTCCTTTAGTTTCCAACACAGTGCTAGGCAATGCTGGCCTGGTTCATACTTTAGAATAACAAGAGTTGATCCATACTTCAAAATTTCATGTATTCATTTTTATACAGCAAATGATGATAAATGTCTAAATTAAGTGTACTAATAACATGAACAGTCCATCATTATCCAATAACTTTAAATCCAGAACAAAATCTTTATATCCGTTTTTGATCAAATTGGATTGGAGTTACAGATTCTTCTGGATGCTTTTTGACTAGACTTGATTTGTTTAGATTTACCAGATTATCCCGGCCTCTAATTTTAAACATAGTTTTAATAAGTTAGAATACACCTCGGACTCTAACTGTATTGGGCTGCTTATGGCTAAAATATTAAAGTGCTATAAAGTGTACCTTATACTTTGACCATGTACCGATTTAACATATCAGATACATATGTTATACAAAATATCATAACGACACATCTCTAATAACTTATATTGAAAATCTATTGTAGATTTTAATTTCTTTCATATATGTAGTTTAGAGAAAGTTTTGTGGTAAAAAAAAATTGATCTAGAGTTTTTCCTGATATATCCATTTTGTGGTCCCCTGAGTACAAAAAAGTGGATATCTGTCCAATTTCATTCATATTTTAGTTCAATGTGAAGATTGATGACCCAAACCTGCGCGCAAAATCGAAACTTAAAAAAATATTACGGTTCAGGAATAATGGGACAAACAAAAATTAACCTTGACCACTGTCATTTATACTGAGTACCCGTTTATGGCGAAGCAAGTTTGGACCGTATTTAAATATATAAATATTTTTTCAAAGATGTCAGTCATAGTTAACTTTTTGACTGACAACTACCGAACTGATATTTTTAATAACGAATGGTTTTGTTTAGTTTTTATTTGGTTTTGGAGATGGGTGAGTGAGAAAATTTGTGCAATGTTTTTGTATTGTTTATTACTTTTAAAACCGATAACTCTTGACTTAGAATTGTGGATCAGTGATGATTAGTTATTTTCATTTAGTATGTTTTTTCTTTTGTGTGTGTTTGTGTTTAATAAAAATTAGTGCAATATATTGTACTGAGTTAATTTTTTTCATCATTACCTGAAATATTTTTAGGACAAGATATTATTTAGACTTTACATATAAAATTTTAAATCAAGATGATCTTATAGAAGACAAGTACAGTATTTCAATTTTAATGAATTTAATGTCTAATTCGAGATGTACTATGTATTTGATAATTTTGTTACAGACGGCTACTTTATACCCAGCAATAGTATTTGGCACAGGATTCTTCCTAAACTTCTTCATCTGGGGCAAGAGTTCAAGTGGAGCGTTGCCTTTCTCTACAATGTTATCACTGTTATTACTTTGGTTTGGTATTTCTCTACCTTTAGTCTACTTAGGTTATTATTTTGGTTATCGGAAACATCCATTTCAACATCCTGTAAGAACTAATCAGATCCCACGACAAGTTCCAGACCAGCTGTGGTACATGAACCCTTTTCTTTGGTAAGTGTAATCATTGTGTATATACAGGCTGTGTTTTTAAATGGGCTGCAACCGTTAAAGATATAAAGTAATTTAAATAGGGAAAATGTCTTATTTTTATTGTTATTATGGTAAACAATTTATAAAAAAATTAATTTTAATTTCAAAATGGCAAAACTAAAATTGTTTTAAATGACAACCTATATTTTTTATGATATAAATCCATTTGGGGAGATTAAATAAATAAAAGGTTCCAAAAGTTGGAATTGCTTTGTTCTATGGTCTATAATAATATAATTACTTTTTTTCTTATATAATTTTTGTTATATTATAACTTAATCTGTCACGTCTATATTGCTAACTAAAACGGTTGCATAGGGTCATCACAACCTTCGTTATTTATTAACCTTTTATAGTAGTTTTTTACTCTGGTTTTCAAATTTCAATTATAATTAAAGTTTCATGTTATTGACTTGCTACAAATGGCACTACACATTTTTAAAAAACTTCTAAATTAAGATCCTACTTTGCCTATTTTCCTTTATTTATTCAATATATTCATTCTAAAATCTTTCTAAGCCATTAAAAAACAAACACCCAGTACCCATTGTTTGTTTTACTCAACCTCTGAGGATGGTGACCATGTAATTAAAATGTGCATTAGGTGAATAAATTTTGCATCGAATCATGGTACACTGTGTTTGTTTTTTTAATCTTTAAGTTTGTCATAGTGTGCTCAAAAATGTAGTATTTCTAAGCCAATGTTTAAAATGTACGTTTATAAATAGCTATATTTTACCATTTTACAATATTATTGTAAATTTAACAAAACAAATTGAAAGGCTTTTATAAATCTAACTTGTATTGTTGTTACTTTCTGAAATAATAATTCAGTAAATGTTATTTTACATTCACAAATCCAAACATTTTTTTAAAAACTGAATGTTAATAAAACACAACTTTATAGTTTCAAACATTTTGAAGATATTATTCGCATGTAAGTTTCACAAAGCTGACAGGTATGACTAGGTGTGATTGCCAGTATAATTTCCTCAGTACAGTAATGGAACATCATCATCACTAGTTGAGTTTCCGCTGGAAGTGTTGCCTTCTCAACCATTATCATTGTATTCATTATCATCACTTTATTCAGAGTCAGTATTGTGGTTGAGTTCATCATATCTGGCTTAGAGATAGGAAATACAGTTACTTTGCAGTAACCTAATAATTTAATAATGTGTTACTGGATGTATGACAAAAGTTTTTAATCAATCCTATTACAAGCTTCTTAGCTTCATGATGTTACCAAATACATTATTTTTCAAATTAAAGAACCAGTAAAAACAGTTATAGTCATATTTAAATAATGAGTTGTATATTTAGTGGTAAAACACATTGAGTTCTGTAACATATTTTAATACACGTTTAAAAAAATAGTAGTTACATAATTAAAACACAATAGATACAACAACAAATTTTAGAGAACATTCCAACATGGGTGAACACCCGTGTGTGGGAACAAAGCTCAGCGTCCGCCCAAAGTCTAAAATAAAAACTTAACTAAAATAGTATGTGTTATAAACAGCACTGTGAAGGCAGGACAAGTGAAAATATAATTAATTACAAGGACAAAGAAAACATCAACTTTGCATATTAATTTCAGTATAATAACCGCAATATATATATTTTTAAAATTCAACATTCTTCTTAAATTAAAATTTAAAAAATTATTAAAAACACAATGGGTTTTGAAAAATAATTGTAGTCAATTAATTGGTCTGAAGGTCTGTAGAATAAGAAAATAAATCGAAATGTATTTGGAGAGATAAAATTAAAATATTCACATTTCCAACAACACAAATCCATACAAGCACACATGCATCCACACTCGTGTAGTTAGATTTAGGAATGTGGCTTAAAAAATCACACATCATTTTTAATCAAAGTGTTAACAATCTTGTAATGTTTGATTCACAGCACTTTAATGGCAGGAGTTCTACCATTTGGTGCCATATTTATAGAACTCTTCTTCATCCTGACTGCAATTTGGCAAAATCAGTTTTATTACTTGTTTGGATTCCTGTTCCTGGTATTTATTATCCTAGTCACATCATGTTCGCAGATCTCTATTGTAATGGTTTATTTCCAGCTCTGTGGTGAGGTAAGTTGAAATAGTATTGTAATAAAGATCTGATTGTATTCTACTAAGTGCATGAAAATAAAACCAGACCATTTACTTCTGTTTCTTTATACCTTGATAACTAGAGTGTCTGTTCACTTGTTAAAGGATGCATGGAAATATAATGTATGTTTAAAAATAAGTATACTTCAAAATACATATACAGTACTAAAAATGCCTTTTACACATACATACTGTACACATACACATTAAAAATTACACATGCTAACCAACCCTATTTTATTTTTATGTATTATCCAATAATATGTTGGTTTTTATTCTAATAAAGATTATTTATTTCTGATGTTAATGTTTTATTTTAATATTGAAATAAAAATATATTACTTTTCTTCATGAACTCTATAAGTAGATTTACTTTTCAAGGCTCACTTCTTATAGTGATAACTGGTGACAATCTTGAGGGGCCCAAATTGGATCTACACCTTTTCCCATATAGTCTTGGGTTAGATCTCTCTCTCTTACATCTTTCCTATCAGGTCTCTCATGACCAATACTTGTTCACTTCTAACCTTGATGCTAGTATTGAGCTTGGAGTCTTTATTTTATACTCTATTCTTCTTCTTTTTTGTACAAGGTGATGATGACCAAGAGGTTTTTTGCCTTTAAAAATAAAGGGGAGAAATTGTTTTGTCTAATGGTAACATCCTCACAGACAAGATCTTTTGAAATAACTAATTTTCTATCTGTTGATGTAAAAAATGCTATATTTTGTTTTGAGAAAAGAATATATTTTTAACTAACTTTATTTTAGGCACCAAGACGGATTTCAACCTTTTTTCTATGAATATTTATGCACAAACAGTTAACGCCAATTTATCTTTTCCAAACATATGTACTTGGGAATTTTGTTTATTTAAATGATTTTTCAATTATGCTACTTTGTGTAGGATTACCACTGGTGGTGGAGATCTCTCATTGTGTCGGGAGGTTCTGCAGTGTACGTACTCGGCTACTCTGTCTTCTACTTCGTCACTAAACTAGAGATAACAGAATTCATTCCAACACTTCTCTACTTCAGTTATACTGGAATCATGGTTCTCACATTTTGGATGCTCACCGGAACTATAGGTTTTTTTGCTGCTTATGGGTTTGTTATTAAAATCTACGGAGCAGTCAAAATAGACTAAATCTGTGAGTGATTCTGTGGCCAGTCAAAAATCTTAGTTAAGGACAAAACAGTTGAATTTTAAATTTTGGAAATCTCAACTTTAATAACTGAATATTGGACTTATAAAACTCGGTTATTTGAGTAACGTATAAATATTTGTTGTATATAGTTTATTTTTTATTTTTAAAAGTTGTTAATACTGTTACAGTTAGACTTTATTGCAGTATACTCTATTGTATAGTCTGTATGCGGATTAAATTACTAAATTTATTCTATATAGTCTTGTAACTATTACAAAATGCAGAAGATTATTGTAATACATGGCGTTCAAAAAGTCTCTGTGCACCTTATGATTACAGAACAGAAAACACATTAATAGATTAAATCACGTACTAGGATCACGTAGTCACAAGCAGTGTTGAAAGTGATCCTCGCAAGTCTGCCAACATTTCTTTACATGCCAAACTGTGTGCTTCCGAAAGTATTCTTTGATTGTCATAGTTTTTTCATCAATTGTGTGGAAATTGTTTGAATACAGTGAGTTATTCATCAAATTCCAAAGAAAATAATTGGGCAGTGAAAGATCTAAAGATCTTGGAAGCCAATAGGTTTTAAATTAGTTTTGATAAACATATTGTCAAGAGTGCCATAGATATATGATCTGTAGCTAAAATAAGTCTCGACAATTTTATCTTCTGTCAATTGCGCAACAAAAGGATACAGAATATTGTCTAAAATTCGACAGTCTAAAGTGAGAGAAAATGGATCCCCTGTGCCTACACAACATTCCAAACACCAATCTTGTGGCAACTTGTTGATCTCGTTGGGATTGTATGCTCACTACAAATATGAATTTAGACGGTTGACATATCCAACAAATTGCTTGAAGTATACTTGTTTATGAAAAATGTGATGTCCAAAATGTCTTTTCCTTCATGAAAACTAAAGTCTAAAAACCACCTTCACTACACTTCCCGCTTAGCACTGTTGCTAGGTTTTAATTCATACATAGCTGTACCAACCTGCTGAGATAATTTCTTGATGAACTCGTTCAGCCTTTGGGGCATGTGACTGAAATATCCAATACTTTCTCCTCTGTATTAATGGCCTTCTAAATCTGTTACCATTATATGATTTAATTGATACTTGGAAGATCTGGAAGCTGAAGGCCTCATATGTATCAACCGGAGGTTTATGTGATTCCTTAGGCTTACCCAGATTGACTGATTCCAATACCTTATACTACATCGAGAATTTGGTTGTTTATAGCATATTTTTCATCCCCTAGATGCAAGCGTTCAGAGTCTACTTCTCAAATACTATAGTGACTCTCAGTCCATGAGGACGTAGTTTGTGGAGTGACTTGCCCGCCGAAATAAGTGATAGTCTATATGGAAGAAACCCACCTTTGTTAGGTGTTCTTTAAAATGACCATGGTTGGTTATGAAACCATCTACCAGATTAAGAAGTTATTGTTTAAACTCAATCAGGAACTCTGTTTGAGCTAACTTGATCCCCTGCTTGCATATTTTGCTGTTATCTCGATGTTGCTCTTTCGTGGCCTATTGGTTAATTATTGTGTTCTTACCCAATCTGAACAGATGATACGACACATCAATTTGAATCACACAAAAGGAAAAGTCATTGCTCCTTGTTTGGCAAAGATGTCGGCCTTCTTATTCCCCTTGATGTTCTGGCACCCATCTGATACAATATAGAAAAGTGTCACATGAAACTGGTTTCCCCGAATTTCTGAATCAGCTGCCAAACTATGTGACACCTTCGTCTTTTTAAACTGTACCTAAAGTCATTGGTGAACATCTTATCTGTATTCTTCACCACATCAAAACCATGATCCACTGTAAACGTACATTCTTCAACAGATATTATTATTATCACATCACATGTCTTTCTTGCTTCACCATTAACTCAATATGGCTGTTTGAAGGGTCAGAAAGATACTAACACCATATATAGCCATAGTTCTAACTACATGCAGACAGATTTGAACTACTTTATAAATAATTTATCTTGTTTTCTGTATTGGAATCATCAGATAGAGACTTTTTAATGCCCTGTAGATGTAGAATCTTATAATTTATATTTTATATAGCTATATTTGTACATGGATCGATGAGAGTATGTACATGCTGATGTGAAAGGATACAAATGTCCAAAATTTTGGTGTTTAGGTTATTATATCGAATACTCTCCTAATAAAATCCAGCCAGTTATATGACATAACAATGTCATTTCTCAATTCTTTCCTATATCATTAGGGACAAATTTATTAAGTCCTTAACCACTTATACACAATAATTGTCATATGTTTTTTAAAGTTCAGTTATTTTGGTAAACCAAAGTTAGGTTTATAAAGCAGAATATGATCTAAAATAAATACTATGTAAAAATTCAAGCTAAACCTGAACTGATTATTTAACGTCAGACTAAAAACATTTACAACGGTCGATCTGGAAAATTGTTGTCCGAGGAACTATGAATATGATAAACATACACCTTGTTTATGGCTTTTGGACTGTTGAATTTGAATGATTAACACTGAGACGTGATAAATCCGCGAAAGATAGATCAAACTAGTACAGTGCTTGATTCTAATTTAAATTTGAATTTCGAATCAAACTGAACTTTTTAAAATTGTAAGTCTAAAATTGGAACTGAGATAAACTTCACACCTCTCTAGACAATAACAAAATATAACTTTTATTATGAACGAGTTCAAGCAATTTCTCTGCTTATGTGTTATAAGATATTATGATTCTTTTCCGTTATCTTCTCCCCAAATGAATATTTTATTCCCCAAGTATATATTTTGTTAAATTTATACACTTGGGGAACAAAATATTCATTTGAGGAGAGGATAATGAAAAAAAAAACCATAATATCTTATAACAATTTATTAACCACGTAACCTAACCTATTTGTGGTAATTCCATGAATTCCAAACCAAAACTTCACGAATAGGTTTAGTTAAGCCGGATACCAAAAATAGCTTAGATTATAGCAGATTATGTTATATATTCAAATATACTTCTGAAATTATTCAGTTTAAAAAACCAATATGCCTTTCTGCAAGTCATAAAGTTTAAATATATTATTGGGAACTTCCCAATATTTTCCACACGCATGATCAAGATCAGACAGTAACTGACCAGCACTATGTGGCTTATCTATTCAAGCGATAACACAGCTCCCTGATTGATAAGATAATATGAAAAGTTTCCAGTATTAAATTATTTGGTCTCTAATAACAGTATTTGGTGTTCTATATTATTTTCCTTACCAACCAAATCAAATTTAACAAGATATTCATTTGAAGGGAGGATAATGGAAAGAACCGATATTATATATAAGTAAGCAAAAAATCAAATGATTTATTCATCACATGATTATTATTATTATTTTTTTTTACTTTCTCGCATACATAGTATAAAGTTATGTGATGGGTTAAAAATATTGTTATGGAGTTTTTTGTGGCTATATCCATTTTGAGATCCCCTGAATTTAAAAAAAAAATGGTGTTTGAAATTATGTCTGTCATATATGTAGTGTTCGACTACATATCGCCCAAATGTGTGGACTGATTTTAATCAAATTTAGTATGTGTCCATATTTTGACCATATCGGGATTTTTTTTTTTCATTTTTTGATAACTCTAAATTGGGAGCAGCTACCACAAGGCTATAACCACAAAATTACTATGTTCTTTAAATTGGCTCTAATGATTTTCATCAAATTTTGCTTAATTGGACTCAAACAAAATATATCGGTCATCATCGCTCCAAAAATGCCAGTTCACGAGTTATGTTAAAAATCAACCATGGCGTTGATATAAAATATTTAATTTCTGAACATTCTTGATTCAAATTTTAGGGGGTATCTGAAGGTTAATGATTCAAACTGTGTGCAAAATTGTGAGTAAAAAAAAGTTTGTTTTCAGATATAAGTACTGAAATAATTTTCATATTATACAAATTGTGACTTCGATAGAATCTTTATGAGTTTTAAACTTTATAATTACTGTGTTTTTAAAGGTTCGTGATTAATATTAAGTTGTATAGAGTTTTTTTCATTACAATTTTGTGAGGCATCGCTTAAAAAAAAATTCCTTAATCTATATACATCTTAAAAACTACTTAAACATTTTTTTCAATCTTCCTATACACTCTTTTCTATTAAAAACTACAAATGCCCTACATTAGTTATGTATATATATAACTGAGGGACACACATCCTTGTGTAACAAATTTAATAAAGTATAGCTTTACTTCAAACATTATATCACTGTGTGCCACTAAACTTATGAACTTCGTAATGCAATACTTTTAAAAACCTCAATGAGCTGAATCTGTGCGTAAAATTGCAAGTAAAATAAAGTTCCAGTTCAAGAGTAATTCACAAGTAATTAAAATAAATCTTGAGTACTGTCATTTAAAACTCTATTAAGATTCAAGTATACTGCAAGTTTATGGCAGAAGTTGAGGCAAGCTTACGCTCTATTTAAATAATTTTTAATACCTTAAAAAAAAAAAAAAAATACAAATTTTACAGAACATTGGTAAGGACCTTTCTGTACCAACCTAATCTCTTTTAGGAAATGTAAGGAGGAAAACTCGTTCACAAAGTAAATTTTTTTTCTAATATATATGTAGTGTGTAGACATTTTTGGGGAGACGGCAAGAATATTATTTTTGATGGTATTTTTGTTTTGTAAATGGGTCTGTGAAAAAGTTAGTGCAATTTTTTAACACCACTTATTTTAAATTCCAAAAATTATAGATGCATCCTTTTGAGTGTTTGAATTACATCACATTTTAAAATTATTTGTATCTGTTATTAATAAAATTATTATCTTTTAAAATGTGTGTTTGAGTTATATTGTCATAGCTGTATGTAGCCTAGATTTGTCTGATTTTTTAAAATTTACAAACCACTAGTATTTGAATTGCATTCTTCTGTGATTGTATTAGTTTGTGAATCGTTTTATGTTGTGCTAATTATTGTTATTATTCTTATAATTGTTTTTATTAAATGTGTAGTTTTTTAATTTGTATATTTCATACTTTATACTACTACATGTGCAGCGATAATATAAATAATTTATTTTTTCAAATTGTTTGTAATCATATAAAACTATATACATGTCTAATTTGCATAGCAAAATGTTCTCACTTTACATAGTTTTTTTTTAAGATGGTCGAACAGCCCTTACAAATCTATTATGGGAAGTGACCCGACTAGAACCCATCCTATATTCTAGATAAGCTTTGTATAACGTCCATAGGAATCATGGGATCAACATTTCTTAAATCTTAAGGGCCCACAGATGACCTACCAAACTGAAACTGCCCTTCAGGAGCCTGTTGAGTTGGGTGTCAGCCACTTGGCATGCACTTCATGTTGAGAGACCTTGGTCTGTCAACACCAACATAAAGGAGATTATCTGGGCAGCAATAACAAATTCCCCAGTTTATCATGTAGAGGAACAACTGTTTTCTTTTCACCAGCATTCTTTTTTCCTTGGGAACATATTGTTCAAGCTCTATTAGCCTCTGCCACTTTGGCTATGAGCGTATTGTGCTTCCCTTTCTTTTTCACCTTACACCAACCCCAGTGCCTCTAACAAGCTCCAGGATCTTGTGTAGGGTGTTCTTGTCACAATTTATGTCTGGTTGCTGAGGTCCAAGATTCTCCTTCTCCTGGTCTCCAGGAGCTCACAATCAAACAAAATGTGTACTGCGATCTGTGTTACGAGACCGCAAAGACGACAGGTAGGTGAGACTTGTAGATGTCCCACCTTATTTAAGTGGCTCCAGATATGGCCATGTCCGGTATTCATGGCAATGATCTGTCTCAGGGACTTCCTGTCATACTGAACCAGCACCTTTGTCAGAGCAGGATCGGGTCCCGAGAGAAGACACTTACTCAATCTCTGGTCAGGAAATTGTCTTCATCGTTAAATGTGCTCTTTCTTGGCCCATTTTCTTACTGCTCATCTTGCTATTGAATGACTGATCCCGCAACCGGGTTCTGGTCCCACAGTCCCTTTCTTTGTCAACAGATCCATCCCCTCATTACCCTCGATTGCCCAAGTACCCATCACAAGTGCACCATATTGAAAGTGGACAGGATACATAGGGAACGGAGAGAATCCCATACCAATTTGGATGAGACCAGTATATCAAAAACAAAGATTTGATTTTTACATCAAAATGGCAGCTATACAAAATTTCAAATTTTGAATATATCGAATACTATTTGTTTTACAAAACAATTCCAAGAGACAAAAGTTCCTGCCTTTTTAATTAATAACATGATAATGTCATTAATTTAAAATATATATTTATTGGTAATTGACTAAAAAACCCAGAAGCTTATATATTATAATATTAGTAATTTCCTTATATTATCGGGTTAATTACATGATATATGTGTTCATGGAATAAAGGAAGAGGTAAATTTATAGTAAACAAAATTCTCATTATTCCAAAATACCCATGAAAAAATTATATTCAAGCATTATTTATACTAAAGGCCTAAAGTAGCCTAGAACCAACATATTTTTTTAATATTGAACTCTTTTTCTCAGAATCTTCACCCGTATAATGTAAAAGTGTTCCTTTATTTTTTGACCTAAAATAAAAATAATGATATCACCATGTTAACCATTTAAAAGGCAATAAATTTTTATTTCTTATAAACCAATGGTTTTGGGATATTCGACATTTTTAAATGTGCACCATTTTGAAATTTACAAAACAAAGTCTTTGTTTTTGTAATACTGTTAAAATGTTTTGTACAAAATGAATATACCAAATCTGGAGTCGATATCCTATCCATTTCCAAAATTGTGTATAAAAAACAAATAGAGGGAAAGATGAAATATGATTTGTTTTTGAACATATGTCTATAGGAACTTTTTTCTTTATTTTAGTGCCCTAAAGCGATCCCTAAAATATTAAGCAAACATAATGACTCTCCCTGTATAGATCAGCATGGTAAATCCACTGGGATATCAATGATAGTAGTTAATAAAGAGATGTTTTATAAAAAATACTTATGATATATTTTACTATAAAAAAGTACACATATACTTATAAGATTAATAGTTACTTATATTACTTTGTTACTGATGTACAAAGATTCTATTGATATACACAAAGGAAAATACCAAAAACCTTGAAATATTTTTTGAGCACAGTTTACTTTGTCAATCAACATATTATTTCAAAATATTCTTTCTGAGCAGGGCTTAAATAAATGTTATATTTTATTCAAATGAATAGTTCAATGATTTTTATGTTAAAATATTTTTCTTTGAATATTATTAGCAAGCTTTACTTGTATTGTAAAATAAAGGAAATTTATTTATTCATAAAATTCCGCTATTACTGCTTCATCTAATATTTTATATTTATATCTACAGTATTTTTATAGAAGAAAAGAGTGTTGTTGCTAAATTTAATGTAAGATTATAAGAAACTTTATTTTTCTAAGTGTGTAACTATTATTGTCTTAATTTATATAACAATATTTAAAAATCCATCTTTATACCTCTGCTTGTACCAGTGTCGCTAAATTTAACGCTGAAGAACAAAATGAGGCAAGATCTCCTAACTGATGAGGATTTTGATTACGATTTTAAAGACTCGTTCGATATATTTCCAAATCAATGGATGAATTTAGCGACATTGATCTTTATGTAAATACAATTTGTATAAAATATTACTTGTTAAATTTAAAGCAGTTAATTTAATAATTTTAATATGGATGTCCAAATATAATATGAATTATTGATAAGTACATTGTAACTGAATTATTTGTGAATTAGTAATATATATAATTTAAGTAGTAAATAAGTGTATGATATAGGCTATTATGAAATGCATTTGTAAATACAGGATGTTTATACAAAATAAAATATCATGAATTTGATTCTATAAAGGTATTGATGTTTTTCAATTTGAATTTGTTTTTATTGAATAAAGTCTGTGAAGATTAATTGAACTTGATTAGCTTTTTGCTTTCAGTTATAAAATTTCCTTAATGTATTCACTTAATTCCCTACTCAAAGCTTTTACAGAAAAAAACAGAGTGGCACAAAAGTATGTACAATATATAGTAATATTTTCTTTACTGCATTTTGTATAAGTATTGTGAATAATGAATGGGAACTTCAGTAAAGAACAAAGAAAGTGAATTTTGAAGTAGTGTTGGCAAATTGAAAATACCGAGCAGGTGTGTTCAGCATGGGTTTAATACTCTCCCTCCAATATGCCCGACAATTTACACAGAGACCAAATCTCTATGTCCTACGTTACCTACGACAATGAAAAATGAGATGAAGGTTGGTATAACAATTGTTAACAGTCCAGAAACATCTACACAAAGTGAGGTTCAAGAATACCAAGGTTGTTATTATGATACTCAATTTCTAAACGTAATTTGAAGCCTCATAGACCAAGACTGTTACCATGATTTTCTGGCGAACGACGTAGGTGGTTACAATACTGGGAAATTATGCATAACCAAATCTTTAAGGAATGAAACCTACTTGATAAGATCCTCTGATCAGCCGAGGCCTGTTTCTAGTTGTCTGTGAACAGGGATAACCGTTTTCATTGAGCAGATGAAAATCCCCGTTTGATTATTGTATCTCAATTAATGTGTTGGGGTGCAATCTCTGGTAAAGGTGTTCTAGAAACATATATATTTTTGGAACTGTTGATTATAACAATTACTACCTAAACATCTTCCCGTAGCATTTGAATCGAACAAAGCAACATTGGTTGGTCATGTTCTCCTGACCTTATACCAATGGATTTCTGTTTAGTAAAAAATAGGATTTATGAGAGAAAGCCCCAAACAGGGAACAAAATGAAAGAATTTGTAACAAATGCACAATTTGTGTCACACTATATCAAAGTGTTACAAATAGGTTGATGGAAAACATTTTGAGCACTTAAGATATTAAACAGTGTTAAACAACTAAATCAATTTCAATGTATGAATAAAAATAAAACTTACTTTTAGCCCACCCCGTTATTACAATACGAGAGGAGACTCCATTGAAGGTGATCATTTTGTTTGTAAGATGGTAAAAAATTCCTATCGCCCAATTGTACCTCAATTATGTTGGGGACAGATTGATAGGAAAGTGTTCTAACACCAGAGTAAAACAGAATTTATAGGGACATCCATTTTTCTGTTCAGTTAACATACCTGCCTTGTAATGGTTCTTGATTGCTTGGCAGTCCCTCACAGAATTCTGCTTATCCAACCCAATTCTACTCCAGGATCATCTTTTCTGATATATACTTTTTAAGGTTCAGTGAAAGTAACAATTAATATAAAATGATAGCTACCTTAAACTTTAAGTTGTGGGGGGGGGGGAATGCTAGAGTTATAGCCAAAATATGCATACATACCAGATTTCAGAGAATATTAGATACAAATTTTTGTTCAGTGTCAATTACAAAGAGAATAGCAGGTTTTAGCAAATATTTAGACAACCAAAAATTTAATTATTACTGTCTTAAATAAAAATGTATGTAATATATAGAAAATATTGAAATGGAACAAATATTATCTACTTCAAGAATTTTGTGTATACTTTTTTGCTAGTCATTCCTACCTCATAGTAAAATTAAACTTCATTACAATAAATTCAAAATTTGGACCTTTTTTGTTACCTCACATCGTCATTATTATTTTTCTGTTATTTCAGATCGTAGTTATTATGATGATTTCTGTACACTTCTTAAGATCAAGATATTGACTTTTATAACCTCTTCTTTTAAATTATTGTTTAAAATCAGCTGATTGGAGTTATTTTAGATGTTTTTGTTAAAGTTTTTATTAATAGTTACTCACTTTGAACACAGACACATGAATTTTCTTGAGCTTGCATTTGTAACAGATTTCTTAATAAAGAAAGGTATTTTGCGTAATCATAGGTTGTGCACTAATGGACATCTCATAAACTTGTACACCGCAGACAAGAATCGGTGGGGTTAGGTTAGGTTATATTATTGACATATAAACCAAATTTATGCTTGCTTCGTAATGAACTTTAAAAATACTGTTAATTGTTATTAATTTTGATTTAAAAATAAAAAACTCAATATTGCAGCAATAAACGTAAAAAGTCAAGTGAGAAGTCTACGCCCTGTGCTGGGAAGCGACTAGGATAGCTCAGTTGGTAGAGCATTGGCGTGTAAAGCCAAAGGTCCTGGGTTCGATTCCCAGTCTAGGTCGTATATTTTTCACTTGAAATATTATTGTATTTTCAATACCTGCTAAGTAAAAAATCGTATAAGCGGAAAAATTAATAAATTAAATTTAATAAATACATACATAAATGAGTAAAAATTAATTTCAATGTCGCATATTATGTGAGGTAATTAGTTTTTAAAAAAACTTAAAATTGCAGCAATAAACGTAAAAAGTCTAGTGAGAAGTCTACGCCCTGTGCTGGGAAGCGACTAGGATAGCTCAGTTGGTAGAGCATTGACACGTAAAGCCAAAGGTCCTGGGTTCGATTCCCAGTCTAGGTCATATATTTTTCACTTGAAATATTATTGTATTTTTTTTTTAACTTCTCTGTACCTTACCAGTATATAGGAGGTGCTTCAGAGATGTTTAAGCTTGACCGATGGCCATAATAGATTCGGCTCAGTGGAATTCGGTTTTCTTCCATCATGTTGCTTTACTAATCAACACATTTAAAATTATGTACTCCTTTACCTAAAATATTTCACTCCAACAGTAAGGAGTAATATATTATATTGTATCAAAAAGTCGATGCTCAAACTATAATATGATTCCCAAAATTTAGTTGTATTCCAACTATTTACAGAAGAAAGTGAGATTCTCAAAACATTTCGTCTGTGTGTGCTTTGTTACTCAGTTACAATGCCTGTACTGTATCAAACGTTATGCAATTTTGAAACTTCATTGCAAGTGTAGGCTTAACGATGTACAATGTTTTCTATATTTTTCGTTTTAAAATAATTGCAGCTATTCAAAACATTATAAGATGAAATCAAGTTTAAAATTATGACTGTGTGGTTAAGTTTTCGTTTATTATTTCAATTTTACAGAATGGTTTATTTCATTAATCTTCGCATTTTATACAAATTTGAATGAAGTCCGTAAAACTGATTTTAAGAAATTACTGTTTTTAAATAGCCATGTCGATATTTTGTATTTACCATTATAACTCAAGAATCGATTATTTTGAAGAGATGACGACCAGTAGACCTACGTTATGTTTGGGTATTTGGGCAAAATTTGATCAAGCCTATCAGATTTTACCAAATTTTGAGATAACGAAATTATGGGGAAAAAATCCAAGATGAATACCAATTATGTTGTTTAGGGTATAATAGAGCACTGCACATAAACACATATCATTCTAAAAACAACATTTTGGACTCGTAAGATCTCAACAGATATTTTCATGAAAAAATGTTTTGACCTAAGACATATTCATTATATTAAATGTATATGAGAAAGTATTCGAGGGGGGGGGGTGATCATAGACTCAAAAGTTATTGCCAACTTAATCTTATCGAATTGTCGGCGTTTCCACGAACAAAACAGCAGTAGTTAGAATTTCTATATGAATCACATTTGAAGAGTAAACATTATGAATTGAGCATAATAAGCCTGCCCACTTATCTTTCGTCGCGTCGCGTCGTGTGGCTTCTGTACAAATACAACAATGACGTGAGGCCTGTTTTGTCTGTTTTAGTGTGTTTGCTCAAGTCTATTCGGTTCACGTAGGTTTTTGTCAGAGAGTTAATGTTACCAGGTAATTTGTTTTTTATATTTATTTTGTTTTATAAGTTAATAGTAATCAATTATGTAATCACAATTTCGCAAGTGATAGTTACCTAGACCAGGAGTGTAATTTAAGAATTATTTCTGCGACTTTAGGTTCAATTAGAAATGAAACAAATCAAGAAAATGAGTGCCAAATATTTGTACAGAGTGTTGTGGTCATGGGAATAGTGAGTTTTGTCAGGATACATTTTTTGAATGTGTTTTTTACTTTCCCACATATACGAGTTTTTGTGCGGATGTGTCTGTTTTGAGGTTCCCTGAGTTAAAATAGTATATTTCATCACTAGGACCAAAAGTGAAGCTTTTCGATACAAGCTCAAGTTTAACTTCCGAGACCGGAAAATAAGCGAGGATCGAAAAGCTTCTTTTGGTCCAAGTGATGAACTATATTTTTCGTTATACTGCAAATAATATAAGAAAACAATTTCACAAAAACTAAAATGTTATAACCTATTTGCCTTCAAATATATGGTAAAAGCTATTTAAACGATTATTTGTTTTAATCGAGTATCGATTGTTTTTATAGATGCTTTACAATTGTTAATTTATTAATTCCTATAAACGAAGTAACAGCTGGTAACCTCGAACTCAGCTGATGTTTTTAGGCCCTAGAACTAAAAAGAACAACTTTAGCATCTCAATGTATATATTGAAAACAGCTGTTTTTGAAGCAGTATGACGAAAAAGAGATTTTTGGAATGCTGGCTGTTTGTCGTCTATCTCTATGTTGTAGGGGAGTGCTTTACAGCTCAAACGGGCTGACCGATTTCAATCAAATTTGATGTGAGCATATTTTGGCCACATCTCGGAAATTTCTTATCTTAATTTTTTTTTATAATGAAAATTTTGATGGTAGCTGCCGCATAAAAAAACACAACATTCAGATTTTCTTCAAATACTGTACAATAAGAATCTTGACAATTTCCAATTTCTTATTTTTTTGATGATAATTTAATTATTTTTCAAGATACAGAAATACTAATAAGCACATTTTGTTTGTCATTAAAAAATATAAATATTTTGTATCATAAAATTTTCGTAAAATTTACGGTTTCCGAGATATATACATAAAAAATTTAACAATCGCCATTTACACAGTCAAGTTTTGGATCGTGGTTTACTGATAAAAAAAAAATAGTATAAACAAATTTGCTCATACCAAATTTAAACTCATAATCTTACTAATTTCTAAAGTTATCATTAATTTTGTTTCACACAAAATGGCTGACAGACGGAAAGCTAACCTTTTCCGAATCTATAAAATATAAAACTCATAAAATAGTTTTAATTGCATACAAAATTTAGAGGACTATATACAATTAATTGATAAAATACAAATAAAAATAATACATATAAATTAAATTTAGTGAACATACCAAGAGATTCGAAACAACAAGGTCCATGTTAACACGAATCCAACACAGCGTAGAATGAATCAAATAATAGTAATTATCTAAGGTTGTATAATGTTGCCTACTTTGGAAACTTGTTCATCAAAATTTGGGAAGGAAACTGACAATCAGTAGAATGCCTAAGATCTTATTTCTGACAACATATTAATTAATTTTTACACGTATGAATCCAACGCTAAAATAAGAACACTCCCTCCCATTAACAGAAAAGAAAAATCTTTAAGACGATTTGACTGTTCTAATTATTTCACCTTAAAATAAGTGTTTACTCTCATATTTATATAAAATATAATTTGGTAATCTTGACAACTGTGTTTTTTACAAATAGTAAATTTGTCTGTGGCAACCTAAGCCTTGTTTTAAAATATTTACTACTGTATATAGGAAAGACACATATCTTAACGTAGGCCCTATATGTATTTATAATGGACGTTTATGTATACAGACGCTTTTGCGTACACGATGTACCTATGGATCTGTGAGTACGAACGCGTATGTACTACAACGGAAAAACGTTGTGTGGGATTTTATTTTGGCCATTAAACGCAAAATCAAAATATAAATCTAATGCAAGGTTTGGATAAAGCGTAGCTAATTTTGCTGCTTGAAGCGAGTCCGTGAAATTGTACTATGACCAGGGATGAAGGTAGTTTTCACGGACTACTTTTGACAGAAGAATCGCGTCTTAGCCAATTTTGAATAAAAATCTTATATTAGTTGAATTATAAAAATATGAAATAACTAGTGTGGAGGATATGTATTGGTAGTACAAGTTGTATACAATGCATGTCTAGCAACTGCTACTTCATTATAAAGTGACGCCAAAATATAATTGAAGCAAAAAATTTTAAAAAATTCAAAATTGGTCAAAAACCAAATATCTTGATATTTTCAAAATAAGCACAAGAAAAAAAGAATAAAATGTTCTTGATAAGTTTTGGAAAAAAATGAATATTGTTAACTTAAATTGATAAATTTCAAAATAGTATAAAATTTGAATAAAAAATAAATTGAATAATTTGTTGTATACAATTCACTAATATATTAAAGTTATAAAGGAAAATAGAATAAAAAATAATTTTTTAATGTAATTATGTATGTTATGGTTTTACGTGTATAAAAAATGACAAGTAATTGAGTTTAAAAATAAAAACTATTTGATTTGAATAAAGTTTTTTGAACTAAAGACAAAGTATGTAATTGTGACTGTTATAAAAGTGAAAGGGAAATTTAAAAAAAGTTATTTTTAAAGACGAGAGACGAGATTTTGATAAAACGACGCCATGTGATTTCAACCCGGAAACAAAGTGAATTAAATTAAAAGTTTTATATAAAACGTACGATTTAACTTCTGTGAGAGAATGCATGTCTGGTATAACATGCTTAAACTATCTTTTATATAAATTCATATACAGTATGAAAATAACTAGAATTTGTGATTTTTTGTTGAAAGTTGTATAATAATGTTTGTAGAATAGTCACATGTTATTTCAAGGAGAGATAATGTTTTATTCGAACATAATTATTGAAATCTTTTAGTATTAAAATATTTTCTTTGTTTAACCTTTTGGATTTGATATTTTTTTAAAAAGAATTTGTATTTTATAAAAGTAATTGTGTAAAATAAAAAAAATATTAGCTTCTGAATACTTAGAAATTTCATTTTGAATTTAGGTTGCAACCATAAAAAATAATAACAAATAAAGTTTTAATGAAACATAAAATAATTTTGATCAATATAGAACATAGGATGTTATGAATAATTTTGTCTTTTCAGGTAATATTTGATTTGTATGAAATTTTATGTTAAAAGATATTTATTAATAATAAAATGTGCATTAAAAAAAAAAAGGATTCTGTATTTTATTTAATATTCTACAAAGTAAACTGTTTCAAAAGAACTTACGGCTTCAAGAGTAAAAATTTTTATAACAATTTATTTTTGTAATAAACACATTACAAAATGGCGCCCAACTTTTATTAAATAAATCAAATATAACTAAAGCACATTTTTTAAAGTATTGAATTCATACTAGGCGTCTTGAAGTGACAGGTAGCTCATCAACCCATTGTTTGGCGGTCTGTCATTGTGCGCCATCCGAGAATGGCCAGACTGTAGGGACCTTTTATTTACTATACAAAGTATAGGGTAAGGTTGGTAATCGCAAAAAAATGTTGAGCTCAGTATTTAGATTGAAAAGTTATTTTCGACATGCTTTCCGCCCATCATCGTTGTCTTTGTATTTACGATAGGAGACATAAAAATTAAGCAAGGAACATCAAATTCGGTATAAGGGACTTTAACTTTTAACACAATAAATTAGATAAAAATCTGAAGATTTCAATTCTGCATGTAATGCACTAACTTTATCTCTCTACGATGACAAATAGCGAAATTAATGTAAAAAAATGTAATTAAAACCCCGAATCTCAAGAAAATGTAATATTCCTATACTTATGAGATCCACCAAAGCCTAATCACAGACACACGAGCGTAACGATTGGAGGCTACTTCACATACATAAGGGCTGAGATATTGTCACGAGCAAAGCAAGTGGACATTTTTGATATATACAGGGCCTGATAAGGTCAAGCCGACATCAAGAAAGTTGTTATATACACAATTATGAGGTTCAAATTTCCTACAAGGTCCAAGAAACCAACTTTGGGTATAACATTTAAAGGATGGGTTTGTGAAAGCACCATGATGGCATCCATCAACTTGTTTCTATGGGATAGATATTTATATTATTACTATAGTGTTTTATATATTTTTGTAATTACCGTTTAATTGCTTTTATATTGCTATAATGCATTGCTTTGTGGTGAATTTGTAGTAAACTGTTATTTTATCTTGTAAATGTAAAAACATGACACATGTTATACAATTTATTTTATCAAAGGTAAGAGGAATAATTATTTTAAAGTTATTTGATGTTTCAGATCCGAGGACTACACCAATTGAAGTTTAAAAATGTTAATAGACACGACTAAAGAGATGATCCGTATAAATCTAACTACATCTAAACTGTACGTAGAAAATGGTTGTACAGAATATCTGAACGTTACGGATCATCAAAGAATGATTCTAGATCAACCTTTATACGGTTATATAATGCCTTTCTTGTCCATCGCCTGCATTATAGCAAATTGCCTGATTATACAAGTACTCATCAAACGACATATGCGTACACCTACAAACTCAGTTCTTCTCGCCATCGCATGGGCTGATATGTTTACTGTACTTATTCCTCTACCGTGGTTACTGCATATGTTAACTTTTGAAAACCATAACAAACCATTAGCTCCAATATTAGCTTGTTATTTATGGGACATCATGACGGGTGTAATGCCAGGTTTATTGCATTCTGTTTCTGTTTGGTTAACTTGTGAGTTGGCTGTTCAGAGGTGAGTATAATATGAAGGTGAAGGGTAGGGATTAATTAAGATACATGGATTAAAATATTAGGTAAGAAATAGGGGTAGGAATGGTAGGAAGACAATCGGGGAGAAGGACAATGAACCGGCTGACAGTTATTGATTACTATTCTTAATAATTTAGGGGGGAATGTGCTGGTAACGATTCAAATGTTTGGAAAAACGACATGGCATCCCACATTCTAGACCTAATTAAACAATCATCTAATTAGAGTGTAGCCTATGGTCCTAGAATTGTTTTGGGAGTAAGCTTTTTGATTGTTTAGTCATTTTAATTTCACACGTATAATATAGTATAGAGAAAGTTAGTTATGTGATGGGTAAAAAAAGATATTGAGTTTTTTGTGAATCAATCCATTTTGAGGTCCCCTGGGTCCAAAAAGTGGTTTTTGGAATGATGTCTATCGTTTGTACAGTACTATAAAGCCCAGTGTGGGCAGATTTTAATCAAATTTTTATGTGAGCAATATTTTGGTCATACTTGGGACGATATTTTCATTTTTTGATAACTCATAATTTAGGAAACTCATAATTGCTGGTCATAAAAAAAAACACACAAAATAATGATTTTTCTCAAAATTGGCTCAAATATTCAAGTCTGTCTTCTAAAGGATTCGAATGAATTGGTTGTCATCACTCCAAAAATACTGGTTCATGAGTTATCGGTAAAAAACAAAATGTCAGTCCTGGGGGTGTTTAAAATACATAACCTAATTTCTCTAAATCGCCGCTACCGATTTCATACAATTTTTAATAATATTGAAAAATTAATGGCCCAAATCCTTATACAAAATTGGAAGTAAAAAAAGCTATAGTTCAGGAATAATTGGCAAAAAATAAAAATAAACATTGCTATCATTAAAAGCTTAATTATAATAAAATACAATTTATAATACACCATCTGTCTATGTTAACCACTGTATATCACCAGTCCTAACATTTAGTACTTTTCACCTCTTTAATGGGCATCATCACCATAATAAATTTAGTTTTAATTCATAAATTTACAAAGTTTCTAAATCTCAAAATGTACATTGTTAATTTTTGAACTTATCTCTACTAAATCAATGCAATTTTGTGTTTCAGGTACATTTATTCTTGTCACTCGCCTTTAATACGGTCATGGTGTACAATCCCCCAAGTTCAAAAACGAATAGGTTTCATTGCATTTGTAGCATTATGCCAGCATTTTCCAAGGTTTTTTGAAATGGTGTACGAGCCTCATACTATATCATGGGGAGGCCAGGATGGTGTTCCAGTGTGTAAGGTAGGCAATTGTATTAAAGTAAAAGCCCATCATTTTTAAAATGTAAAAGATAATTGAAACATGATTTTTCACCTTCCTACATATAAGTTGTATACGGAAAGTTAAGTAATCACTCAAAAATTCAATTTTTGTGTGGATCCCTTTTGTGGCCCCCTGAGACCAAAATGTGTCTTTTGGAATGGCATTTATGTGCAGTGCTTGTAATACTCAATTTTTCAATTTTGATTTGGTACCAATATATTAGAATTGCTGAAAAGGAATGTTTATGATTGGTTGAAAGAAAGACGACGTAAGTCAAGTGGACGTCTGTAAATAACATTTAAAATAAGGGAAAGAGAAATTAAAATAGATTTCCGAAAATATGTATTTAAAATAAATAATGTTTAGTTTTAAGATAGAACGAGTATTGGAGTGAAATTTTATTTATGTGAAGTAGAAGATGCCTGTTGTCAAGCGAAATTGTGTAGAGACTATGTTCCGTGAAAAGACGTATGAGAACCCCTGGTTAGAAAACCACATGCGAGCGTGTATAGAGTCAGTCTTGATCAGTCGTTAAAGGTTGTTGGACAGTACTCGCGAGAGTCGGACGTGGACTCTTGTGATGTAAGTTTAATCAGAACAATGTGATTTGTAAAAGAAACTTTCTTGATGAAGTTAAGAAATGAAAGCTAAAACAAAAGTATTTCGAAAGTCAGCCGTAAACCTACAGTTCATAGACAGTTTTTATAAAAGTCAGACGTGTATTTAGTGATTAGTGATATAAATTTGAATAGAACAATGTGATTTGTACAAAAGACACTGTATAATGAAGTAAAGAAAGTTAACTGATTACTTAAAGTATGTATGTTCAAAGACAAAGTGTCGTGTCGTGAATAATCATTGAACATTGCTAATGTGAACAATAATTTGACAAAGACAAAACGGTTAGTTCAGTGATAACACGTGACACGGTCTGCATTCCTTTGTTGTATGAATTTTTAGCAAAGGGTGTTTCTTGTGAAAAGACAGTTAGTTATTATTAAATAAACTTGTTTAATGAAAAAGGAAGAAATGCACGTGACAACTTGTAAACAAGTTGAACAAGTCATGAACTCAAAACAAAGACAATCGGCTCTAGTTCATCATGAGAAAATGACGGATATTCCTTAATCAAACTGTGGACACCATTTTGTGAGAAAAATTTGGAACGTATGCAACAATGTAAGAAAGCTGCTGCTTTGAACACGTCTGACCGCTCGGTATTTCATCCATACAAATTGGCTATTGTGCAGCAATTGAAGCCATGCGAACCGCAAAACTCGTCTGACCGAGCGGTCAGACATGTTCAAAGCAGCAGCTTGCTTACGGGCGGGCTTACGAGGACTGTTTTCCACAGCAGCACGAACTCTATCGATGTTCTCTGACTTCTGAGTTGACCTTGGACGGCCTGTCAGCTTCTTTTTCAACGCAGAACCCGTTGTTCTAAAGTTAGTAACCCACCGCATAATTGTGCTACGCGATGGAACTTCTCCATGTTGACCTAATTGAAAGAACGCACGGAACTGCCGCTGAGTAGCATGATTGAATTGCCACTTTTAAAATACGCCTTGATAACAAATGGGCGTTGCTCAGGCGACCACTGCTCCATCACTACTGACAATGGCGTCGTGTAGGCTTTCCAACAAGCCTACCCCCACCACCCTCAGACGTCCTGTCGCTGAACGGTGCGCCACAGAAAATAGATCGGCTTTTTTGCCGCACCTTGTATATATATATATATATATATATATATAAATATAACTCAAAATTATGTTGCTATACAAGAAAAAACAAAAAAATATGATTTTCTCATAATCGGGTCGAATTATTTTCATCAAATTTTGCTCGATTATCAACTTAATAATCCAACAAAACTTATGGGTCGCCATCTCTCCAAAAATGTTGGTTCGTAAGTTATCAGTAAAAAAAAAAAAAAAAAAAAAAAAAAAAATAGGCCATAGGGCTGCTAAAAAGTACTTAATTTCTCAAAATTAGTTCTGCCAATTTCATTCAAATTTTACAGAAATGTGAAGAAAAATGACCCCATACCCTTGCGAAAAATCGGAAGTATAAAAATATTAGGGTTCAGGAATAATAGGCAAGAAATAAAAACTATCCTTGATAGTCATCATTAAAGTGCAATTTTAAGTTTTTATTATATTAAAAATATATTTTCAAAGACATTATATTTATATATTCATCTTATAACATACTAATTTAGATAAAATTATGCAGATTTCAATTTTGCAAAGAGAGGTACAGTACAAATAGCAAAGTTATTGTAAAAAATGAAATTTCAAAGCCTGATCTTTAGAAAATGTGATATTCGTAACGTTACAAGATCTGCCAGGATCTAGTCACTGATATGAGCTTAGCAATTGTAAAGCCTGTGTATATATACGTATAGTTTTGAGGCCTGCTAGGGCTGAGACACTGACCTGAGGAAAGCGAGTGGAGATTTTTTAATATAAACATATCTCTACACCTGTTTGGGCTTAGCCGATGTTAAGAAAGTAGTTACATACACAATTACAAGGTTCAGAAAACCTGTGTATCAACTGTCTGAAACAAATTTACTCTACTGGGTAACATACACAATTACAAGGTTCAGAAAACCTGTGTATCAACTGTCTGAAACAAATTTACTCTACTGGGTAATTGATCTACTAATACAATTTAACAGTTCCCACAAGGTCCAATAAAATCAATCTTTGGGGATTACATTTAGAGGTTTTGCTTGTATTACATTGTATGATGGGGCTGGGTTAATATAATGATGGTCTATCAACTATTTAATTTATTCTCATACTCTTTTCTAACATTAAAAAAAAATAATAGCCTACTTTTATAATGCAATACAATACTAAATACTGTGGATGCTTTAGGAGAACTTCGCCTATTGGTTGACTCATTGGATGACAGTTAACACATACCTGAAGATCTATTATGGAGTGGAAGTAATTTTTGTTCATTTAATTCCATCTATACTCATGGTGGTCCTCAACTTGCTTTTATTTTGTGCCTTGAGGAAGAATCATAGAAATTGGAAGAAACTGCTTAAAACAAGGCGAGACAGTGGATTCAACAGGAGAGACTCATATTGTTTAACTCTTCTACTTATTGTAGCAGCGACCATTTTGTTTCTTGCGACTGAAGTCCCTATTTCAATCATTATCGTAAGTTTAAATAATTTATTAACAATACCATTAATTTAAACCATTGTTAATTAGTGTAAGAATAAATAGAAAGAAAAGTAAAATCAATTTTTAAGGTAAGAAACCTTTTGTTGGTTATCATCACCTTAAAAAAAAAAAAAAAAAAAGAGTATCAAATAAAGATTTCTAGTCCTCAAATAGTCTAATAACATCAGGGTTGAAAGAGTTTGTCAAGAGAGGGATCTAACACAAGAGTACATGACTAAAGGTTGAAGAAGGAATCCAGCAAGGATACCTTGAGATCCCATACATATTATAAGTGACCTCCTGAGAGCTAGAGTACATATTTCCTTTCAAATCACATAAATTTTGCCTTTTACTTTCACCGTCATTTACAAAGAAGATTTTTATCCTTACAAACAACCGTTCTTACATTATACGACTTACAAAGTTTCAACTGCAACTTATGAATAGTTATGCACTCATTTTATTAAATTATTTCTATCCAAAGGGCGACCGGATTTGTTTCCTGTACTATGTTTACAGAACAAAAATTGAACCAGTCATCATGATACTTGGCCCTAACAACAAATAAATCAATAATACAGGAAATGCATTATTTTTGACAGCTTTTGCATAGCTGTCATAATATAAGAACAGTGTCTTTGAAAGAAATGGTAGATGCCATTTCTTTATTTTTTGACAATATTGATCAGTTTTTATTTACTATTGGCTTCCTTACCACAAACAAAACAACAGCGTTCCTTAAAACTGAAAGCAAGCTCACTCTACATGGAAAAGTACATTGAGAAGTACAATACATGCACAATACATTAAGTGTAGTCCAGTCCTGTGCACACAAGGAGGTGATCTCTATTCATTAGTGTGTTACGTCTTTGCAAATTGTGGAATGGTGAGATTTGTAAATGTTAATACGACAACAAGACACCCATGTCCAGTCTAAAATTACCGGTGGGTTTCTTGTGAGATTTTTGTTTTTATCCCGTGTTTATTGCTGGATGTAATGTTAGCATCTTTGGAGAACCTCTCCTGAGTTCTTTTTTTGACAAGCCTTCAAACTCTCTCAAAGTTGTATGATGTTTTCCCTCCTTGCAGAGTTGTAACTTTTTTTACCAGATAATCTGCTACTTTATTCCCATTTATCCCCCCTTGTGAGGGAACCTTAACATAGACAAGTAAATTCTATACAGGTGAACCAAAGGTATATCTCAGAAATTCTGCATTGGATGATTATTTTCAAAATGGCTACTTGAATAAATGAACAAAATCATCTTTATAGGGAATTTTATAATCGACAACTTTCGTAACAAATTTTTTGTTGTGAGATCAACAGGAAGCAAAATATGTAGGAAAAAATATTATAGTGACCTTTAACCCCAAATAACCATATCCACACAGTATCAATCACATCTTTTGATATGTTCTTTAAAGAATAAAATCACGGTATATTAAAAATTTAGTTAGTTGCAAGAGCAAACAAAGGGTATAAGTTCCAGCCCTAAGTAAAATACAGTAAATAATGTAATTATTAATATTAATCATTCATATAACAATTTGTTTTCGCCATTCCGAATATTGATATACTAATTCAAATATATAAGACTTATCGTCGTCAATATTCTGTTTGCGTCGTTCAAACGATGGCCGTTTCGTACGACGAAACAATTTCAAACGACGGCCCTCCCAATATCAATCTGTGATACCAGTAACATTCGAGACTCTGTACAGTAAGAACGTAGACAATGATTCATAAATCAATTTTAATCGTATGTACGTGTAAGTGTTTCGTGTGTAATCTTGCTCTTGTGTAATGTGTATAAGTGTTTGTAATTGACGAAGGGAAACCAGATTACATCTTTACAACTTGATAATGGCTGAATAGCCGAAACGGCCGTCATTTGAACGACGCAAACAGAATATTGATGACGGTGAGTCTTATATATTTGAATTAATCATTCATTTATAACTTCATAAAAAGCCTAGAATATGTGTGACTCTTAATGTAAGCAAATTTTTAAATATGCTTAGATAAATTATTTAACATTTAAAAAATAATAATTACAACTGTAATACATTCGTGCCCAGAAAATATAGAAAATACAGAAAAATATGGGTAAAACTAGTGACAGTGTTTACATATTATCGGGTGATTACATTAGCTCACATTGACAATAAACGGAAACTTGCATTCTTTTGGAAGCAGTATTTGGGCTTGTTCAAGCACAAACCAAGTTATTTTTGTAACTGTTGATGAAACATGGATCCATTACTACACTCCAGAAATGAAGGATCAATAAAAAAAGTGGATTTATTTAGGCAAAAGTGTTTCTAAGAAGGAAAAAACAGTTCCTTCAGCTACAATTTCCTGGGATTTGCATGACATAATTTTCATAAACTACCTGTAAAATGGAAAAAAAATTAAAAAACTATCACAGAATTATGCCCCTTTATTGGATTATTTCACGGTGAATTGATGAAAAAACAACCGTATTTGACTAAGAAAAGAATTTTTCTCAACCACGTCAAAGCACTAGCTCACACGTCTGCAATTTCGATGGATAACTAAAATGGGCGTAATATTACACTACAAAAAAATTTGCAAGAGGGAAACAATATATATATATATATATATATATATATATATAAATATTATAAATATACATTATTTAGTTGTTAAACTATTGCAACTGGAGACATAAAAATGAATGTTTTATTTTGTTGTTTGTTTGGGAATTTATATCATCGGTTTAAAATTATTTTTAGGATATGAATACATATTTCTTGAAATAACTACACAAATGTATTTATCAGCCATTCTTTTGTTACGGACGTGACAGTTACATGCATTACAACTTGGAAAAAAAGAAAAGTTAATTTTATTTTGTAAATTAATTGTTAAAGCTCAACTGGTAGGTAATTTTTTATACTATTTTTGCACTAAATTGAAAATGATCATATTATTGGTTTTGATGTATAGTTCAACTAAGTTGGAGTTACGGACGTGACTTGAAAAGCACTTTTGTCTTCTGACATACTGTTACAATTGTTAAAAAGTCTGTTAATTTCTTGGGAAATTTATGAATTAAATTTTTGTTAGCTTATCTTAAGATAAATACCTTCTTAGAAACATTAGTGTTCAATCTTAAAATCCTGTAACAATTCAATTAAAAAATTGATAAAACGTTACGGATGTGACACTGGTTTGTTACGGACGTGACAATAAACTCAACAGTCTGTTAAAAGTACTTTATTTTACATTAAAAAGTTTTCAGTGCTCTTCTTACATTCTTTTTAGTTAAAGTAAGACTTATTTGATCTATAAAAGAGCATAAACAAACTTCATTACATCAAATATTCGTTTGAATCAGGAGGAATTATTGTGAAATTGTTAGGAAAATGTATTCATTATTAATGAAACAGTTATCATGTTTGTAAGCCACAATAACTTGTTCATAAAGTTCACTGATATTCTTGGTAATTTACTGACAATTAGTCACTGATAAATATAAAGTGACCAGATGTATACCAACTTCAGAGATGAAAATATCCACAAAATAAAGAATTCTGCTACAAGATATTGTTGGTAATATTAAGTTAAGGTATTTTAAGACTTTAATAAACTTTTTACTGAGAAATTCAGAAAATAATTTTTTTAGTGTTAGGTGTACGTATGTTTGTAAAGAATGGCTGGTATTCAAAACTGTTAAAATACTTAACTGGAAATGATGACGGGTAATAGTTAAAATTATTAAACAAAATAGTGTTTGTAAAATAAATTATAAGCACTTGCAGAGGCATTAAACACTTTATATCTATTGTTTTGTTACAATGAATTGATCCTTGTTTCAATCAATAATTGGAACGCAGGGATGACTAAGAGTGCAAATAATATTAAAAAGTGAAAGAAAAAAAAAAAGTTAAAATTAAAGAGTAAATGGCAGCATAAATAATATAGTTCATAAATACATTGAGAAGTTAAAGAAACATTTGGTATAATATTCCAACAAATGCTCAAAGTGTGGACATGTCAGAACACTTAAGGTAATAATAATAATAAGGAATAACTAATATAATGAACTTCTTACTATTGTAGTCAATTGTCAAGAATTGCGTTAAAATCTTTTTATTGATATCTTTGTTTTCCTTTGAACTACATAAGAAATATGTTTGTGTTTGTCGTTGTAAGAGCAAATTTTATTATCTCATTTTTGTGTGTAAATTTAATGGTTTTTGATATATTCGACATTTTAATGGCCGTAATTTCAAAAATGTACACAATACTGTAAATTCTTTTTATATTTGGTAAAAAGATACATACAAAATGTGTATAACAAAATCTGGACTTGTTAGCTCAATATCTCGTCTATTTCTATATAGGTGAAATTTTTGTACATATGGCTTATGGAATTTGAGTTCTTTATTTTAATGCCCATGAAGTTTGTCCTTGCTTTTCAGATACACCCTGAATAATTTGTTGTTGTTGTTATTTGGAATAACATTTTATGTTTGTTAAATGCCACTCTTATAGACAGTTAATGATCTTTCAAAACGTTGTTTAGAAGTTAATTTTGGCCTCTTGACTTTTCATGACATGTGGAATATGGTGTATTAGTTCCTCCCTCAGATTAAAGATATGAGGGACTGACTGATACCTCTCATATCATAAGATTCCACTGTGACTGATACCTCTAAAGTCAACAGAGTAAATAAATGTTATTACTATTATAATTATGAATTTTCTGTTTAGGTTCTGGAATTGTTTCACTTCGAAGAATCATCTCTATGCCAAATATTAAACTACAAAGAGTTAGATGTTATTAGTTTGAGCTTCTTTTTCGCAGTATTTAACCAACTGAACTTCGTAATCTACTGCGGAATGTCAAGTGAGTTTCGAAGGACTTTCAAAGAATTGTTTATCAGAAGAGGAGCTGTAGAAGTGATCAAACCAAAACCAATCTTATTTAAGCCCCTGTGGGAGTAGTATGCCTCGGTGAAAAAGGTTTTTGAGGTCGAACTGAAAAGTCTCCATTAAAAAATACTATGGTGCTCACAACATTTTACCACAAGATAGACGAAAACTAATTTCCATTTATATAATATACCGTTGCAAACAGTACAAATACCAGATTAATTATTTGTTTATGAAAAATCTGGGGAATAAACATGAAGAAATTAAATACAAGGTTTGATTAAAAACTATTCAACTTAATTTTTCCTACAAGAATGAAGCATGAGTGGTAGACCATACTGTCATGTGCATGTGTGATGTTTTCTTTTTTGTTGCCTTCTTGATGCTCTGTGGTATAAAATACCTGACCTGATAGCAGTGGTAACTTGACAGCTGGAACTTGACAACATACAATCTCATTCCTTGTATCAGAACAAAATTTCTTTGCCAAACCCAACACTCGTGTAAGACGACAAGCTTCTTACTCTCGCAGCATGGCTCTTTATGATTTTTGGTTGTTTTTTAAGCTGACAAAGCAACTTAAAGGGTCCTGCTTTGCGGAAAATAACATCTGATGGTTTGCTAAGAGACACTTCCTCACTACAGATTGATTATCAGGAATTGATCCTCTCAAAAATAATTCAAGTACTCTTCCCTTTTCCACCGGAGATCATCTATCATGCTTCTTTAATATCAGGAAGAATTCCCATTCCTGAAGAAACCCTGAACTTCCTGAATATTTTCCCATTCTTCTTCTGCAGGAAAAATTGAAGTTGGATACTTTTAGAACTTCCACTTTTAAAAACCTCTATTTAATTAACTATGAGATATATCTAGATATTGTTTCCTCAAGATCCGCGTTGGCCCAAAGCAATTGGAGGCTTTAATTAATATGAACAACAAGAACCTTAGTGATGAAGAGTTCATAAAAGCAAATCAAGTATTAACACTTTGGAGATTAAGCCCGCCAGCAAGGTGGGTGCACCATTTTGTTCTCATAGAACTGAAAGTTTTGTGTATACAATAAAAATTCGCTGCTAATTAATGAATTTAATTATTATATATTAATTTATATGTTCATACAATCAATAAGTAGACTTATGACTATCCAACCTAATATAGCAGTCACCAGGGCATGAAAGCCAAAAAAAAAAAAAAAAACTGGATGGGCCACATGTTGGGGGTAAATCACTTCATTTGCAAATTAACACCCACATTTGTGATCAGTAGCGTTTCATAGCATATTTAAGCTTTTACATATTTATAAAATTTGATAAAAGAATTAATGTTAATTTGACCTAGTTATGAAACATAAATAAAATGACAAAAATATTTATAAATGTTAAAAAATCATTAAAAAAAAAACACAACTGTTCGTAAATCAAAATAAAAACTAAACGGTGCGTAAACATCCAATCACATAAGATATGTTCAGGCTTACATAGTACTCTGATATAATAGTGGCGTAATATTCTTGTACATGCTAGACAAAAGTTGTGTACACAACTGATCATAAATCAAAATAAAAACTGAACGCTACATAAACATCCAATCACATTTAATAACTTCTACTAACAGAGTACTCTGGAATAATAGAGGGATACTTTTCTTCTAAATGGTAGAAAAAAGTTGTGTACACAACTGATCATAAATCAAAATAAAAGCTGAATGGTCCATAAACATCAAATTGCATTAGATATCTTCTACTAAATGAGTACTCTGGATTAATAGAGGCGTAAATTTCTTATAAATGCTAGAAAAAAGTTGTGTACACAACTGATCGTTGTTATAAGTTAGGTTAGTAAATGACTACATCATTGGAGTGTCTAATATCAACTGTTTTATTATCTGCAGTCTTACATCTTACAGTCCCTAACTTGTTGGACTTTACATTTAGTTATCTTATCTAGATAACTATGTACACATCTATTACTACACCCCCCATTTCAACATATTTAAAGAACATAAAACTCTCTTAATATATACATATAAACAATAACATTGACAAAATAATTTTTCCTTCTATAAACAAAATTAACAATATTGTTTTACTATTCTTCCATAAAGAATTACAGACTAATTTAAACAATAACAATAACAAAAATTTTTTTTTCTTTTGTAATCAAAATTAATATTGAAGCCTATCTGGCTGTTTTACTATTCTTCCATATCTGGTAGTCAATTCTTTACTACCTTCTGTTTGATTAGGATCACAATCTTTATTTGGAATAACTGTTTCCTGTAATTTATTTGTTTCATCAAAATATGGATTGTTACAAAACATTTTAGAATTATCTTTGATTAAATCTTTTCTATTTCTTTCAATTTTTCTACCATTTGGTAAACTTATGATATATGACCTAGGTTTGTGACCTGCTTTGTAAACAACGGCTGGGATCCATTCCTTATTTATTTTTACCCTAACTTTGTCATTATCATGGAATGGGTGTAGCAACTTTGAATTTTTATCAAAATAAAATTTTTGAATTTTTTGTTTTGCCTGTAATGTTTGTTTAACTTTATATTCATTTACTTTGCTGGGTTTCAATCGACTATTTATAATAGGAATGACTCCTTTTAACCTCCGACCCATTAATAATTGAGCAGGAGAGTAATTTACTTTACTGATACTAGTATTTCTTTGTTCTAATAGACACAAATAAATATCTTTGTTAGTAGCTTTTGCCTTTTTAATCATGATTTTGGTTGTTTGTATGGCTCTTTCTACCATACCATTAGATTGTGGAAATCTAGCACTACTTGTAATGTGTTGAAAATCCCATTCTTTAGCAAAATCTTTAAATATTTGTGAACTAAACTGAGGTCCATTATCAGATTGTACAATATCAGGAATGCCATGTCTGGCAAAAATAGATTTGATACATGTAACCACTACAGGGCTAGTAGTATTACTTAACATCATTATTTCAATATACTTAGAATAATAATCAACTACAAGTACATAATCCTTATCATCTAAATAAAACAAATCAATACCAACTTTGGACCATGGCCTATCTGGAACCGAGTGAGGCATAAGGCTTTCTTTTGTATTTGATTTTTGATAACGCAAACAAATATTACAGCTACTTACTAGGTCTTCAATATTTTTTGACATACCTGGCCAATATAATAATTCTCGAGCTTTAGACTTACTAACTTCAATACCTGAATGATTTAAATGAATTCTATTAAGCATATCTCGTCTGAGTTTTTCAGGTACGACCAATTGTTGATTTTTAAATATTAAGCCTGATGTTTCACTCAATTCACCCCTTACATTCCAATATGGTTTAATAATATTTGGTAACAATATCTTATGTTTAGGCCATCCTCCTTTTATACAATTATATAGTTGTTGCATCTCATTATCTTTTTTAATTTCATCCTGAAATATTTTTATTTTTTCTGACGTTATGGGAAGATTTAATGTAAGTGTACAAACTTGTGCTTCTATTTCATTGTCTAAAAAAGTGTCAATAGAATTTAATTTGTCTTTATCAATGTTTTGATATGCCCTAGACAATGTATCTGCAAGGTACATTTCTTTACCTGGCTTGTATACTAAACTATAATCATATTTTTGTATATTAATTAACATTCTTTGTAATCTTGGTGGACATAATACAAGAGGTTTCTTATATATAGAAATTAATGGTTTATGGTCAGTTTCTATAACTACATGTTTACCATAAATATATTGATAAAATCTATTACAACCAAAGACAATAGCAGCCATTTCTTTTTCAATGGTTGCATAACCTTTTTGACAATCTGTTAATGCCCTTGAGGCATAAGCAACAGGAACATTATTTTGTAATAAAACTGCTGCTACACCGTCTTTGCTAGCATCTACAGACATTGTAACAGGTTTATCAACATCATAATAATACAATAGTGGTTGAGAACTTATAAGCTTCTTTATCTCTTTGAAAGATTTTTCTTGTTTCCATTGCCATTGCCATTCCCTATTATTTTTTATAAGTTCCCTCAATGGTGAGGTGACACTAGACATATTTGGTATAAATTTACTCAAGTAAGTAACCATACCTAACAGTCTTTGTACATCTTTTTTATTCTTAGGTACTTGCATATTTTCTATTGTACGGACTTTGTTTTCATCGGGTTTAATACCTTTACTAGTTAATTTATGTCCCATATAAATTAATTCTTGTTTATGAAATTTACATTTTTCTTTATTGAACTTAAGATTAACTTCCCTAGCTCTATTTAGTACTTTTCTTAATCTTAAATCATGTTCTTTTTGAGTTGAACCCCAAATTAAAATATCGTCTATAAAGGTATCAACACCTTCTATGTTTTCAAAAAGTTGACGTATGGTTCTGTGGAAAACCTCAGGAGCAGACTTTATTCCAAATGGTAGCCTTAAAAATTTATATCTACCAAAAGGGGTATTGAAAGTACATAATTTTGAACTTTCTTCATTAAGAGCAATTTGCCAAAAACCACTTTGTGCATCCAATGTACTAAAAAATTTTGCATTACATAATTTGTTTGTGATCTCTTCCAATGTAGGAAGTTGAAAATGCTCACGTTTGATTGCAAAATTTAAATCTTTAGGATCTAAACATATTCTAAGTTGTTGTGACAATGTGAAAAGTCAGATTTTAAAATAGACTCATTTAAAAGACGCGGTTAAGCCAAAGAGATAATAAATTCAAATAATAATTTAAATTTAGTAACGTCATTAATAAAAGGAAAATGGATTTTCAAGACAACAGTATGAATTATTATGTTTAATTTTAATGTAATTTAGTTTGTTTGTTATAAAATGTAAATTATTTGTATTTTACGGCAGTGCGGTAAAATGTGTGAACAGTAACCGGAAAGAACGCTTTCGGAAGTAAGAGTTTGCCTCATGGCAACAGCAGTCTAAGTCCAGCGTTAGGAGTGACAGGTTGTGTTCTAAAAAGGTTGAAGTCCAGAGCTTGGAGGGAAAAGATGTGTTTTGTAGAGTTGAGGAAAGAAAGGACATAGTGCGATGTAATAACTTGATATATAGTAAAATAGAAAATGTAAAGAATTTAATCGTTGGTCGATTAAGAGTGAGAGTGTGTTAAAACTCTGTTTGAACAGTTAAATTAATTAGACGTGTTCACGCGAATAGACAATAAACAATTAGCGTGTGTCATAGTAATGCGGTCGGAAAATGAACAGTTACAAATTGTAGAATGGACTAATGTATAAGCAGATTTTCTTTTTATAAACATTCGTGAGGTGCAAATACAACTTCGCCACGGACACAACGACGGCATTTTTAGGACGCTGCAGGAACATCATTGAATTATGTACAATGACTATGGTCTGGTAACTAGTGTTAAATAACACATTATATTTACTCTGTTATTGTATAGAAATTTACAATGTTTAATATCTTAACTTTTATTATATAAATTTGATATATAAAGGATAGCAATTTCTTTTTATGTAAAGAAGAAATAAATGTCTGATGACATATTTAACCTTATTAAAGGAATTTCAATTTGTTTTTATTCATAAAATCAATTTTAGTTGCAACTTAGAGTCAATTTTAAATTCAAAGAATAAAAGATCAGTTCTCCCTCTGAGAAGATAAAAAGTAATTTAACTAAGATGATAGCTATAGTTGTTTTCATGATATATGTCTCTATAACAAATGCTAATGTATAAAAACTTACTTGTCTTTAATAAATGTTTTCTTTGTAACATTTCAGCCAAAGTGTTCTCATTTAAAACCAAAATCCACTGTAAGTACACTGTAAAAAGAACTTGCGACCCCAGAGATTTTTTTTCTTTCTTTCAAATAATTAAATTCATTCTTTTTTCTAAATTGGTATGTTAAGGATACCTGGCGCCCTAGTCGAGCAAATTAACAAATTAATAAAATAAAATTAATAAAAAATTAACTTCAGCACATATTAGAATTATTACAATTGGGCCCAACAATGGGGCGTTTATGGTCGAAAAATACAGTGATTTTGGTAATGGGAACACTAAAAATCAAGGTAAGGACTCTACCATTAATAATAAGAAAGATTCTTTTTTAAAAAATGTTTTGTGTTAAATATAGTAAGGTAAAAAAGGAGTCAGAAATTGTAAATGTTAATAATAATGATGAACAGGTAGGGTTAGGAAATCAAAATTCTATAACAACACAAAGTAATAGTAGTAATGAATTGTTTTATCAACAGGGACAAAGTATTTTAGATCAAAATGTAGATTTAGATAGTAATAATAATAAAGTAAACAATGAGGTAGATAATACTGAAAATTTAAAAGTTAAGAAGAATGGTGGGGTTAATGATTTTGATGGAAAAGATAAGGTTTCAAGTGATTTAATAAATAAAAATAGTAATTTGGTAAAAGAAGATCAAAATTTAAAGAAAATGGAGGGTACTAATAATAATAATAATAATCTAAGGGCTGAACAGGTTAGGGTAATTGAGCAGGTTAGGATAATGGAACCAAATAGGTTAGATGAGAGTAAAAAATCTCAAAATGAGGCGTTAATGATAGAAATGCTAATTGAAATGAAAAAAGATAACTTAGAATTTAGGAAAGACAATGATAAAAAATTTGAATGTATAAGTAATGACATTAAACAAAGTAGAATAGAAACAAATAATAAAATTGAACAGAATAATCTAGAATTTAGACGAGATAATGATAAGAAGTTTGAATGTATAAATAATAGGTTTGATCAAAACAATTTGGAATTAAAAGAAATAAGTAATAAATTTGATCAGAATAAGCTAGAAATTAATAAAAAACTAGAGAATTTTAATGTTAGACTTGATCAGAATAATGTTAAACTTGATAAGATAGATAATGACCTGAAACAGGCTAAATTAGAGCTAAGACAAGATAGTTTAAACTTAAAAGAAGCAATGTGTAAAAAATTTGAAGAAATGAGGGTTGAATTAAAACCAAATTATGTAAAATCAGAACAGAATCTTAAATTGGAAATTAAACAAATGGAAATCAATGTAATGGAGACTAATAATAAAGTAGAAATTGAAGTAAGCTATTGTGAGAAAAAAGTAGAATTTGAACAGATTAATAGTGTAGAAGGTGTTTTAGTAGAAAATATTAATAATTTAGATAATAATTTAAATCAAGCAATAGCTGAAATTGAAATTAACAGTTTTAATGAAATAAATAACATGTCAAATGATTTGATAATAATAGAGGATAATTGTGTAAATGACTGTGTTCAAGAAATTGCTAAAAAGATGAATAATGGGTTAGGTAACAAGGTATATCCAGAAACAGCAAATAATGTTGAAATTAATATGTCTAGTGGGGTTGGAATAGGTATAAGTAATTTGAAAAACAAAGTAAAAGTAAATAATCTAATAATAAAGGAATCAGCTGTTTATCTTAAAAAACGAGTTTACCATAGGATTGTAGATTTTGAAAAATATGCGATGTTAGAATTTAGAAATATTTTTAGAATACAAGAACAAGAAATTAAAAGTTTTTGTGAAAAAAGTAACTTTAAATATAATCTTGAAAGTAAAAATGTAGAAATAGTAAAAGAAGGTTTTGTACTAGTGTATAAGAATGGTGGGGTTAGAATTCCTGAACGAACAGATGTTGAAATTAGGTCATTAGATTCTAAGATGTTTGAGGGAAGGAGGGGTGATGGTATGCCTGAGAATGAGAAAGAGAGAAGTATTTTGTCAATACTCCGAGACAATAACAGAGGGGAATCCTTTGTTAAGAAAGGTTCTATTGTAATGAATGGGCTAGACAAACTGTCCATGTGGACAGAAGTAGTTAACGTTGTAATTATGTTAAGAATGCAGGCTATATTTTACAAAATGTTTCACCAATCGGGGAACCATCGAAAAAAAAATGGATAATTTATAATTGAGTTATAATAAAATGAAATTTGGAATGACTAATAATAATGTAAAGACATTTTTATAAACACACGGACTTGATTTTGAAAAATAATAAATAGAATAAGAGTTTTGTTAATAAATAAGTTTAAGTTTGATAATAAATAATTAAGAGTTATGAATATTAATAATTTGTGTGTACTGATAAATTTTGTAAGCTAAGACAGAATCAGAATAAATAATAATATAAGCCAAGCGTAGAATATTAAGAGTTTAGTTTTAGAAAACGTTTAAGTATTTGTTAAAGTAAAGACGCTGGATTATAGCAATGAATAACTTTATATGTTTATAAAATAAATAATATTTAGAAAACGTGACGATAACAGATTGGTTAGATGAGAGGATCATTAGAGCTGCAAGATTCTTAGTAAATAACTCTGTATGTTTATGAAAGGAATAAATAATTATGAAACGTGACATAGATAAGATAGTTAGTTCGAAGCAAGGATTCAGAGTAACGTTGAAGAAATAATATTCAATATTAAGTAGGTGGATTCAATATTAAATATTCAATAAAATGTGAAGAGAGAGTTGAGATTCATTTGCAGATCGTATTGGAACCAAAAGGGTTTCATGTCTTATCAGTAGACAGATAAGGATTGTCTCATATCGAGGGGACTTGTTTATGCTTAAACCAGGCCTAGAATTCCTTTGCATGACATTAAGACGAGATACAGCGTGTGACAGAATTATTGTTCTGAAAATGAAAAACTTTTGACGTATAATCGAAAATTAACTTGCGTTTTCAAATAAAAATTACTTAAATAAAGGATAATTGGTTTTAAATAAAGTAAATAAGAACAAAAGTAGATTACTTAAATAACTTTAATAGTATTGAAGGTAAAATTTCTAAGTAAAGGACTTAGAATAAATTTTAAAAAATAAAATTTTCTTTTTGAATTTGAATAATAACATCTAGAAAGGATTACATAAACAGAAAATCGACGATGCTAGTAATAAACTTGGTAAAAATAAACATTATTTCAACTTCGGATGAAACGATTTTAATGAAATTTTTTATGAATTTTAAAATTTTCTTCGTGTAGATGCATTTAAGGAGTACATGAACATTGGGAGGAGGCAGGAGTTTATGTAGTAAAAGAAATTGTTTTATTTGTGAAAATGAGGCAATTTCGGGACTGCACGAAAGGCGTGTTGTGAGTTTGAAGTGTGTGGTGGGCGGTATTTCGAATCGAGTAGGGATATCGCATTTCAACCACTGCATATTTTAGGGTCATAACATGTTTGTTTCGTGTAAGAGTCCAGAGTGTAACCTGAAGGGTACATGTAAAATATTAGACCATCAGAAGGATAGGGAAGGTAGGGAGGTAAAATGCATAATAAATAAGTGTGATATTATTACATGAAAAAACTTCATGTAATAAATTTAGACAGATGTTGACTGAAAATAAATTGTAGGATATATATATAGAAGTGATCGATCTGTATATACAAGATTAAACCGGACGGACGTGACAGGAAGGAGAGTTTTTATGAAATGAAGCGAAAAGTTTTATAAAATTGTAAAAATGTTGATTAGCTGATTAGAGTAGGTAATTAGATGTTAAATTGTAAAACGATAAGTTGTATGTTTTGATGTTTTAAATTTTAAGGATTATTAGATAATATGAGATAAAAAATTGTTAGTTTTAAGTGATTTATGATTTGAGAATGTGAAGAATAGTTGTTTAAAGTTTGAGAATTTATGTGAGTTTTGCCAAGACAGATAATAATTAAGTTTTTTAAGTTTTTTGATGTTAAATAATGAATGAGGGAGGTTAAGTTTTTGTTTTTTAAAGGAAAGAGTAATAAATTAACAATGATAAGAGAGGTTTTGATGAAATTTATAAATGAAATAAATAATTAACGATTTTTGATAAATAATGTTTAAATTTAAAGCAATAGATGATAGTGAGAAGTTATTTGATAAAGATGTCTAAAGATTTTGATGAAATACGGTGTTAGCTGGGAAAACAATGTAAATTTTATTTTTTTTGAGTTTTTATATACAAGTAATAGATGATTAAGAAGATTTTAATATGAAGTAGTTTAAATGAGAGATTTTTTGAGTTTTATATGAAGATGATGACTTTACAGAATTGTTGAGTAAAGTGGTATTTAAAATGAAGTTGTTCTGTTAAGAAACTTTTATAAAGAAGGTAGTTAGGTTGCATTAATGGTAATTTTTTAGTTTTTAAGAGGTTTTTTGAATACTACGATGAAATAAAGGAAATATGCGACGATTTTAATGAAATAAAGGAAAAATGCGACGATTTTAAATGAAACAAGAGGAGATTTAAGGAAGTCTACGAAATACGGCGATTATTATGATTTTTGAAGGAAGCTACGTTGAAATAAGGAAATTATTTATGAAATAATATAGGTAAATAATAAGGAGTTTTTATTTTATGAAGAATTTTGTTTGGTGATTAATGCAACTTAGATTATTAAAATATGAAAGATAAGATGGAAATAATTTTAAGATAGGATACTGAGAGACAATACAATTGTAAAGAGGTAATTTTGAGATAAATAGATGAGTTTTGTAAGTAATTTTATTTTTTTTGATGATGATGATATTATATTTTTGAATTTTAGTTGAAGAAAAGAGTTTTTGGTAATTGTAGAATCAGTAGTTAACATGTTATCCCAGCAAGATAAAGGAGAATTGAGATTTTAAGTAAGAATAAATAGTTATTGGATTTAAACTAAAATAGATAATAATGTAAAGTCTGAATTGAAAAGTTTTAAGGTGAATTGAAGCAATGTTGAGTAATAAGTAAATAATTTTGTAATAATGTTAATGATAATGAGAAGTTTTAAATTTTAATTGTATTAAGTTGAAGGAATTATTCAGATGAATATTTAGAGTCAAAGGTAGATTTTCAAAGGATGTAGAAATTTCGTCTTGGCAGAAAAATAAAGTGTGGGAAAGGAGATGCTAGATGGCAAGAAAAAATACAGACAGATGTCTGGGAGATAAGCTTTGAGTGACGGGATCCTGTCAACAAAAAAATGTTGATGGAAAGTTTCAGCCAACAAGGTTGGAAAGGAAACTGATGATGGGTTTTATTGTATAAATAGAGATAAGACTTAGCACTAATTGATTCGTATAATAATTTTTTTTTCAATGAGTTAATATAACGCTAACAAATTAAAATAATGAAATAGGATTTTAGCAAATAGATTTTTAGTTTTTATAAGAAAAGAGAATCTTTCTTAATTTTAAGTATACTAGGGATACTTATTTTCTTTCATGAGGTCCTTAGCTTCTGAAATGAAATGTCTTGAACATCCATTAATATTTTTTTCTCGATTTGAAATTTATATATATAAAAGCTTTGTATTCCAATACCTGTATTGAAATACAAACCTTGTGGGGTTTTGTGACAATGTGAAAAGTCAGATTTTAAAATAGACTCATTTAAAAGACGCGGTTAAGCCAAAGAGATAATAAATTCAAATAATAATTTAAATTTAGTAACGTCATTAATAAAAGGAAAATGGATTTTCAAGACAACAGTATGAATTATTATGTTTAATTTTAATGTAATTTAGTTTGTTTGTTATAAAATGTAAATTATTTGTATTTTACGGCAGTGCGGTAAAATGTGTGAACAGTAACCGGAAAGAACGCTTTCGGAAGTAAGAGTTTGCCTCATGGCAACAGCAGTCTAAGTCCAGCGTTAGGAGTGACAGGTTGTGTTCTAAAAAGGTTGAAGTCCAGAGCTTGGAGGGAAAAGATGTGTTTTGTAGAGTTGAGGAAAGAAAGGACATAGTGCGATGTAATAACTTGATATATAGTAAAATAGAAAATGTAAAGAATTTAATCGTTGGTCGATTAAGAGTGAGAGTGTGTTAAAACTCTGTTTGAACAGTTAAATTAATTAGACGTGTTCACGCGAATAGACAATAAACAATTAGCGTGTGTCATAGTAATGCGGTCGGAAAATGAACAGTTACAAATTGTAGAATGGACTAATGTATAAGCAGATTTTCTTTTTATAAACATTCGTGAGGTGCAAATACAACTTCGCCACGGACACAACGACGGCATTTTTAGGACGCTGCAGGAACATCATTGAATTATGTACAATGACTATGGTCTGGTAACTAGTGTTAAATAACACATTATATTTACTCTGTTATTGTATAGAAATTTACAATGTTTAATATCTTAACTTTTATTATATAAATTTGATATATAAAGGATAGCAATTTCTTTTTATGTAAAGAAGAAATAAATGTCTGATGACATATTTAACCTTATTAAAGGAATTTCAATTTGTTTTTATTCATAAAATCAATTTTAGTTGCAACTTAGAGTCAATTTTAAATTCAAAGAATAAAAGATCAGTTCTCCCTCTGAGAAGATAAAAAGTAATTTAACTAAGATGATAGCTATAGTTGTTTTCATGATATATGTCTCTATAACAAATGCTAATGTATAAAAACTTACTTGTCTTTAATAAATGTTTTCTTTGTAACATTTCAGCCAAAGTGTTCTCATTTAAAACCAAAATCCACTGTAAGTACACTGTAAAAAGAACTTGCGACCCCAGAGATTTTTTTTCTTTCTTTCAAATAATTAAATTCATTCTTTTTTCTAAATTGGTATGTTAAGGATACCTGGCGCCCTAGTCGAGCAAATTAACAAATTAATAAAATAAAATAAATAAAAAATTAACTTCAGCACATATTAGAATTATTACATTGTCCTGAAGGTTTCCTGACTATCACCATTGAATTGACCCAATCGGTCGGTTCGCTAACCTTTTCAATTATATTTAAGATTTCTAACCTTTCTAATTCTTTTTTAAGAGGTATAATTAATGGTTCCGGAACCTTACGGGGTGCATGTATAACTGGTTTAGCAAAATTATCAATTTTAATATTATGTTTACCAGGAATCAAACCAACCCCATTGAACACATCATTGTATTCTTTCATTATATTGCTGAAATACATATCCTCATTATTAGTTATATAACTACATTCCTTAGTAACTTTATCTATCCTAGCAACTAATTTCATGGTTTCACAGGTATTTACCCCCAACACTGGTGGTGATTGTGTATCTACTACCTGAAATTCAATTACTCTAACCATACTTTTATATCTACATTTCAAAAAACATTTACCTTTAATAGGCAATCTTTTTCCACAATAACTAGTTAGTTTTAAATTACTTGATAACAGAAACTGTCTGTTTAAATTAAGCTTATTATATATTTGTAGTGGGATTACATTAGCATGTGCACCTGTATCTAGTTTAAAATCAATAAACTGACCTGGAATAATTTCAAGTTTTACTGACCAATTGTCAGTTTCATATTTATTATTCGATCCTAGGGCACCAATAAATAAATAATCACTTCTTACCTCTTTTTCACTAGTTTCTTTTTCAAACATGTGTAAATTTTTTGATTTACAACATGTAGCAAAATGATTTGATTTTTTACACTTATTACACATTTTTCCATATGCTGGACACTTGAATTTTGGATGTTGCCTATCACATCTGTAACACTTTTTTCCACTATTAACTTTTGGAGCAGTTTTTCTTCTTGTTGGTTGTTTTTTCTTGAAAGATGACGATCCTTGAATAGCATGTACATCTTCATTCCTTGAAGCATCTTGATTTATATCCTTTGATTGTAAACTGGAAATTTCTGCCGCCCTGCAGATGTCAATTGTTTGTTGTAAATTTAAATTTTCTCTAAGTAGTCGTTCTCTTAGGTTTTCATTTTGAATGCCTAATGTAATTTGATCTCTAATTAGACTCTCTGATAAGTCGCCAAACTCACATGTTAAACTTTTAGCTTTCAAATCTGTAACAAATTGATCAATGTTTTCATGTTTTAATTGTATACGCGTTCGAAATTTAAATCTTTCATATGTTACATTTGTACGTGGAATGAAGTAATCTTCAAACTTTTTTAACAAAATATTAAATTTATTTTTTTCTTCAGGTTTTAAATTAAATGTGTTAAAAATATCTACACTCTCATCCCCTATTACGTGGAGTAATATAGCACATTTTAGTTTATCTTCTTTTTCTTCTGCTTGAGTTGCCAACAAATAATTCAAAAATTTTTGTTTCCATTTTTTCCAATTTTCTCCAACATTACCTTGAAGGCTCAATTCCTTTGGTGGTTTTAATAAAGTACTTTCCATCTTACATGAAAATCCTTTGTCTGAACTTACTTTTTCCTGTGCAGTCTTGTTCTTAGAAAGCACGTTTTCTTCTGACTTCATAAATGTATCACACTATTTTACATTATTGTTAAGTAAATCTTTCACTTCTACTGTTTTTTTTTTTTTTATAAAAAAAAAACATTTTAATTAATTTACTCTATAAAATCACTTTTTGACTGCGCCATGTTATAAGTTAGGTTAGTAAATGACTACATCATTGGAGTGTCTAATATCAACTGTTTTATTATCTGCAGTCTTACATCTTACAGTCCCTAACTTGTTGGACTTTACATTTAGTTATCTTATCTAGATAACTATGTACACATCTATTACTACAATCGTAACGGTCCATAAACAACCAATCGCATTAGATATCTTCTATTAACAGAATACTCTGAAATAAAAGAGGCGTAATTTTCTTCTACAAGCTTGAAAAAAGATGTGTATACAACTGATCATAAATCAAAATAAAAACTGAACTGTGCATAAACATCCAATCGCATTAGATATCTTCTACTAACAGACAAGTACTCTGAAATAATAGAGTCATAATTTTCTTGTAGATGCTAGAAAAAAGTTGTGTGCATTGCTCATATGCTACAGTTAATTTTTTGTTTGTCAAAGCAATTCTAAAAGCAAATGCCTGTAATTAGGTACTTTGAATATAAAAACTAAACTGAAAACATGTTTTGTGAGTATAGATGTATATTTCTAAGGCCTTATGAATAGAAAATATTGTAAATTAACTGTTATATAGATTAACTTTGTAGTGCTAAATTAATATGATTTACACCATAACATCGGATAGTGTGATTAATAATTTGTAATTCTGTAAAATTTAATGTGGTACCATTATGATTAATATCATAACAATGATATTACAATTTGGTGTCTTTAGCATAGGAAGAGGTTTTGTCAATAAAACTCATTTTTTACCTAAAATACCTGAGAAAAAAATACTCTACCGACTAACAAAAACTACAAATGCTTGTCTAACATAGTTTATTTTTTCTAAAATTTATTCATACGCACTTAAAAGGCGGACTTAGTCATTAAAAGTCATGTGAATTTCTCAGTTTAACCTATAATATCCATCACACCACCACAGTCCATCCAGTCAATTTCATGCATAAATAGCTGTTATTTGTAAAGTGTAATGAAATTTGGCAACATTTTGGCCAGCCAAGTACTCAAAAAGTTTTGTTTCAAACATGAATGAAGCGAGTTCAGTCTTATTAAGCATCAAAATATAACAAATTAGTTAATTTATGGACAAAATTTATGTATGAAAAGACACATGTTCCATTTATTTAATCCAAAAATGTTTGCATATACAGCATGTTTCTTGTCTGATTATTAACTAGTCGTGTACACGTGATTCTAACCATATTGCATTTATAAAGACGTTATTTAATAAATCTTATTCCTTGTCATTATTTCTACACCTTTAACTCTTTGACATCCAAGCATTCAATGAATCTTCCTTGAAGTACTTGGAGAAAATTTGGAAGGGGATTTCTTGCATAAAGTAAAGAAATTCATATTCTGTATTTGTTGTCAGAGGCAGATGTAGGAAAAACTTATCACCATTTAAATTGGAAATCTCGTATAAACATTAATTAATTAATTAAATACACTTGGCTTCCAGATGAAAATCTTATGCGATGTCTTTGTCAGCTATATAAAATTTACACCTGAGTTTTTTGCTGATAAATCCAATTTGAAGCCACCTCAGTCAGTATATATCAATATCTTTTACAGCGTAACATGGTGCATTTTCACAATTAATTTACTACCGAACTGACATTTTTGGTAACAAATGGTTGCGGGAGAATTTTATTTAGTTTTGGTGATGGTTGAGTGAGAAAATTTATGAAATGTTTTTGTACTGCTAGTAAATGGTTATTTAGAGCGAATGTGTTTCCTCCGATACAATAAGAGTAATCACTAAAAAACAGAATTTGTACCAGCATAAAATTAGAAGAAAATCAGAGTAATAACAGAATAATCGACAGATTTTAGTCATATTTGGCATGTTTTACTAGTTCAATACAGTTGTTACTAAAAAGAACGATCAGAAAAATACAAAAATATGGCCATTTATAACTGTTTTTCTAAAGTTCACTTTTATAATTAGGTCATAAATTAGTCTGTAATATCTCATTTTGTGCATTTTTTCAGCTACATATATTAATAAGAAGATCAAGGTTGGTTAATGAGCAAGAATACAAATAATGAAATTTGTGTTTTATCACGCCAGCATAACAGTTATACGTACAAAATATTTTTGGTATAAATGAAGATGCTGCACTAACAATACCGTTTATGGTAAAGTGTGATATCTAATCACTGTCAACAGTATTTTTATGTAATAAAGATTGACATAGAGTTCACCTTGACATAATAAAGTTTGTTTGTAAAAGATGACATCTTGAATTACTAAAGTGTCTTTATGTTAGTTTAATGGGGCACACAGCCTATTATGTTTCACAATGGAACTTTAAAACATAAAGTGTATTTATGAAAGTAAATGTTACAACTAATTTATAACCATTGCTGTTTACTAGAATTGAATTTTTTACTTTCTCACATATCAAGAAATAATGGGTAAAATAATTTATGCAGAGTTTTGATGTGTTGATCTACAATGTAAAACAAAAGAAAAGGGGCTATTTCTTTGAGGGGTATAACCATGCAGGGAAATCTATGAAAATTTACAAGCAATAATATGTCTTGAAAATTTCATTTTGAAGTCATCCAAGACTAATTAAATTAGATTGAAATTTAAAAAGTACTGTTTTGGTAGATTTTTCATTTGTAATTTATTCAGACTGCCTTATAGATTTAAAATTTAAGTAGTATTATTTACTTTTATTTCATTACACTATGAAACCCATCTAAGAGTAAAACAAGTTAAGCTCCATCATGGTACTTATCCAGCCCCACAATACAAGCAGATCTTCTAAATGTAATGCTCAAAAGCGGGTCTCTTGGGGGTTAGAGGAAATAGTAGAGCAAGGGGTCTTATCCGGTAGAGTAAGTTTGTTTAAAACAATGTGACTCAAGTTTACTTTTTTCATGATGAGGCCATAATGGGCTTCATAGATGTGTATATATTAAAAAGTCTCTACTCACTTCGCTCCTAACATTGTCCCGATGATGTATATATTCGGTAAGTTTTCATTTGGTAAACTCGTGCTGGTGACTCGGTCCTGTCGAATCTAGTAACTATACGAATATCAATTTTTTTGGGAGGTCAGTGTTCGAAATTACATTTTTAACGATTACTTCACTATTTGTTATCATAGAGAGGTAGGGTTTGTTATCTTTATACGTAGAATTGAAATATGCAAATTTGTATTTAATTCAGTACGTTATAAATTGAGTAACAGACAAGATATGAATAAAAACCTGTTTAAATGGCTGCCATTTTGACATTTTCAACCTGATTTTTTTATATTTCAAATAAGGAAAATATAAAAAAAGTTACAAATCATTACATTTGTTGCATTCTGACATTCATAACTAGGAGTCATTAGCACAATTAAAAAATTCCAACCATCACAGTTTTGACTTTGCTGAAGTGATTAAGGACATCCTCAACATTCATGTCCTTATCCTAATATATGCTTGCCAAAGGAAGAAAACTGAGGCGGTTATTTTCAATAATATTTCTGAGTGTTAAAAAGTTCTTTCCAAATCTAACCATTGTAACTGGGAAGGTTATAAATATTTGCAACAACATTAATTATTGAAAAAAATCTTCATTGCAATATATTAATATGTTGATGCAATTTTTTGCTTTCCTTATGGATGTTGTGATATAATTTTTTTTCTGCAGTCATAGACTTCACTTCTCTCTATGTTTTTCCTGATACATTCATTTTCTTCTAAATAGTCCATTTCCACATTACTTTTTAGGCATACTTCTTGGTCTCTGGGACTTCCAATGCAATGTTTCTCTTTAAGTCATGTCCAACTACTTTCTTAGAGTGTGTCCAATCCATTTCCACTTTTTCATTTGAATTTGATTGACTGTCCCTTAACATTTTATTTACTTCTTAGTACGACCTCCAGCATCACGTAATTCCAATAATTCGGTGTTTCCTATAAAGTTTTGCAGCAATAGGTCACATTGATCTATGTGTGTAATGTCTTGTTTACTAGAAACCTTGGACTTGTTTCATTAATAGCCCTGTACACTCCACATAGTGAGGAATCTGCAATTTAGAAATGGCAAAGATAAGAAGCAATCATTATGTGTACAATTCTAGCTTGAGCTGCAAATGTTGTTACTCAGGAGGTGCCAAAACCTTCACATTGGTACCCCTGGGATAGCACAATTTCATGTGAACCAAACATCAGTAGTTGCTTTCTCACTGAGAGTCCTTTTATAAAATATGGTGTAAGCAGGTAAATGCATCCACCCTATCTATTTTTTCCTCCTTATCTCTAAAGTTCCTGCCAAATCTGGCATTCATCCTCATAGACTTGCTTTCCTTAACATTAACCTTAAAAACTATATTCTCGCAATTTACCAGTGTCCTGGAGTTCACAATTCTATCTGCTTCAACTAACACCTATAGCTCTTGCTTCAGTCACCCTTCTTTGGGCATGAACCAGTCCCATTTACTCTCCAACAAGAAATTTCAACCCTTAGTTTTGTACTTGCGGCCAAGAAATCTCCATCATTTTAAAGTTCGAACCAAGAAACAAAATATAATTTTTGCATTGCAAAATCCATTTAAAAAATTTACAATTTAAAAGAAAATTCAAGTCTGTAGGACCTTCTAATTTATTTCTATATAAAACTTATTTACAAAAGTGGAGTTTTTAGGTTGCTTCAAATATTTTTCTATAGTTGTGTAATTTCCATAGTTATTAACTTTCACAAGAAGTATTTTTCCCTAAGTTTCATTTTTAATTTCAATACTTACATCTAATAGTTTGAAATAGGCATGTGTAATCTTTGACGATATGTAACAACTCAGTGAATAAACCAATCAACTTTGCATGTTCTTTGTAATTTAATAAAAACATTTGTACATAACTATTGTTTTCTTGGTGTTTTTTTGTCTTCATTTTTATCTATAATTCGCAATTTAATGTTGGCTTTGATAAGACCAAAACTCAAAAAGATTTTTTCCAAACTTGCTAAAATTTAGCCATTCTTCCTTCTGATTTTTCCATGTCTCTTACCAATCTCCAGAGCGATGAGCTTGTTAACCCATTCGTATCATTTGACGTACTAAAGGCAAACCAGAAAGAAAGAAACCTGCGCAGAACCGTCATCTCGAGAGTGGATCGCGCACGCTAGGTGGGAAAGAGATTGGAGCAGTGGTGGGAATTAGTTACTGGAAAATATTAAGCCCTACGCAATGTAGCAGCGGGCGGGTATGTCTGGGCTAACTCAGGCTCTCCCTCTCCCAGTGCGAAACAAAACAGGTACAAGGTTCTTTTCTAAGTAGTACCCTTATTGTACATCTTGCACTAAAGTCTCGGTACCACCAATGGCGTACTGGTATGCATGTAACACTCAATAGCTACCGTGTCCAGTTCATCTCTTCTGGCTATCTATGGATACTTAGATTAGCAATAGTGAGCAATAATTTTTGCCAAAATATTTGTTATCAGAATTCAGAATCAGCATCAAAAAATAGATGGGGGATATGAGTTTGATCAAAATCGATTAACAAACAAAAAAAAACTTAAAAGAATTGAGTTCTATGTAATGTTACGTTAAATTCAAAATCGGTGAACAAAAATACAATTGGCTTATAAGTTTGATCAAAATCAGTTGAAAAATAAAAAAGTTAAAACTTCAGCACTATTTTGAATTTTTTTTTCAAAAACTTATATCGTACATCAAATTTGATATTAAATTTGGAATCAGCGTTAAAAATACATAGGGTGTATAGGTTTTTGTCATAATAAAGGGAAAAAACATACTTGGTGCGACTGGGAAGTTGTAGAATTGACTGTGCAATGGAGATGAGTTAATAAAACTTCTAAGAGAGACCTCTCTCCATTAGTTCCTTGATTCCTCTACAGCAAAGGATCCTGCATCATCACTTTTACATTGTAACAAAGAATGTTCAGTGAACAATGCATTGCACACTTTACAAATTAGGGAACCAGTAAGGTGTAATTTAAAAAGATATTTGTGACAAGATGTCCAATTTGGGCTTTTGATCACATCTATTGATGTTTTGTAAACAGTCAAGTTATTTGGAGATTTTCTGTAATTCAAAAAGGTGATGTTCAGTGTTCTTTTGTTCCCATCTTCTATTCCATCTGGCCCTGAATTGAAGATAATTGTTGGATAGAGCTCTGAAGGGATTGAATCAAGTCAGGTCTGGGACCATGTCTGAATGCAATTCTGTCTGACCTTATTTTTTGGAATGCTGAAGTGGGCTGGAATCCATTGAAAGAAAATTTGTTTATCTTTAAGTTTTTGAAGCACTCGGAGAATCTTTCCAGTCTGAAAATAGTAATCAGTGACCTATATTGCGTTAATATTTGTAACGAGAATTTCAAGTCTACGGGCTCATATATTTTTTTATTAGGTATAGTTGTGGAGGGTATTAAAGCAATAGATATGGCAAGGAGTTCTGTGTCCATGGAAGACTGAGAAGAAGCCAAGACACAATACTGATAGTACAATAAAAAAATGTACCCATTCAGGATGTTGACAAAATGTATTTCAAAATATATAAAATATATTTCTATTAAAATGTTGATCAAGAGTTAAAGGTAAAAATATTTTTTAAATCATCAATGAAGATGTTGTACTTGATCTAATTTCTCAAAGTTGGAGGTAGTTATTTAATTTTAATTTGGTGAAATATGATGATTTATGATCCAAAACACAGTGCAAAATTATAAGAAAAATTACGACTTGAGTATTAATACAAAAAACAAAAATTGAGTCTTGACAGCCGCCATTAAAAATTCGATTTCAATAAAGTAATTACTTTAAATAATTATTTCAAGTGCAAAATATATGATCTAGACTGGGAATCGAACCCAGGACCTTTGGCTTTACGAGCCAACACTCTACCAACTGAGCTATCCTTGATCGCTTCCTAGCACAGGGCATACAATTCTCACTTGAATTTGTTTTTGCTGCAAATTTTGAGTTATAACAGATAAATTACCTTGTAACAAACAACATTGAAACTAATATGTATACTCGGCTTGCAGCCTTTAGGTGTATTTAATTATATTAATTTATTGATTTTAACGCTTATACATTATTTTACCAAGCTAATATTATTGATTAAATAATTATTTCAAGTGAAAAATCTGAGGTAATTTATCTGTCATAACTCAAAAATTGGAGCAAAAACAAGTTCAAATGAGATGTGTATGCCCTGTGCTGGGAAACGATAAAGGATAGCTCAGTTGTTAGTGCATTAGCGCGTAAAGCCAAAGGTCCTGGTTTCGATTCCCGGTCTAAGTCGTATATTTATCATTTAAATAATTATTTAATCAATAATACTAACTTGGTAAAATAATGTATAAGCGTTAAAATCAATAAATTAATGAAATTACTTTCTTATTCAATTAAAAACCAGATATTCATCCAATATTGATTGAATATAAGCAAAATAAACATTCCTGATTTAATCTTTCATAATGTAGCTAATCTTACGTAATATGTAAATCAATTTTAAACTCACCAAATTAAGAAGTCAAGATGTTAAAAAATCTGGAGAGAGCCAAGAGGATAAGAATAGGATAGGTGAAGAAGACCTTGTCATAAACACCATTCTTACTATTTTTTTTTACAAATTTTATTTTCGTACACTTAATAAATAGTATTTTCATAACTTAAAAACGAGCTGAGTTGAAACAAACTAAATATATTCATCACAATGTTAATTATACCGTGTTGTCTTCATAAGTATCACACAAAATTATTTAATATCCCCCTCTCCTTCCACCTCTACCACCTCGATATTGTCCACCTCCTCGATCATTCTGATATCCTCCTCCCCCTCGTCCTTGATAACCACCACGATCTTGATAACCACCACGATCTTGGTAACCACCACGATCTTGATTACCACCACCACGATCTTGGTAACCACCACGATCTTGGTAACCACCCCTTCCACCTTGATAGCCGCCATTTCCAGTATCACCTTGGTAACCACCTCCTCCTCCACCTCCCTGATTCCATCCTCCTTGTACTCTTCCTCCTCTATCACCACCCCCTCTGCCACCTCGTCCTCCTCCTCCTCTACCACCACCGCCTCCACCACCAAAGCTGGCACCACCTGAAACAAAGATAATTTATAAAACCCCCTTAAGTTCATGTGTACATTTAATTAATTCCTGGACAAGTACAATACATAAAAGGTAACAAATAAAGGATACAAAGGATTTAAGAGTAACAATAGTTTTGTTTACTGGTCTCTGTAAAGTGAGATATAACCTCAAGACAATCTAGCTAACAAATGTGGTAGAGACTTGGTAAGAGTGATGCTGGTCTTTCCATTTTAGTACAGTGAAATTATAATTTTAAAGTGTTGTATCAATTAAGTGCATTTTTTTTTTCTTTTTCGATTTTATGCATAAAGATGAGACGGTAACTAATTTTGTGAGTTTTTTTATGCATGGCTGCGCGAGAAAAGTGGCAAAAAACGCATTGTTGACGTTTTTCGAGTGCATGTTTTTTATTTACAGAGGGGGGACAAATTATTAGACTAAAGTGCATTTTTCTGAAAAAAAATTAAGCATTAATAATGCAATATACATAAAATAAAACCAAAAAAATAAAAATTGAAAAATTTTTTTTTTTTTTTAATTCCTAAAAATGGGCACTTTTTATAAGACAACAAACTTTTGGGTTACCTTAGACAAAAGTACATATCAAACCCTACATTTTGAGAAGATTAATTTTTTTTTTACCATACTTTTACCAAAAATGGCGGGCACTTCAATTTTTGCCAAAAAATGCCGATTGCGAGTGGAAAAATAATTTTAAAAAAAAAATTATATCATGAGTTACCGACATAAAAATACATATTTTCCCAAAATTTTGAAAAAATTCCAACCATTTTTCCTTTAAATATCGCTAATTAAGTAAAAAAATTTAAAAAAGTGCGATAAATGGTTTTTTTTGGGGGTTAGGATGAATTTTTTAAGTAATCCTACCTTGTGGATCAATAGTCTATTTCATCATGGTCATTTTCCATTTTTTTAAATTTTTCCACAACCCCTGGTGCCGGAGATATTAAATAAATAGTGATGCACTCGAAAAACGTCAACAATGCGTTTTTTGCCACTTTCTCGCGAAGCCATGCACAAAAAAACTCACAAAATTAGTTACCGTCTCATCTTTATGCATAAAATCGAAAAAGAAAAAAAAAAATGCACTTAATTGATACAACACTTTTCACCACCATTTTCGTCTTATTTCACTGTACTATTTATCCAAATTTCAAATTTACTTTTATACAAGCTAATTATTGTGACTGGATTTCACTAAAAAGCAATTTTCAACCTTTTACGAATCTAGGTGTTACCTTATTTCTTTTCATGTTTAAATTAATGGTTCAATAAATATAGCATCTTACAATTATTTTTCATACTTCCGCCACATTTAATATTTAGTTTTTATATTTCTTCATCTTGGTCAGATCCCTTTAATAATGCTAATTAGCAATTTCATGGAGTTGAGTGGTACAGGTTCCTTGCCTGACCAAATCATCGATCGTTCTAAATTTTCATAATTTTGGTCTTACAAAGAAATCTCTGTGTCCCCACCATCTTGCTATGTCATAAGGCTTGCTTCAATTTTGGCGCAAATTCGAACCAATCACATTTTTTCTTTTATCAAATTCTTATCACTGTTTATGTACACTGTATTTGTTTATAATATGTCTGTTAATTATATTTTATATTGTATTTATCATAATTGACTTATCATAATTAACTTGTTCTACCATGTAGAATAAAAACTCAAACACAAGATCTCACAAAAACTACATTTATTCAATGACAAAGTCACCACCTGTTATAGTTTTGTTATTGTAGCTCATGTATCACTGAGGGTGGCGACTTTATCATTGAAACGTGTTTGATTGAATAAACATAGTTTTTGTGAGATCTTGTGTGCGAGTTTTTGTTCTACATAATATTATCTCACAAGTCAAGCTCAATATTTATTTATTGTTTTACCATAATTATGTAAAATTTAACTATTTAGAGAGAATGTTACATGGCAATACAATTTAAAAAAATAGGATTTAAAATTGATTTTGTTGTTTTGCAAAACAGAACATAATTTTATTTTTTAAACATATACTTGGGGGAAAAAAAAACATTGGTTATAAACACTCGTAATTACTATTATATTTTAAATTTGTCTAAAATCTATAATAAATATAAAAATTGGTTATGTTCGAATACATAACTAAATTATTTTTCTAAAAACAAAACAGATAGTTGTAAAAATGAAATTACATTTCCTCAGTCTATCAAAAATATTATTTTTGATTTCCTAACATAAATTATAAAAATATCCTGAAAATGGCTGGTGCTGGAAATTAGATGCAGCATTTTGTAGTAAACATCCAGAGCTTGAACACTCGTAATGTTAAAGTTCAATTTTCAAAATAAATATTTTTGAAATTAGAAAGAAATCAAATCATGCCACTCCTATATTCATTCCTTTTACGTCAAGCCTAGTTTAGTTATTTATTTAAACACATTTTATATAAAAATGAACATACCTCCACCACCACCTCCAGGCCTTTGTTGCCAGCTTGGCATCTCTGGAGGAGGGGGTTGTTGTTCACTTGGTCGACCCCCTCTATCAGGAACCTGGAACAAGAGATTAACATGAGTCATATACACTGTTTAAATTTTAACCTATTAAAAATTCAGCTAATTGAATATCAATCGCTTTATTTCCGGTCCCTGTGGTTTGGTATTCATATTTGCAGAGGTGCATTAATAACAATTGGAATTAAAGGAAAGGATAGGAAAAATTTTAAAAAATGGTACAAAAATATTGTACTTACCTTCTCTCATAACAATTCACAATCAAAATACTAACTAAACACAAACTATTCATTGCCAAAAATGTCAGTTTAGTTATCCGCAAAAAAAGTGAAAATCAACTATGGATACTTGTCTAAGATTGTGTACATTATTTTTAATAAAATTTATATATTATAATAAGGTTAATCTTGTATTCTCTGTCATAAACTTGTCTTAAGCATAAATATTATAAATTGAAATCAAGTTTAAATGATGGCAGTGAAGGTTCGTTTTTATTTTTGGAAATTATTTAACATTACATTTCTTTTATTTGCTTTTTGCACACTGGTTTGGATCACTAATCTTCCCATATCACTGAATGTAATATTCATCATTGCCTCTAAAAATATCTCTTTTAAGTGAAAAAAAAAAAGAAACAAAAATTTTTTACATAGTTTTTCGCCTTGAATATATTTTATTTTGAAAGATATTTATACAGGGTGTCCTATGTAAAATGTAGCCCATTATCTTCTGTCTTTCATAAAATATAAATCGAATACCCTACTTTCCTACAATTTACTGGTAAGGACTCGTCCAACGTCAGATTATAACACCAATACAGTAGAATATCAACGATAGCCATATCAAAGAGCATATAAATGAACGCTCAGTGATGAGAACATATTAATGAGAAGATGGTATTATCACAAAACTTTTTATTATTGAGTCATACTTCCATACACAATCAGTGACTAGAGTACAAGAATATTTTGCTGCAAGTACCAAGGTTCCTAATAAGATATCAATTCTGAGGGTAAACTCAGAGGGACAGTTTCTGTTAATCACAAGGAACACAAAAGAGCGATGACAGTGTTGAATGGAGAGGCAGTTGGTGAACTGTTTAATTACCTCATCCAAAAAGTTTTTAGACATGCACAGAAATTAAGTGCCAAAATTAACCATTCATCGTGCAATAAAATAGTTTAATAAAATTATTAGCAGAAAAGGTACATTCACTGCTCAGACTAACATCATACCATCCTGATTGAACTAATATGGGCAGATGTTAAAAAATGGGTTGGTTGCTGAACATCACATTCAAACTGGATTACGTCATAAAATTGTGTGAAGAAAAATTGAATTTAATAACATTGGAAGTTTAGAAACGCCAATGAAATCATATTTTAAAAATTAAAAAATAATATATATTGAGAATGAAGGCTTGTTAGAAAGAGAATATTATTGATGAATTTATTATTAATTTGGGTGAACTTTCTGATAATTGTAACAGTGATAGTGATAGTACATTGGAGGAAGAAGACAGTTCCATGTCTGGAGTCGAGGCATTATCAGAGAGTGCATAGAGGTGAAACTATGCAAAAAATTGCTGATGAGCTGCCATAGGAAGAGTTACTGTAGGCGATTGGAAAAGAAAGAGACGTGAGTTAGAAAAATGGAATTGCAATCGTCATTCAGAAGATGTTCTTAAAAAGAGATAAGTATAAAAGGATGTGAGTATGAAAAAACAAGTGATGCATTATTTTTATGGTTTCCTCAGCAGAAAAATTAAGAGGTCCCTATTTCAGGTCCTATTCTGCAGCAAAAAGCCCTTACATTCCAAAAAGAATTCAAAGATGGCGAAGAAGGTTTTACAGCAAGCTCTGGTTGATTAGATAGCTGGAAAAAAAAAGATATGGAATAAGACAATTAACTGTCTGCGGTGAAAAGTTATCAGCGAAAATCTTAAGACATCAGTAATTTTAGGAAAAATTCCATAAATTAATTGACTATGAAGGAGTAACAGGAGAGCAGTTGTATAACTGTGATGAGAGTGGTTTGAATTTTAACATGCTTCTAAAAACTTTTAACATCGCGAGAAGAAAAATCAGCACCTGTCTTCAAAATGATGAAACAGCGAGATACTATACTTGCCTGTAGTAACGCTACAGAAAACCATAAATTAAAATTACTTTGTATCAAAATATAAAAAACCCAGTCATTAAAAAATTTATCGACAGCTGCATTTCCAGTAAGTTATAAAAACTAAAAAATGCCTGGATGGATTCGGAAATTTTTCGTGAATGGTTTTTTGAAGAGTGCCATTGGTAAAAATATTCCTTAAATCAATCAACATACCTGCAAAAGCTATTCTTCTATTAGATAATGCAGCATGTCATCCAAGTGTTGAAGAATTGATAAATGGAGATATAAAAGTAATGTTCCTGGCACTAAATTCTAGCCCATTGTGGAAGCCTATGGATCAAGGAGTTTATGCGACACTTAAAAAAAATACAGCCACACACTCCTTTCAAAATTATCTATGACACGTGCGAAGAGAATAATTGTGTACTAAATATTTTAAAGAAAATCACCTTAAAAGATGTCATATTCTGGATCGCAGAATGTTGGAATGAGAATCAAACTCATACAAAAGTCAGATTGTGGAGAGTTTTAAATTCAGTTGATAAAGTAGAAACATCGGAAACAAATGACGATACATCTAATCTGATCTAATTACTACAAAAGATTCCAAGTTGTGGAGAAGGTGATGAAAACGACATTGAAGAATGGATGAACGAGGACAAATATATGAACTGAGTGATGGTGAACATAATTTCATCAATAAGTGTAGGAGCAGAGTGCGATGGGGAGAGTGATAGTGAAGTTGAATTGAGATTGAAAAAATGTGTTAAGCCATTTAGAAGCAGTGAAAATGTTTCAATCAGTCTTAACTTACATTAACGGCAACCGGAAGCAATTGTGACCTCGCCAAAAGAAAAAGGGCTGCATTACAGATTAAAAAAAAAAGATTTATTTTTACATATGTATCCAACGTTATACTTTATATTTTTTATACTACTTTATTAATTACGTGCAGTACAGTAATTACATTAATGACAATTTCATGATACAATTTAAGATATCAATAATTTTAAAAAATACAAATTTTAAAGTACTTGTATTTTATTTGTTTTTTTCCATTTTCCTTTTAATCACACAGACTTCCCTATTATCAGACTTTTCATTGGTCCCAATTTACTCGAATAACCGAGACTCTACTGTATTTAATTAACTTGAATATTACCCATTCGTAAAATAAATAGTGGATTGACCATTATTCTGACATACTAGTATACATTTTTTTAATGATAATCTTTTAAATAATACTAGCATAATATCCATGCTTAGAATTTAATCATGCCTAATTTAATTTTTACTAATTAACTTTATTTTCTCATTAAATATCTAAATACAATATGTTTTCAATATAAGTCACAATAATTAGTCATTATTACTAAACATTGAATAAAACCTAACGACAATACATATTATGAGTGCATTCTGCAGTTGAAGATGGAATAAGAACGGAACTATACTGAGTAGCAAGTGGAGACAACAATCCATTAATAGAAATACGTCATTTGTGGTGGGGGTTTAATTAAGGTTTTGTAGCAATTAACCAAGTGTCATGAATGAATGATCCACCAATAAGTATACTATCTGACATATAGCTATAACAGATAGGTTGCATTTTATATGGGACATCCAGTATATAAAAAGAACATAAGCTTGCTTTTTTTGTAACACTATTTTGTTCAAATAATAAAACATATTTGATTGAAATAGAGTTGTTAATGATGGTTTTCCATTAGGTGTACTACATACTTGTTTCTCTTCTGTCGTATTTTCTAAAGTAATCCAACAATAATTTTTACGGTTGCATAATTTATAAGTACTCTGTATAAGCATGTTGTTTTACAAATCAATATTTATTTATCAATTAAACAAATGCAGTAAAATATAAATAATTAGCCTCTTACCTTTCCAATCATAACTTTATTAACGGATGACTGAGTATTCTTACGAACTGATGCACTTGATGTTTTCTCTAAAATAGCTAAATCCTCTCTCGATGCAATCAAATCTGCAATATCAACTTTCGGTTCTGTTGTCATAGCATTGCGTTTATTTAGAAATGCAACACCAATCTGATTTTGCTGGCTTTTAGCACGATCAGACCACTGAAAACAAACCAAAATAGATATTTTAAGACATGGTGAATTCAAATAATCATCATAATTGAAATGTAAGATGTCCATTTCATTCATTCATTATTACTTTTATGGAGAACCTTTAAAAATTAACAATTTAATTTAATGTCAAAATTATATCAAAGATGTAATCGGAACCAATATTAAGATAATGTTCATATGAAGTACGATTTAGGTGCCTCGGTAATCTAATGAAGATCAAAATAGATTATCCAATGAAGATGCAGAATTTTAACAAACAAACAAGGGTTAAACATTTTAAATAGATAGGCTTTAGACACTAAGTGAATACTATAAAAAATAATAAAAAATTATTAAATTAAAAATATAAATTTGGAAAAAAGAAGCAAATCAGACAAAAGAGCAAGGTTGAAGGATAACAAATATATAAATTAACTTATATAAAATTGGTGCAATAAATAAATCCATTAAATCAATTGGAGTCAACTTATATTAATGGAATATATATGATGGAATATGATATGGAATATATAATGGAGTCAACATACTGATGGATGATATATATATATATATCGCTTATAATGACATTCAAGAGACTGTGCAATTTTTGTTGTTGTAACCAATAGTTGTTAAAAATAATAAGATTGTACAGTTGGCTTATTTTCAAAAACAATACAATAATAAAATAATACATAAGTAGGCATACATTTTATACTGTAGTACAGGAAACATGCGAATGCCACGTTCTTAAAGGAATGTATTCAGCAGAGGAGGAAGGGATTGACAGGCCCTATATTGCATGCCAGATGGCCCTACAGAGGCATACTTTACCATGGCGTACATAGACACATTACCGCCCGGACAAGGATTGGCCATATCATCACTGGCCAATACCTACATTGTTTTAATCTGAAAGAATCCCTCCGTTGTTAGGCATGTGTTGTGGAAGAAGTGACGCTAAAGCACATTATCCTGGAATGTTCAGCGCCAAATCTAGCTAGAGAAGAACTGAGGGAAAAAGGAGAATATTCTGATGGACTACGAGACAAGTGGGCAGAGACAGACTATGAACATTGGGTTGTTGGGATTATTTAACCTGAATGCCTGGAAATAAGAAGATAACTATTTCAATAGCTATTTCTTCGGCTCCATTCCATATTTAATTTCAATTTTCATTAATTCAAACATATAATTTTGTATTCAATTTAATATAAGACCGAACAGCTATTTGCTCAAGAGAAGCAAATAAACAAGATTTTCAAAACAAGTAGTTTATAAATTACACCTATATGTCCACAAGATAACCTCCTTTTAGTCTAAAAAAAAAATTATGTCACTAAATTTTACTTCACTTAAAGATTTTAAACTAAGTAAAAAAATAATCCACAAATTTTGGTCATTTATAGATCTGTATGGAAAAAAAAAACAAAAAAAATGATATACTTTCATACAGAAAACACTTCAAGTACATAAATCGTGCTTATGCTCAATATACTTGAACTCTTCTGGTACTTGTTGATCTTGTTTAATGTTCACCTTGTTTGTGTGTTTCATGTGTACTGATTTTGTTTTTATTCTATAGAGAAATTACAAATGATCAGTACTATCACTGCATCAACAACAACATAGTAACAAAAGTAAACTTCAATTATTAATTAAAACTGAAAACAAATAAATTATACTTACAAGAAAACAAATAATAAGAAATAATTAAAACATTATAAAGCATGTAATTTATTTGCTATTGTTATCATTTATATGCACAATCTTCTATTGTTGTCAAACAAATGTCGCTTGCATTACAAAAGTCACAATTAATCAACCTAACAATTACAAATATTATACACATTACCAACAAAAACTTAGATCAACACAAAATTGCATGTCCATAGTCATAACAGAAATGAAAGATAAATAAAGAGTACAAAAACATTTGACAAATTTTCTTACTCACTCATCCCCAAAACCGAATAAAAACGAAAATTAATAGTCACAAAACATTCAATTTCAGTAGTTGTAAATAAAAAAATGAAAATGAACCATAGATATCTTTGACAAAATATTTATATCTTTACATAACAACCTAAACTTGTTTTGTTTGTGCCATATAAACACCCTTAGCAAAAGCCGTATTTGATTAAAATCAAGGTTTTAATGACAAAGATCAAAGTTAATTTTTGTTTTTGTCAATTTTTCCAGAACCAAAACATTTTTCACTTGTGATTTGCACACAGGTTTATGTCATTTAATGTTCACATTTCACTAAAATTTTAACAATGTGTAGAGACAATTTCGAGAGATTAAGCATTTTATAACGGCTCCATATCAAATTTGATTAATTTTTTACTAATAACCTAATAAAATACTTGGAATTTTTGGACAGATGGCAACCAATGTGTTTTGTATGAGTCCTTAAAGGCTACATTTTTTGAGAAAATCATATTTTTGTTGTTTTTTCTATGGCTACTCCAAACTTAGTTGTAAAAAAAAAAAACACCTGAGAAATAGCCAAATATGATTGATTAAAATTGGACATCACTTTTGAACTGTAGAGTACTGTATATATAACAAACGGACAGATATCAGTCCAAAAATATTTTCTTTGTTTTTTTTAATCAGGAGTCATCAAATCGGATATATCCGTAAAAACTGTACATTGATTATTTTAACCATCCACATAACTTTTATATGTGGGAGAGTAATACGTACAAAAATATAAAAACAAGAACAACACAAACGATACTGAGTGAAATAAGAACTACCACTTATGGCTACCAAACTCGCGCATAGATTAGAAGGACTTCAACAAAGTTGTTGTGGGCGGATTTGAAATTTATAACATTTTTTATCCATTCTTAAAAACTCTGGAAGTTTGTTATTAAAAGCAATTCCAGCTTGTGAGGGAAGATTTCTAAAAACATTAAGCAAATGCTATTGATACCATGACAAATCAGTTTATCTGGTGTTTTTTTTATTATATATTAGTTTATATTTAATCTAATAGTAAAAAATAGTTTCATAATATATAAAAAGGGAATGTTAATATTTTCAATTACTTGAATGCCTCCCTGCAGGATTCCATTCTTTCCAAACCAACAATAATGGTTTTTTACAAGCATAACCACTTGAATTATCTAGTCAGGAAAGTTACAATATCCCCCCCCCCCATAAATTAGTGATGGATCCTACTATTTTATTATATTTAAAACAACATTTTGTTGGACAACTGTCCAATATGTACAAAATGTAATTGTAATGTAAAACTAGTAACTTAGTTTTATATTACATTTACTTTTTCTACAATAAAAAAATACGAATAAGCACGAACCTGAAATGATTGTACTGTGACATCAAGTCGTTTGATTAACATTTCTCTTCGCATTCGATATTCAGTCTGTAGCTCCTGTTGTATATCTTGTAACACATGCCATTGCTTGTCTGAAAGTTTACCATTAAATAAAGGTTTGCCTACTAGTTCAGGTTTTGCTTTATTTACCACTTCTTTCATCTGTAAAAAGTAATTTAAAAAATGTATTTTATTTAAACATTTTTTGCTACTAAAGGGAGAATAAGTAATTATATATTGTACAAGAATATTCATGTAATAATTTAATAAATTTACAAGGAAATGCAAATTGGAAAGGTAAAAAAAAAATTCTGATTAAATAATATTATATTGATATTGCCTTGTTTTGTTTTGTAAATAAAACCAAGGCAATTAATGATGTTGATACAACGTATTACTGAACTCCATTTAATTTGTTAGGGTGGAATGATGTATTATATATTAGTTCAAAACAAACATAACTTACTTTATTCTGTACTTTTCCAAACAACATTTCTGGGGTTATGTTAGCTGGAGGTTTTGGAAATTTTAAAGCTATCAACAAGTTCTTCATGTCCGCAGCTGTAGCACTTTCCTGCAATGTCACTTCCATGTTGGGCTTTAGATCTGGTTTGTTGGATCGAACCATTCTAGCAGCTTGGAGTTCGCTCAGTAAGTAATCCAATAGAAGTAACCTGTCATGACGGGTTTGCAACCTTTGGTTAACATTACCTTCTGTTAAACAACTATATTGGCAACCTAAGAGACAGAACAATAACACTGATAAATGAGACAGAAATGTTTATACATCATATTGGTTTTAAAGTTAGTTGATAATGATAAATTGTTCATATTATAATATTAGAGTCTAAGGAGTTTTGAATCATTCTGTATATCGTCCGTTGAACTTTTGTAAAAGATCTAATTTTCTACGATTTAGTTTAAACCATTATTAAAAACTCAATTTTAATTCCGTTCAATTTATGGTGAGGACGGGTTAGAGCTTCTAGTATAATCAGGTTAGCAAGAATTCCTTTCATCTTACGTATCAGGTCTCCATCAACTAACTTTTGTTCCCTACTGACTCTGACACACATCTTTTAACTAGGAGGTTTACCATCATTTGTGTTTATAAAAACTAATACACCTATAAATGAAGTCCCATTATTAAGTGAAAACTTAGAACATGAAAAAAGAGAAAATGCCAATATACCCTAGAACCATGTTGGAAACTAAAACTAAATCTAGTAATCTAAGAAAGAAGCCCTGGCCTTAGAAGTTAAAATAACTAAAACTAAATGCAACTGTTATTAGGAAAACACAAGTCGCAGAACTACTCTACTCAAGGAACGGTAAACAACTGGTCAGCTAACTGATAGGAGTTATGTGGCAACAAAGAGGTGATATAACTGGTTATCAGAGTGAACAACCTTTTGTTTCTTCTTTCAAAAGTTTAGAGCGTGACCTAGTCATGACTCCTAATGGAGATTGAAGAAAAACAATATCAGCCTTATTTAAATTTGTGGATATAAAAGTATTCAAGTTTTAATGTTCAATAACAATGTTAAAATAAACTACAACAGAACAAATTGGGTATTGGATAAACAAAAATAAGTTTGAAATGTTTAATGTGTTTCAATATCAAAAGCATTATTACAAACATCATCAAATTTAAAATATAGAAATCAACCAATAGAATTTAACTTTCTAATAGTATCTAGAACAAAGAAATCCAGTACAATTTAGTGTTTGAAAATTAGTTGTAGTAGATTGATTGACGTCATCACAGAAAAAACATTAACTGTAGACAGATGTCACTTTTATGGTTAACTAACTGTAATCTCAACATACAACTACTACAGTATATACGAGGTTTGTTCAAAAACTAACGGGAATTTTGTAATTATGTGGGTTGTATTAGTCCGATTCGCATGATTTTTTCATAGTTGTATTGGTAAACATGTCTGAAAAGTATATATACATTGTTAATCATATCGGATGTTCAGCTGTCAAATAGGTTAAATGTGTTTTGGTACGATCGGCGATTATTATTTTTTTTAATGGATCTGAGAATTTGCATTAAATTTTGCAATAAAAATTAAATAAAGTGCAGCAATGTTTTAAAAATATTAAATATTGCTTTTGGTGACTCTGCCATGAGTAAAACAAGGGTTTACGAGTGGTTTAAGCATTTCCAAGAAGGCCGTGAAGATGTTGAAGATGACGAGCACCCTGGACGCCCAAGCACATCAAAAATCGATGAAAACGTGGAAAAAGTGAAAGAAATTATTATGAATTATAATCACAATCAGAGAAGTCGCTGATAATGTTGGCATATCAATTGGCTCATGCCATGAAATTTTTTTGGATGTTTTGAGTATGAGACGTGTGACAGCAAAATTTGTCCCAAAATTGTTGAATTTCGAACAGAAACAACGGCGAATGGAAGTTGCACATAAATGAAGTCAACAACGATGCAGAACTACTGAAACGTATTATAACAGGGGATGAAACACGGGTTTACGGATAGGACATTGACACTAAGGCTCAATCTTCCCAGTAGAGGCATTCTGGATCGCCAAGACCGAAAAAAGCTCGACAAGTGTGGTTGAATGTAAAGGTTATGCTTACTGTGTTCTTCCATTTTAACGGCATAGTTCACTATGAATTCTTACCACAAGGTTAAACGATCAATAAGGAGTACTACCTACAAGTTCAACACCATTTAGGTGAAACAATCCGAATAAAAACGCCCAGATTTGTGGCGAAACAATGCATGGCTTTTGCATCACGATAATGCACCTGCTCACACTTCATTGGTTGTTCGTGAATTTTTGGCCAAAAATAACACTGTAATGATGCCCTAGCTTACATATACGCCAGATAAGGCCCTGTGTGACTTTTTTCTGTTCCCAAAAATAAATAGAATCTTGAAGGGCCTTCGCTTTGCAAGCATAGATGAGATTTAAAAGCACATCACTGAGAGAGTTAAACGCTATCCCAAAGATCTTGTTTCAGAAGTGTTTCGGGGATTGGAAGAAGCGCTGGCATAAGTGTATAATATCTAATGGAGACTACTTCGAAGGGGTTAACATTGATGTAGGAGAATAAATAAAATTCTTTCTAAAAAACAAAAATTCCCATTACTTTTTTAATACAGACTTAATTATAAAACACATAAGAGTAACATTCACATCAGCTGTTTATATAAAACCATATATTAATTAATTCACATTGAGATTACGATGGTTTTAAAATTTTCATATTAAACTTGATAGTTCTTTACGTGTTTAGCCGTTCTAATATGATTTTCAGAAATTTTTTTTATATGGATTTTTTATACATTATCTCAGAAATAGGTAATCTGATTTCAGAATAACATATTTTAAATTCAATCTAGAATAGATGTCCATTTATTGGCCAGTTTAGAGCAGTTTTTGGACCCAATCACATAAGGGTTGGAGATGAAAATAAGGATGTGATTGGTCATATAATATCTCAATAATGGATGACCCAAAATTTTCAATACGTGTGGAAAGAGATGTCCCTCCAGACTTAAGACCATGACTTTTGTGGCAAACAGCACAGACTGAAAGCTTTTGACAAACTACTGTCTGAGACTGGAGTCCGCTTTATGAACAAACTTCCTAAACGGTGGCTGCATTTTGAGGCTTTCTACACTGTGGGGGAGTTTCTGGATGTCCAATTTTAGCCGTGTTAGTTCTTGGTTTAGGTGATGTAGAGTATAATTTTGATAGGGTTTATGTATTTTCTCTTTTCTATTCCTAAATGTACAAATTTTCTTAGTGGTATGCTGCAGGAATCCATTCAACGAATTGGAAATATCAACTTTCCCAATATTATATATAGTTAAAAACATTACATATAATCAGATCAAATCTAAATTGATAAGGGATCAACATCATAGGATAAGTATTTGTAGAGAGCAACCCTAAGAGGATGTTATGGCATTTATTAACAAACTCCCACATACCACAAGACAACTTTTATTGTCTAAATATTTTTAATCGTGGGGAAAATTCAATAGCCATTTGTGGGAGACATAAATAATTATGATTGCACCTACTCAGAGTGGTCTGCTTCTTGTGTGTTTGTTCTATTGCATTTAACTGTTTGAATTGTTTTTCACATTTTGATTTGTAAATCTGTACTAATAGTTGGTATTTATACTGGTATTCAATTTACAACTGTATCCAGTGGTCCTTAAGGCTTTGTCATATTTTATTGGTTGCTTTGTATTGTGGGGATTTTTATTATGCTGTAATTAGGTTTGTTTATTTGCAACTTTATTTATTTTAATAACTTGTATATTATTGATGACTTGTCAAATGCAATATGTTTTGTCCTTGGGACTAAATAAAGGAATTAAAATTAAATTAATATTGTAGTATAGGGTTATTCACTCTGTTATGTTATCATATTGTAATTTAATTTTGTACGTTATTGACATTGTTGAATTGTATCTCTTGACAGCCAATGAATAGATTTAGGTTGTGTGTTATAAATTGAAATATGTAAATTTAGGTTTAAATATAACTTATGTTATGGATTGATTATACATTTTACTTTAAGAATGATTTTAATTTGTTGTTATTGTTGTTTATTTGTTTAACTGCTTTGACTTGTATATTTATATTTGACCTGTCTTATACAAAAAAAATTGTCAAAAAGACTAATAATAATTTAATTGAAATGAAACCTTAACCGTTGTCATTTCAAAGTTCGATTTCAATACATACGATTTACGCTGAGTTTATAGAAGTAAATTGTGGCCTTTATTCAAATAGATAAATATTTTTTCAAAGACGGCATCCCTTTTAATTGACAAATTAGCTTTGGGTCGATTTTCTTTTCTTTTGGTGATGGGTGAGTTGGAATCTTTATGCAATGTTTTGCACTGTTTATTTGATATAATAACGTGTAAAAAACATATTTTTAACATATCATGTACAGTTGTATATATAATTATTCTATGATTTTTATTAATAAAAACACAACACATTATTTTAATTTTATATTTAAAGCCGTTAAGAATTATTTTAGTAAACATATGGAAATAAAAATGTCATTTTTGTTTGGGGTCCATATATGAACTACCCTACATAAGGCTCGGTTAATTAGGGCTGATTACAAAAAATATGCCGAAAGTAATATGAAACTCACCTAAAAAAATAGGAGTTTGTATTTATTTACAAACAAGTATTTATCGATAATACACAAAAATATAGATTCTGATTTAAATTATTTATACAATCAGCATTTTAAATGGTTCCTGTCTTTAGACCTTGTCTATACAGCAGTTCATCCACCAGATGCTGACACAACCATTTAACAATGAGTCATTCATTTACTATGCAATATTTAATAGCAAAACTGGTCTAGTTCAAGCACTATGGGTAAGTCTAATAATATATTGTTTTGTTAATTTTTTTATTGTTCTGTAAGACTATTGAATAGTGTAGAACTTGTTAATATAATCATTGTGTTTTGCTACAATATAATATAATCATTAAAAAAAAATACTACTAATAAATACGACACATCACAAATTACAAATAATAAATAATTAATACTGGAAGAATCAGGAAAATAAAGTTAAATATATAAATAACATAGGTATATAATAAATGTATAATAGTCACATAGGCTATGTATATAAATCAATTTAACAAAATAAAAATAAATTTCAGTAAAAATGTGTTATCTTAAATCTTCTTTTTATTTAACACTTCACTCATTGGGTCCCACTTACCATTCCATTAAGGATTACCATTAGCCACATTCAGGATTAAATTTTGAATTTCAGAACTGTTGGGTCAATAATTTAGTTTGTAACTGAATTTAGTTTCCAAAAAACACATTTTTCTTTTTTAATTTTTTTAATTATTCATTCAAAATGTAGAAGGAAGGTAGATATGGGACTTTGCATAATCTGATATTATTTTTATTATTATTTTCAGTTTTACAAACACATATCACAATTGTTAATCTGGGTTACTGTTTCTTTTTGAGACACATATATACAATTACATTAATGCTTATAATTAAAATTTGCAATGATTAAAATAATTTCTTTTCCTTTAAATAACATTGTCAAATAAAAAACAAACAATATTAACCAATCTTTGCTTTTTAAAGTTAGTTGCCAATATTTTCTAATTGAAAAAAAATTCACGATCTGTAATCTCAATTGTTTTAATTTATAAGTGTTCATATCTCAAGAATATATTATTATTAAAATGAGTACATTGTTCCGCCTTTTCCAGCTTCATCAATCTTACGTTTGTTGATGCGTTTCGGATATACTCCATTCTCAAAACATTTAATAGTACTGATCATCCTACGCTTCGACTCGTTAATTTAAGCAACTCGTTCCTCTCACTCTTCTCGCTCCTTTCTTCATATTGGCCTATCTAAAGATAATTTAACTTGTTTCTGATTAGTCATTCCCCCTTTCTCTACTCATGTTTCCGCTCCCCTTTGAAAAACCTCTTAATTTTTTAAAAAATAACAGCTCCTTGTGAATTTATTTGTTCATTAATATCTTTCCCTTTTCTTTATAATGTAAAATTTGCATAGATTCTTTCATTTCTCTAGGTGTATGGCCTTCTCTTATTAAATGTGTGACATAAATAGAATCATTCTTTTGATATTTAAAAGATTTTTTCTCTTGAAGGTCATACAGCTAGAGAAATGAAGAAAAAAAGTCTTTTAAATATGAAAAGAATGATTCTATTTATGCTACACATTTAATAAGAGAAGGTCATACACCTAGAGAAATGAAAGAAAAGTCTTTTAAATATGAAAAGAATGATTCTAATTATGCACACATTTAATAAGAAAAGGCCATACACCTAAAGAAATTAAAGAATCTATGGAAATTTTATATTATGAAGAAAAGGGAAAGAGATTAAATATATTAGAAAATATGGAAATATACAAATCAAAATTAAAAGGACACAACATTAATAATGAAGAAATAAATACACAAGGAGACATTATTTTTTAACATTTTAAGAGGTTTTTCAAAAGAGAGGGGCAAGAGACCGGAAATATGGGTAGACAAAGGGGAAGTGACTAATCAGAAACAAGTTAAATGAGTTTTAGATAGGCCAATAGGAAGGAAGGAGGGGGGAAAGAGTGTGAGGAGCAAGTTGCTTAAAATAATGAGTCCAAGTGTATGATGATCAGTACTATTAAGTGTTATATTGTTTACACTAATGACCGACGGTACTTGATAGAATTCCATTTTAACAAATAAAACACAATTTTTCTTTTGTAAAATTCTATAATTTATTTGGTCTAGCCGACCATGGTTTCGCCAGTTACGGCATTGACGAGGCCCTTACAAGACTAAATACACGTAATACGCCGTAACTGGCGAAACCATGGTCGGCTAGACCAAATAAATTATAGAATTTTACAAAAGAAAAATTGTTTTTATTTGTTACTATTAAGTGTTTTGAGAATGGAGTATATCCGAAATGTGTCAACAAATGTGAGATTAACGAAGCTGGGAAAGGCGGAAAAATGAATTTATTTTAATTATAAAATTCCTAGTGGAGATAAAAATGATATACAAAATATATTATTACATCAGAAATTTTGAATTATAAACTTTCGGTAAGTATAAGTTTTATTTACCACAAGCTAACCCATTACTAATTCAATTAATAGACTCACGTACACATTTATAACCTAACAAATCGTCAATTTAGATCATTAGTACATCGATCTAAATACAAAATTCATTTAGTACAAACCTTACTTTGAAAAGGAAAATAGTATTTTACACGGTTCACTTTTTCATTCCAAAAATGGAAAATGAGAAGTCCCAAATTCACTTAGAAATGGGTTATATAAAGTCTCGAGAACTGCTGTTACTGAATTATTTACAGATGACGAGATACTAGATAATACACAATCAAGTAGGTATTGATTATTCATCACACTAAATTGTGCATGCATAATACAACTTTTGGCAATCATTTTACTTTGCCATGAAATAGAAATATTATGAAATAAATAATATAAAATATATAAATAAATAATATAAAATAATTTAACTTTATCTAACTTGTCTTTTTCATCAAAGACAGGTTAGGTTAGATAAGGATTTATTATATTAATATTATTTAAATGAAATGATGTTTATACGATATTAAATTATTAAAATCATCGTATATGTTAATAGAAACTGTTACGATTCATATGATGTTCAATGTGCATGCATAATATATGTAAATCTTGATAGTGGTTATCATTTAGGTATTTTATCTATGAATGTTGTTTATCTAGGTGGTTAAAAAATGGTCTAAGTCTTGTTAATTAATTTTATTTTGTAATTTGACATTCAAATTTAGCGTTAAAAATTAATTTCTTTTAAAATAGCCTTTAAAAATTACCATTTTATACGTCAACATGTAGCTTCTGAATTCCTATTGAGATAGGAATTATAAATCCTACATATACGAGAATTTCGTACTATTAATATTCAATTTTTATTGTCAAATAGTTAATTTTGCTAAAAAAATACAATTTTCTTTTTCAATATAAGGTATGTATTAAATGAATTTGGGATATATTTTTTATTTAATCTCAAGATCGATGTACCAGTAAATTTTTACCCAAATCGTCTAACCTTGCATTACAATTGAGTATATTGAAATATTTGACACTAATAACTACGGTAACTAAAATTACTGTATGTTATTACAATAAATATGTGGTTTTATATTTTTAATTGATTGTATGATGTTATATTATCACAATATATTATTCATTACAGTATAACAAACACACAGAACACAATTCTCATAAAAAAAAAATACGCCTAAGTATCAGACGCGTTTCAACAACAAGGTCGTCCTCTTCAGTGATACACCAGCTACACCAACCAAACCACAACTGTCGTTGAAACGCGTCTGATACTTAGGCGTATTTTTTTTATGAGAATTGTGTTCTGTGTGTTTGTTATACTGTATAGTTTTTCTCATAAGTCAAGCTCAACATTTAATATATTATTCATTCTTAATTTTAATTCTTACCTAATTCTTTTAAAAAACTGCTAAGTTCCAAAAGGAATGAACTAGAGTCATCTGGAGATGTTATAGCATTTACATGTTCCTCTAATGAGTTTAAAGACTTCAACTCATTGGATACCCAAGCAACAATCTCTGTATACACGATAGATTTTGGCCCATCTGTGACTGCACTCTCCAGTGTTTGGGAGTTAATTTTGTCATACCTTTAACAAAAACAAAACAATATCTTTATATTACAATATAGGCTATAATTTTTGTTTGATAACCATAATTGTGTTGTATGTTAGGTATTGTTAATGTCAATGTAATTTTTTTAAATGTTAATAATTATAACATAATCAGTGAAAATCTGAAAACTGACCATGTATAAAAGTTGGCATTAGAAAACACAGTATTGCAAATATAATAGTCTAAAATAAACACATTTCTGAATATATCTGTGAGTAATATACATGCTTGATGTGTAAAGATAGATGCTTCTGAAGATGGGATCTACCTGAAATAATATAAATGATATTACGAAGCTACGGAAGTCAGATACATAAATATTTGAAGTAGAAATTTGTACAAATTATATTGATGAATATAAATAATATTACTCTGATTTAAATAAATTGACACATTAAAAAACAAGTTAATGGGATCATAATAGCCAGCACCATCACACAATGTAATACAAGCAGATCCTTTAAATATAATGCTCACAAATTGGTTTCCTGGGCCGTGTAGGAAATGTTAAATTTTACTGATAGTGCAAGGCTCTTACCCAGCATGTTAAGTTTGTTTAAAATTGTTTTATCATTATTATTTTATTCAGCCGATTGACAAAATATACTTTTTGTTTGGTCTAGTCAGATATAAAACCATGGTAATATTAATATCCAAACAGCTTCCCTAATATGTAATTTACAATTAATTAAAAATAATAAATTCACAATGAAACAAATATAGGGCCATAAATAAAATTTCAAAAACAGTGATATAAATAAAGAAAATATAATGAAACATAATTAAACAATATACAATTAGTACTATTTACATTAAAACCATTTAGTGGTGATGCCACAGGTAAGCAAAATTTCAAACTCTCCATTGTCAGGAACTCCCTCACAAAATAAAAGTCGTCAAGGCTATTCCTGAATGTTTCAATATTTTTTTTAGATAACAAGTTTGTTTGTTGAATAATACCACCACAGCTTGGGATAGTTACAATTTAGAATTGGTCCAGTCAAAGTTGGCATAATTGTAGATCATTTCTGAATCAGGCATCATAGTTATGTCCCTCTTTGTTCAGAATAGTATGACTCTTGAACTTTAAAATCCCTAAACGGATTCCCACAATATTCTGTACGAGCTAATCCAGTAACAAATCTTACTGCTCTTTTCTGTAATTAAAAAAGTCGGTTAATCTGTTGAACAGACAATCATTCTAAAGCCCAGGTGGGGATGAATAAGACCATAGTAGGCTGTTAAAAGTACCGTATGGAAAGTAAGTCTTGAGATTTATTAGTCTAAAAGTCCCAGAATATATATATATATATATATATATATATATATATATATTACAATATTAAAGCCTATCTATATGAGATTTTCCAAGTCAGTCTATTGTCTATGTCTAAACCTAGAAATTTAACAGCATCCACCTCTTCTACTATGTTACCATTTAACATAACAATGGGTCATAGTACTGCATTTCTATTATTAAACATAAAACTTATGCAGTTTGTTTTTGAAAGATTTATAGATAGATAGTTTTTTTAAAGTATTGAATGTAGAATTTAATTCGATAAAAGCATTTTCAGCACTATGTGCTTGTACACTATTAGTTGTGTCATCTGCATACTGGACCAGGTGGTCAATATATACAGATAAACAAAGGTTATTTACTTAAATAAGAAACAACACAAGACTAAGAGCTGAACCCTGAGAGACTCTACTGGATAAACCGTCTGCAACTTGAACCCATTGTCTACTGTTGGACAGATACTTATCTTATCCATGGTAAAGGTACTCCTCTCACTCACAAATGTTCAAACTTAGTCAGGATTAAATTAAAATCTACTAAGTCAAAAGCCTTCGAGTGATCGAGGAAAATACTCAACATATTTTCATATTTATTAAGTCTCTGAACTATAAAGTCAATCAGATTAACAGTGAGTTGTTTCTCAAGGTTCCTGAACCTTGTAATTGTGTACATTACTACTTTCTTGAAGTTGACTAGACCTAACACTCACTTTTCTCGTGTCAGTACCTCAGCCCTCGAATCTGTAGGCCTACATATGTGAAGCAACTTCCATTAGCTTTGCTTGTGTCAGTGACTTGGCTCTGCCAGATCTCGTAACTAAAGAATATAACATTTTCTTGGGAAGTCAGGGTTTGATATTACATTTTTGATAATACAGTAGACTCTCATAAATCCGGACTATTGTGGCGGACGGCCGGTCCGGATTACTGGAGTCGGAGATAAGTCGGCCGCAGGGCCGATACGAGTTGTGATAATCCGCACATGCAATCGATACCAGCCCATGCCGATACCCAATGACACTTGTTACACTCTGACACATTAACTAATGGTACTGTTACTGTAATGTACATAATACAGTACTGGACTGCAATTAAGTAAAACACAGGGTAGGGTGTGTCAGCCACGCGGAAACTTCCACTGCTCGTGCGTGAATCATTACAAAATACGTCATTCATGCAATGCGGAAGATCACGTGAAAATTGAAGGCGCTAAAGCGGCAAATTGTTATTTAAAAAAATTTACCGTCTGGTCCGGATTTTCGTGATCCGAATTTATGAGTCTACTGTAGTGTAGTCTCTTCACTATTTATCATCGCAGAGAAGTGGGATTGGTACCATTTACATGCAGAAATTAAATCATCAATTTTTTTCTAATTTACTGTTGAATTTACAAGTTATGAAGAAAAAAAGAAAAAGAAAAAAACTGTTTAAAATAGTCACCATTTTGAATTAGATACATACTAGCATAAATGTATGTAATTAAATACATATAAGTATAGAACATATACAGATACACATAAACTCATTATTATATTTACTTAACTTTGTTTGAGATAATTTGCTTTTAAAAATAAGAGATGCAAACATTTGATGTGTTTGCATTTGATGTAACATTAAAGATGCAAACTTTGAACATTAAAGAGAACTTAAATGGTGAAGGCTGGTTTTTAATGGTATTAAGTTAATGTTAAAAAAACAACCATATCAAGTAGAGAGATGCAAATAACTGGAATTCCATCCTAGATTATAATCCTTTTTTTCTTTTATGAAACATTTTCCAACCACTTTTGAATCAAAATGAACTTATGAAAGAGGTTTATTGAAGATGATGCAACTTTACCCAACCTAGAGGTAATTTCATAGAAACCAATGAGTTGGAAATAATGTGTAAATAAAGAATATTTTTAGAAAATTAATATCTTGTTAAGTATTGATACCTAATTAATTTCTGAATCTATAAAAAAATGTTTTTTGCTTACACTATCATTGTCAATCTTGAATAACTTTATCTCCTAAAGAATTGTTTTATATCTTATTTTAAAGTAAATTTTATAAGCTCTAATAAATTGACATGGAACTTGAGCATGTTTGTGAAAAAAACAATTTTTTGGGGAAACTCAAAAAAATTGTTTAACAAAAATTTTGAAGGTTGTGATTTTTTTTAATTTTTGGTATTGTTAAAACTATAAAACCTCATACAATGGGTATGAAGAAAGCGGCTGAAGGGATTGGAAAGATGGTGATTTAAGTTACATAGATTTAATTGGTCAAATTACAGTGGTTTTAAATCACCAGGACAAAACTCCCAATCAGAAATTGATTTTTTTCAATTTATTTTTTACTGTTAATTTATTAGAAGAAATAATTAAAGGAACTAATACATATGCTGCTGAAAAAATTAAAGCGAATACTCCTTTACGAAAGAAATCAGTGCGGTAGTCCTGGGAAAATGTTATTCTTACTGTGTTTATAGACTTCCATGGTGTTTTAATCAATATGACAATTCACAAAAAAAAAAAAATGTCAACAATTTAAAAAAAGTTTTTATCAAAAGATAGATTTCAGCACATGTTCTGGAACCTTCATGGTCGCCTATTTACTGGACCTATATCAGGTGCAATGTCACGCTCTGTAGTGTAGTGTTTTAGTAAGGTAGCAGATTTAGGTAATTTTAAGTTCCTACAAATAAAGTTAGTATTGATGAAAACATTGTAGGCTTTGAAGGCAAAATAGTTTTTAAGGTTGACAATAAGGATAAACCAAGAAATAAAATTTTCGTAGCATCATTGACAGATAATATTATGCGACCTGACTTAGAAGTCACAAGCAGGATTATCTTATTCCTCGTACATAAACTTCTACAATCATACAGTAATATCAAGGGACTCCATGTGTTCAAAGATAGATTTTATACCAATCTAGATGTGGCATCAACACTATATGACATGAAAGTTCATCTAACAGGAACTATAATGAGAAACTGAAGAGGTAAGACCCAAAACAAAGAAAAATAGCGGAAAGAAAGTTTAAAAATTTAATTTAAAAAGGGTGAAATCAAAGCTTACAGACGAGAAAACAAATATTCCCTTCTTTTATAGAGAAATACAAATGACATAACAATGCTCTCTACCATTTATGATAATTCTTCTAAGACTGTGAGACGTTTTATAAAAGAGGGAATTTCTGAAAACGTTACAAAGCCCACAGTAAGTTTGTAAGTACAATGAGTCAATGAGAGGTGTAAATATTGCTGACCACTACATCTCTTCAAACAGCTTCACTAAAAAATAAATAAAATGGTGGCAAAAGGTATTATTCTGGTTGTTGGAAACCGCTGCGGTATTTTAAATTAAATTATTTTATACAACCAAAATTTACAACAAGGACAATGCAAAGTTCAGCAAATAAGATTCAGAAGAGAGCTGGTAAAACAGTTGGTCGCATATATAAGAAACACGCTAAAATGTAAACAATCTTCTAACTGTGAAGAAGAAGATAACCGACTAAGTGGGAAATTGGATTTATTATATCCCCTCGAGAACAAAGGTTAGGTACTCAAAAGACTGTGTAATGTGTAGTGACAGAAATCCTAGAAGAAGAAGAAGCAAACATAATTTTAAAACTTGTGAAAAACAACATGGACTTCGTTTTGAAAAAATATCACACACTGAAAGAATACAAGTGAATTTTTACATTAGAAATCTGAATTTTTAAATTACAGAGTATTAAATTATATTATTGTAGTATTGATTATTATTAATATTGTTGTGTTATTAAATACCTCAATTAGGCCTATTCTTTTAATAATCAGTTAAATTCTATGATATTGTATTATTTGTTTTTTACTCAGCAAGCATTTTTATCAGTATTTTTTACTGTTTTTTTTAATTATCGTTTTTCAAATTAGAAGGTATAAATTCAATCTAAAGCTATTACGATATAGTATAGCAATATTATTTTGTAATATTCATTATGTTATATGAATGTAGTATAAATTTAAAGGATGATTTGAAATAAAGTTTAGGATATTGAACACACATTTAAGATTAAAATTATTTGGCACAGATCAAACGTGGATAACCGAGCTGAGTGGACACACAATCAGTAAGTATATCAGAATTGGTTGTGAATACACGGTGTCCAGACGTACTGGACAAACTATCACAAATGGTTATTTAACCTTTAATATGCTTTGATCTACAACCTAAATGTTATTTTTCATGCATTTCGTATGACCATCATCTAATGAATCCTACCTTTTTTACTGTGATATTATTAATACCACATTGAGTGTAAAAAGAGAAAGTTCCACATTTTACACAATAAAAATTAAAAACACTACATAAATAAATTAGCTGTAATAACCATGCAAGCCAGAACACAATTTCATAAATATGAGTTTCACAATTTTTAAATTTGTAGTCCAATATGTATAATAAGAAATTTAGTTTTGAATGAATAAACAATCCAAGCATAGTGGTATTAAAATATTGGCCTGACCTCTTTTGGTTCAGTGCCAAAAAATTTCCATACATGTAACCATTGACAATGATAACGAAGTGAAATATCATCTAGTTTCAAATAAAATGTATGTTGTGAAAATTTGTGTTTTTTTTTTCATTTGGTGATTGAAGTTTTCAAAGTTGTTCTCATTTCAAATAAATAAGCGTAGTGAGTAAGGAGATTTTATCTAAACTTGGATTACTCTATACAAGGCTCAGAAGGGCCCGAGCATCAACAGGAATAAAACAAATACCAGTAGAAATGCTGTAGTTATATTTCCATTTTATGTAAGCCTATTTCAACTAATCCTTCCCTTATCACGTAATTTCTTTGCACCAGAATGTAATCATTAGTTTTGCATTCTTGAATATAACTTCTATAACACTAACCAATTTTAGTACCGTATGTTTATATAAGTTTTATAATGAAATTACATGAATAACCAATCCTTGACATCAAATATTCATAATGTATGCTATATACTTAAATAGGTACCGTGTAAACAGATAGACCTGTGATAAAATTGAAAGGCCTCTTCTCTAATAGTACTACATGTACAAAAAAAGTACTACTTCTCTAATACTACATGGGTATGGTAATTTCAAGCTATACATACGCTTTCCTTCATTTAGGGTTTGGATTAGATCCCTCTTTTTCATTTTTCCTATTAGGTCTCTCTTGACTAATTCTTGTTCTTCTGACATTGACACTATTAAGAGTATTAGAGGGCTCTTTCCTTTTTCTCATTTTCACAATTTGATTTGAATAATGAAAATAAGGTTAATTTGACTATGGTGTGAGGGGTGGATCCCCAGTACCTATCAGTAAAGTTAAAATTTGTAGGTAATTATTTGGTTTTTGGTTAGATTTGTATGTTAAGGAGCATTTTATACTGTTTTTTAAGGTGATGATGACCGAAAAGGTTTTTCACCTTAAACAAAACAAATCAAAATGAAAGCACAAATATCTAGTGTAGGTAATATCGATCTAGGCAATATCGGTCTAATCAAAGATAAGTGTTTCCCCAGTGGTGTTAGACAATACAAAATCAAAGATAACATAGATATTTACAATCAATATTTCACCCACTAAAAATAACACCATCACAATAAATGAGGAACCATTGTAAAGCTAATGTTTCAAACTTTCATATAATCAAAAGTCTATAATCTATATATATAAGTCAAAAATCACTGAATAATTACGAAATCTCTGTATCCAAGAAACCTAGAGCTATGAATTTTCTAATATGGTTTTTGATAGGTCTGTAGACGTGTACTAAGAAAGGGTTTTGAAAATGTTCCACTCCAAGGGTGTTTTTTACCCCTAAACAAGTATCATATCTTTGTTATTTTTGGGTCGATTTTGATCAAAGTTGGTGTGCTGTTTGGGCATAATTATTTCCATTGCACCACCATTAGGGTTGTGCTAAAAAAATTATTTCTTTATAAAACTATCCTTAGGTGAAACTGGGGCTATTAGTTAGTATGTAATAAATCCCTTAAGTTAGTGTGTCTCGCCACTAGCACATAACATGTCATTTGTTAACTAAGCAGAAGATAAATAATGTCTTTGTTGATTTTTTAAAAGTCCACATTTTTTTGTCAATTCTATACTGACACTATTTTATAGCATTTTTCTTCCATTTTTGCTCTATGTTTTCCAAATTATCATCACTCTTTTAGTTTTCCTTGTACAGACATTCTGCTAGACTATTAGCCTACTACACATTTTTTTCATAACTTTTTTTTTATTAGGATATATTCCTTACATAGATAAAATCTACATATACATTTCTTAAAAAAATGGTAGGCTATATTACAAGTTGGGTTATTGAAAAAATACCTATTTTCGGTAAATTTAACAAAAAGGTCTAACTTTTTACATATTTTGTACTTTTTTTTATAAATTTTGTTTTTAATACAAATTTTCTAAATAGATATTTTTGTACACATTTTTATTCATAAATATAATACAAAACTTTCGTATAACTTGAAAAAAAAATTAGAAGAATTTGTTTGTATGTTATATCACTGCATGATTGTGGTTTTTTGGCTTTGCAGTTTTTATTCTTGGATGTAATGTTGATTCCAAAATTTTTACATCAAACTTTTTATTTTTTTATTACACAGATGAATTCTATGCACCTTTCTATAAAAAATGGTTTGTTATAAGTTGGGTTTTGAATAAAACAACTATTCTTGGTGAATTTTTTAAAAACGATTGGAAAATGCACAAAAATTACCTGCCTCTCTGGGATCAACCAACTTCCACTGAGAAGAGTTGGTTAAAATATGATCATAGCAAGATTTTGGTTTGTTTTATTTTAATATCATAATACAATTTTTGTACAGATTACACCTAGTTACAATTTATTCTGAAAAGACAAACTTCTGTGCAACGTTAATAATAGGACTGATAAAAGTTAGGTTATATTTTATTTTATAATACATACCCAATATCTTTACAAACATCTAGAATGTCGTTCTCCATAATAAGGAAAAACCTTCGCTTAGTTTATGTACGGTATTAAATAACAATACATAAGGTTTAAACCAATAGGAAAACTGTAAATAACTAGAAAATTACAACCGGCAAGTAAAAATGTACTTTACTGTTGTTGGTTGAGTGGGTGGCGTGCTCAGCTGGGTGCCTGCCTACTGCATGAGTGCTGGCTAGCACAAATCATAGAAGATACTACATTACAAAAAGCTCGAATTCCAGATATTTTATCTATGGCCTAAGTACTGTATCTACTGTGGGTGCGTTTTTCCACAACTTACCATATTATCATCACGTGCGTGTATAACAAAATATGTTCACATAAACTAGAGATAGTCAAAACGATTCTTTTGAATGAATCGATTCATGTAATTCAACTCATAAAAAATAATGGAATCAATAGTCCATTCATTTCGTTATGTGAAGTCAAAAATCCACATAAAATAATATGAGATTAATCTCATAGAACAAAATTATTATCAGCGGCAGTTACAGGAATCGTGCTATTTCTATATAAGTTACTTCATTTACACCACCAATTTGTGGTATTGATGTTAGACAAATTTTCTAAATAGATTTTTTTGTACACATTTTTATTCATAAATATAATATAATTCATAATATAAACGCAATTCTTTGGATTTGTATAGTAATTTGGAAGGCTACGTTCCGATCATAGATATTATGTACCTGACACCCAGCATTACTAATATTTCTTAGATCTTAAAATCAGGCCTTGATTGTATGTCAGCTGTTGTTGAAGTAATATAACCTCAACCTGGTATTTATTGTGTAGTACACTTGGATTCAATTCCAGTTATTTGTTTGACAAAAATATGGATAACTATTTTGGTTCGCCTACTTTGATATTGGTTTTTACATTTTTATAATAAAAACTACATAAAAATCAACCATAGGCCTACCTATGCAGGATTCACAGGTAATGTTTTATTATTTTTAAAAAAAATTATTATTATTTATTAATAATAAGTATTATTACGTTGAAACTTTTACAATTTTGGACCTGAGGTAATATAACTAAGGGACTTTTCCTTTATATATATATATATATATATATATATATATATATATATAACACTATTAAAAAAAGGTTAAACCAAGACTATACCTAACCCTATATTTTTTTATTTTATTTAACTCGAAGATTAAGTATTATAAAAATTATAACTGTTAATATTTTCAGGGTAATTATTCACAAAGAAAGTTACTGCTTTTTTGAGATTTTTTTAACATGTTCTACATACCTCATTTCTTAATAATAAAATAAGTTTTCAATGCAGAGCTAATTTTTTCATGAGAAAAAAACATAATTTCAACTTTTTTAGGTTAAGGTCCATTAAGTGAATTATGCTTTAAAATAGGCATGTACATGAATTTTTACCTTACAAGGTTAACCCTAGAACACTACTCATTCGTAAAAATTATGACCCGCCCTATGTAAAATTCGGAGAACTCGTAGACAAAAGACGGACACGCTCTGTCTTTTTGTTTACTTTCCTGCCATTGTGAATAGAGGTCACTGTCTCTTCAGCTAAGCTCAAAGTTGAACTGTTATTACCGTACTCAAGCTCGCATCGTATATTTTACGAAAGAATAGTGTTTGCGAAAGTTTTAACTATTAAGTGTTTGAATATTTTTTTTTTTGTAAATTATTGTTTTTATATTGTTAGTTTTTAGTGTTGTAAATAGTTTATTGTGTAAATAGTGATTTTAGAGTTCAAAGTGTTTGATTTAGCTACTAAGTGTATAGGCTATTAATCACTGCAAGGAATGTGATTCTCAGTGAAGACAGGACTCCAATTTTGACATTTTTGGCATTCTACCTAATGAACTTATTGTAAATCATTTTTCTCTTTTTATATAAATTAAACACTTATAAATGATGTATTTTATGAATATCCGATTAATTTTTTCAATAAAATAATATTTATATTTTTTTCGATTTTTTTTCCAGATTAATAATTTTTTTAAAACATACTTGTAGTGGTGGTAAAAGATATTTTTTTACAGTTAAAATATGTAGGAGTTTATTGTTAAATATTTTTAAAAACACTTAAAAACAATAAAGGATTTAATATAAAAAATAGTCAACACTAAAGTAAAGTTGAAAAAATAATAATAAAAATAAAAACAGAAAGTAGTAAAATTTACGAATGAATAGTGATCACGTAACAATGAACTAAGAGTAGTAATCTAGGGTTAAGTAAGGTGGCTAAACTAACTATAAGATATATATATATATATATATATATATATATATATATATATATATATATATATATATATATATATATATATATATATATAACTATCTTACCTGACCTATGCACAAATTTGTAAATAAAAAGAAGCTGTCACCCATCCAAGTACTAACAGCGCTCGATGTTGCTTGACTTCGGTGACGTATTAATGCATTGAATTCTGTAGTTTTGAAATTTCGATTTTTCAGTGAAAAAATTGGCTCTGCATTGAAAACTTATTTTATATTAATAATAAGGTATGTAGAAAATGTTTAAAAAAATCTAAAAATAAAACAATTACCTAATTAAGTATTGTACCTAACTTGAATAATGACGATTTAGTTAAGAAATTTCTGAAAATCGTTTACTATACTTCATTCAGTAAGTGTTGAGAGTGAAGCGCCGCCCACTAAGGCACTGACGTCAGGGTCAGACCTATTCACAAGCGGCCCTTATGCGTGCGGCAAGGTTGTTGTGTTTTAATGACCCCTAACTCAACGAAGGAACTAAAGCACTCGAGAACTGCCGGTATTGGCTAGAGACCTGTGTCCCGTTAGGGGATGGGCGACGCTTCACTCTCCACACTCACTGAATGAAGTATAATTTTTTTTGAAATGGTGAGATCATATTTGAAGTCGGAAGACACTTTTCAAGTACAAAAATACATAAATTAAGTAGAAAATAAGGGTAAATATCGAGAGAAGTTGTTAGATCGATTTAAGTGCAAAATCTTCGGTAATTCTGCTTCGCTTCAAAATAGCGTTTTTTTCCCATCATTTACAATGCAAGTGGTTTTTATCTCTCATAATTCATTATTTACTTAATATTGTATAAAATTGTCAAGTTTGTAACATTTTCACTTGTATAGCCATATTGAATTTACTCATGGTTCGCATGCACACTTCATTAACTTCTACAGGTTGATATTACTTGCTTGTATGATATAAGATTCAGGATGACTAGGTCTCAGAAACCCCGACCTAATAAAAGAACTGTAGGTCAAAAAAGGTAAATATATAATATTTAATGACTTTCCTTGACCTATACAGTTCTTTAACTAGGTGTGGTTAGATAACCCTACACGACATCATTGATAGTAAATGATATCTATTTTGATAGTTCTTAAAACAGAACTATTTACGCGGAATAAAAAAAACATCGTCCGATTTTACTTAAAATTCATGAAATATTTGTCGGAATAACCTCAAAAACAAATATTTTAAATCACTGATTTAGGACAGAAATAATGAATTGTGAAAGATAAAATGGGAAGCGTCTTTAATAAGTATCGAAATGATGGACAAAACACTATTTTCAAGAAGAATTGTTGCAATTTCGCACTTAAATCCATCAGACAACTTCTCTCTATATTAACCAAAATAAGAAATATAAAAGTGCGAAATGCAGGTCTGGTTATATTAATACGTATGCCTACATACATCAAGTTAATGAATTTCACACTTTTTTATTTTCTACTAAACTAATGTACCTATTTTAGTATTTCAAAAGTGTCTTGCGACTATAATATGTCTCATATTTTCAAAATAAGGTAGGTAATATACAATTTAAACGATTTTCTTAATTAAATTTCTGGCAAGGTCGATTGCATAAATTACCTACATAGTATATTTACGTAAAACAACAATAATTTAGTTATTAATTTTTGTTGTTATTTAAAGGCAAAAATCTCTCGTCACAAAAATCACCCTATAAAAAAAAAAAAAAAAAAAAAAAAAAGAAAGGATTAAATAAAGACCCTTACCCTTCAAATACTACTCCAATAGGGGCTGAGCCGGAAGTGAACAAAAGTTGGTCAAAAAACCTGCTAAGAAAAATTAAAGAGGTGGATCTAACCCAAGACTACATGAAGAAAGGTGTAAATGTCTAGAGGTCTAGAGACCCCTGGATTGCTACACCTGTATTGTACACTATAAGTAAGCACCTGAAGGAAAAAATAATTTATTGCAATGTTTGTTAGGTGTAACATATTTTCTTCTAAACCTTTTCAATTGTTTGACAGTGATGATATTAGAAGTTTTGTTGTACTTATGGCAATTTGAAATCAAGCCGTATCTACTATTAGGTTAACCACTGAATGTTAAGTTGAAAAGCATTTATGAATTTCACTGTTTCCTTTTGATAGTGGCTACCAATTAAAATCAAAATAGTAAACAAAGCTTTAAGTTGTGAACGATTGGTTTCCTTATTAAGCAGTTTTTTCCCTGTTTCTTTATTAGTTTCTTGCAAAATCGAAAAGAAATGTAATTGTCAAAAAGTAGAATGAAAGATTTAAAGGATTTGTTGAATCGCTTTTGCTGATCATTGGGGCAATAACACCAATTTGTTTAAATATAAAATTTATTACATTTCTTTTAGGCATTCATGTCACTTCTTTTTAGGTGGTTTCTCAATAATCATGTTACATTCTTAGTTTTTAAATAAGGATTTAAACACTGTATCAAATTATTATTGAGAAAACCACGTTATTTTCAGCTCCAGAATCATTTAAAATTAACACTGATCTATCTTATATTCCCAGGCAGTAATATTCATTTGATCAGCAACTGATTTTTCAATTGAATATTCTTCTATGATTCATTTTTACTTTAAATGAAACTTCACTGTCACAGCTAGGTTAAATATTTATCTTGAGTAGCATATTTTAAACAAACAATAAGAGAGCAAAAAACAAACTAGCATTATGAAAGGCTAAACTATTAAAACATTCAAATGTTACATCACTGAGACATGCTAGTGAAGCCATGACTTGTGGCTGACAATATTTCATAATAACTAAGTTTTTAGATTATTAAGTTCTAAGTTTGGCATTTTTCATTTATTCAATTAAAATGAATTCAAACCTAATCTAGGTTCTACACTGATCTTTGGTGGTTTTATAATAAAAATATAACAGAACTTGTTTTACTCAACATAACCTTCTTCCTAGCTTCAAACAATTAGTATAAATTAACAAAAGAATGTCCAGATATACTGATTTTTCTTTCATTTGCAGGAGAATATATATCTTTACAATTTAGTTATATTCAGTAAAAAGCAGAATGAAAGAGGAAGATTCAGACTGGTTGTCTAGTTTAAAAACGGTTTCTTCATTTGATACAGGTTAGTAAAATTTTTACCGTGACAAATATTTTATTTTTAAATTGTTCTGTTGGATAAGGGTCTAAATTCAATGCTGGATAGTACACATTAAACAGAGATCAAGTAAGCCGGTTTTTTATTCAGCATTTCTAAATTCAGTGCTGAAGCAATGCTGTTCTAGCATTTCAAGCAGCTATTTGGGTTGATGGATTGCCGTTGGAAGGCGGGAACTGCAGAAAGAGGACGGAAATCGAGGCTTAAATTTACAATTGTAAAGAGAAGAGGTTATATATTTTGTCCCAATATTTTATCACAATTTTAAAATATTACAAACACATTTCACTAAAATTATCCTAAGAAGATGTAACTTTAACATTTAAGGTATTATAATAAATGGAAAAATTTGTCGAAGATTTATATTGTAATGTAGCGGATACAGTTAAGATGAGACAATTTATTTATTATTTCCATGTGGAAAAAGTATATATATATATATATATATATATATATATATATATATATATATTAATTAACAACTACATACAAGAAATAAAAATATTATTATTTGTTTTACATTACACATATTATAGTCACAAAATTTAATCAAACCTTGGCTAACCCAACAGTTTTAGCTAGTCTCCTTTATAGTGGGTTCAGCTTTACATTTTTAAATTCAACACTCATCAATTCCATCGTGAATCAATTATTAACATTATTTTGAAATCTGCGGTTAATAAACATTTAACATACATAATACTAATATGTTTGGAATTGGCTAATTAAGAACTTGGTTTCAAATTATTATTCTATGCCATTAGCTATCGTTATTTTAATTATTAAGAATGGATTATCAGAGTTTAGGGTTGGCACTATCTTTATAATTATAATTGGTTAAGACCTGGATTAGTCTAATGAGCATAGAGAAAGACGTTAAGAAAGAAAATATGAAATTCTAAAATTAATTGGTTTTCATATTAATAACTGAAATATGGTTATGACATAGAGGGGAGTAGTGTTATAGATCATCAGGATACAACATGAGTTGCTGAATTATCCATGATATCCTACATTTTTAATTTGTATACATCTAGATTTTTTTATGTAGTGAACCTTAACCCTTTGAAGGGCTGACGAAACATTAGATGTCGATTTCTAAAAAGGCCATGCTATTAATTGTAGTTGTATGTAAGGAAGGTACAAACATGCAAATTTGACATAAATTTATTATAGCATGTCAACTAATCCTAATTTATTAATTGCGTTACCTTAAATATCTAATGCGATTTTGGTCAATTCGACCATCATCAGGAAATTAGAATACATTAACACTACACAACACTAGCACAAACATAAGTTTAACTCCGTGTAGAGCTTGTTACGAAAATAATATGGCTCAAGATTATGTACATACGCTCTTGAGCCATATTACTTTTGTAACGAGCTCCACACGGAGTTAAACTTATGTTTGTGCTAGTATTGTGTAGTGTTAATGTATTCTAATTTTCTTATGATGGTCGAATTGACTGAAATCGCGATAGATATATAAGGTAAGGCAATTAAAAAATTTGGATTAGTTGACGTACTAAAATAAATTTTATAATTCACTAATCCATGAGCTAAAAAAATGGAATCTAAAAATAAATTTATAATTTAACTATAATAGTAAATGTCTTTATATTATTATTATGAATGAATTATTTTACAATAGTGTTGATGTAATACATGTTTTTTTCCAAATTTTTCGATGAAAAAGTGAAGGAAAACGTGGAAAAATTGTATTTTGTATCTTACAAAAAGCTTATTAAAAAAAGTTCACAGTTTTTATAATAATTGTCATTTTACACTTCATTGTATTTTGAATAACAACAGACATTTAAAAAAAGATATGATGGTACATAAGATTATTTTGCCACTTTTAACTGAAGGTAACCAACCAGTTGCGCAATTAGTCATTTTTGCAACTCTAGTAACCCAACCTAACATAATAGTTACAAATTTTGTAATGGTATTTACTCTCATTTTGTTTGTAGTTGTAAAACATATTGTCATTGAATTTTTCATCAAGCCTTCGAAGGGTTAATTTTCCCAGTTCATCAAAATCGGTAGAGTTGATTTTGAGGAATTAGGTGGTTTATAACAGCTCTCTAAGGAAGATTTTAGTTACTTTTTGGAGAGATGGTGAGGAATACGTTTGTTTGTATCTTTAGTGTTAGGAAAAGACATTTACAATAACATCAAAACAGTCCTTCACTAATGTAATTACTGTATATCAATAAACTGAGTGTGTACTGTAGTAACAACTATTAAAATTTGACACTTGTGACTTGTTTGATTTCTTCAATGGTAATTTTCTGTTGAACAAAGTACATCTTTTAGCGATTTTAATGTAAACTGTATTTAATTCTCTTTCATTAATGATGAAATTTATAGATATTGAGTGAAAATATACCAAAATTGTAAGGTAACGTTATGTATTGTTTTTAAACACAATTGATGACACATTTATTTAGAGAATAAACAGTATTAATAATTGAATATGTATTAAATTAATATTCAATATCTCCATTGGTAATATATATGAAAATTATAAACAGACAGAGACAAAAATTTAGTTTTTGATCTGCTTTTATTGTAATTTTTTTATGTAAATAAAAAAAAATTAAAAAAATGTTTGAATTGTGATTTTAGGTCCTGGCTCCAGTACAGTTGCAGTGGATGAGTCGTGTAATGAATTACAACGCTTCTCTCCTTCAAGTCTTCTTGTGGAATCTCTAATAGAACAATTATGTAAATTGATTGAGAAAGATGCTAATGATCAAAAACAATTATATCTGAGTAAGTATTATTTTATTTACTTTGTGGTATATAAATCATCACACTAAGCTCCAAACATAGCTCATAATCAGAATACTTCTTTAATAAATAATAAATGACTTATGACTCATTCTCACTGTATAGTCCAGTACACGAGAGTTCAAAATAGAAATTAGTTTGTTATGTAAACCACTTGTAAATATCATTAGTAAGATATGATCATATAATAAAGGAAAATTAGTGTTGTACAGATTTGAAGCCAGTTTAATTCCTATATAACCATGCTTTTAAAAACCCAACTTTTTTGTTACTGTCATTTTATTGCAAACACAACATATTTTTCAATTTCGAATTTCAACTAATGTTGTAACAATTTCATGCTGTCGTAACAGTAATATGAGCCTGATACTTTTCAAAAGCTGATTAATTTTATTGCAAGATAAAATTATTACTTTTGCAATATTTTTTTAACTTCCACACCTCATTGGGAAGAGGTGAATGCAGGAAATAAGGGAAATCCTTCCGGAAGCATACCTAAAAACTTTTATTTGTATGAAAAAACTAAACATTTTGCAATTTTCAGCCTTTTTTTCATGTTAAAAATTGTTTCAATATAAATAACTAGAAATAACACTACCAATAAAAATGATAATTTATTGAAACACACACCATTTGACTGGTCATGAAAAATATATATATGAAAATGTGACATTTTCTATATATCACATTTATATATGAGATCATTCTTTATATTTGTAAAAATCTTCAATTTAATTTTGTTGATATATTTTGTGCTTTGAAGTTGTATAAATGAAGAGTTCTCCTTCCTCATTCTGCTTTATGAATCCTGATCTGCTCCAACCATGCATATTACAGTAGAGTCCCGCAAACTCAGCGTAATGTGGACCGGAAGTGTGCCGAGTTTGTGAAATGCCGGGTTATCGGGAATAAGGGCAAAAAATAAATTGTAATTGAAACACCAAAGCGGCGGCGACATCAAACGACTTTGTCGATAGCGATATCCCATTGTCGGCAGTGTAAAAACACTGCGGCACCAAAGCGGCGGCGATATCAAACGACTTTGTCGATAGCGGTATCCCATTGTCAGCGGCATAATAACACTGCGGCATTGGCACCCGTCGATATAGCAGACATACACCTGCAAAAACGTTTGATGAGCTGCTTTTTTTCCACGAATCAATTTAGTATACATTATGGAAAATATAACATTTCTTTGACAGGTACGCACAGTATATACAGTAAATAAAAATGAGCGAGTTACGAAAATGGAAGCGTGTGTTGGTTTCGTTTGAGACGCGGTTAATTGTGTTAAAAAGACTTGACAGAGGGGAATCTGTAAAAAAGCTTTGTGAAGAGTTTAACGTGGGAAAAGTACCATCAACGATTCGAGCGATCGAAGTTAATGCCCGCTTTGGGATCTGCCAAACTTTTATGAACATCGCTGTTTTTAGAAATATATATTTTTTCCCGTCGGGGTCGCCGAGTAATCCGGACTGCCGGGTTATCGAGTGCCGAGTTTGCGAGACTCTACTGTACCACATATCCCAGATAATGAATTTAGAACAGCTTTGAGTTGAATTTAACTATCTAGCAGTTGAGTTTAACCACGTAGATTTATTAATATGGTTTAATCGGACATTTGCCATCATTTATATAAAAACTAATACATAACGTTTTGAGAATATAAGTTAAATCTTGTTAGCAAGAACATGGAAAAAGTGAAAAACACTAACATAGCCTAAAACTAAAAGTATAACCTAGGAAAGGAGTACTAATACAATCATGATCTTAAACAACCCCGAATAACTCCGGTAGGTGTTGAAGGGGTGCATACACACCCTTCTCCACTGCAATATTTATGGATCTATTGTGGAAGGTGGCCTGACTAGTATCCATTCTTCATTCTACTCAAACTTACTATGAATCGTCTGAGGACCATTATATCAGAATCTCTCAATTTTCAGGACCCACAGATTCACTGAACCTCCACTGGTCAAATTCTTCACATTGGAAAAAATCGTTACTTGTGAAGCAGACGTGGCAGATATCCTATTCACTAATCCCATTTTCGTGAGGTGATAATTTCATTGGGTAGTAACCCGTCACTACACCATCTGCCTTTAGTCCTTTATATCCAGTGATTAAATATTTTATGACTTTCGACTGGGAGAGTCGGATTATAATGACATTGTCATACTAAATTATCATGCATCACATTAAATCATTCACTAGTCTTTATTCATAGGTGAATGATTCCAATCATTTCAGACTGACCTAGCTACTTGAGAGGATATGGATTTTAGTGTTTGGATCCTCCTTTAAGTGCTTCTCTGGTGCAGATGTCTATAGCTATGATCTCGGCTTGGAATATTGACGGGAACCAAGAGTCATATATAATCTATATCTTGGCCCATAGATTCCAGCCCCACTCCACTATTCATAATGGAGCCATCCATATACTATACATCATTTCCAGCATTCTACTTCCAGCCTTTAACTTTGCATTCTTGATGGTCCACGACAATGACCTCGAAAGAGCAATCAAATTTAAATGTATTTCTCAATATTGTTATGTTGTTATGTCCACCTTCAATTCCTGTAATTCATTGCCAGGTCTCCAAGTTTATAATTAACACTCCCCATTAATCACAAGGCCATCAACAATGCCTCACTTTTTATAAAAATATATGAAGTGAGCATGTCAAGTATCACTTATGCAGCTGCTGTGGGACAAGTGCATATAGTAGGCTACTACTAATACCAAGGCATGCTAGTCTTGCAGCTTCTTTCTTCTCTATGTTTTAATATAATATGATTATAGTACTGTTATTTTATGATTTCCTTATTCAAGAATTTATTGCTCTTGAATAAAACTGAACTTGTTTGTATTTACTTTAGAAATTTGTCAAAAACTGCATCAAATGAAGTTAATAGATGAAAGCTATGAGATCGAAGAATTCCAATCTTTGCGTAGTTATTACCAGAAAGCGTTGTATCATCTCGTTACTGTTGCGAAGGCAACTGGAATCGGGAGAGAAACTCAAGCTTTAATTCCTAAGTTAAAGTAAGTGAAATCATTTGTGGTAATTATATTTATGTTTGGAAATGTAGAAAACAATATTTTTCACAATATAATCTCTAGCATTTCATTTCAAGGAAAGAAATATTTTCTATTTAAAAAAATTTTTTAAGTAATATTTTATGGTTTTTACATTTCTAAAATAAGGTGGGAAATTATTTAGATTGTAATTTGTGGTAAAAATATTATCTAATTCTTAATACAATATGAAATTGTTAATCTACGAGGTGTGTTCATAAAGTAAGTACTGTTTCCAAATGTGGCTGCTTTAGAGTGGTTTAGTTAATATGAGGTCACATGTATGTTTCTTCATTATATTAACTACAGATACCATTATAGGATAGGCAGTTTTTGTTTTCAGTTTGTTTTATATGATTGAAATGTTTAAGATAATTGAAAGACACACTGACTATTGTCATCTGTTTTTTGAATGCAAGACATGTGAAACCAGTAGAGATTCATCGTCAGATTAGTGAAATTGTAATGATTAATGGAATGGTGAAGAAATGGTATAAACAGTTTAATAAGAGGTGTGAAAATAACCATGATGAGGAATGTATTGGGGTCATTTGTCAGTAATGATGTTTTGGTGCAGCTTTTAAATGAAAAACTTTGTGAGAAAAGACGGTTTGAGATTTTGTCACTTCCTTATGAATTTTCACAAATTTCAAGGACTTTTCTGTAAGGAATTATGTTGCGTTGTTTAAGTTATCAAAAATTATGATCATACTGGCTTCCAAAAATGTTTACCTCAGAGTCCAATAATAAGTGACCAGAGAGTGCTATCTTGTGATATATTCTTTGTAATGGAGATGATGATTTTTTTAATTCACATCGTCACTGATGATAAAACTTGGATGTCTTACATTATACCAGAATCAAAACAATCTATGGAATTGAAGTACATCTGATCTCTGAACAAGCAAACAATTTCTACCCAGAAGATCATGTAGATTGTTTTTTTGGGATAGGAAAAAGACATTTTGTTTTCATTGTCTTGCCACGGAGTATAACAATAAATCTTGCATCTTACTGAAAAACGTTAAAGAAATTGTGTCATCTAATATAATAGAAAGGCTAGACCAGTGGTGGCCAATCTTTTTGGTCCATGAGCCACTTTTATCACTGTCAGGATTAGGCATATCACATGAGGGGCCTTTTTTTTAAATCTGTAGTATACATAGGCCATAGGGTATATATTATGCATAAAATACAGAATTTCTCCTATACCCAAACACTATATTTGAGTACCTATATAATGATTTAATATTCTTTCTGTATTTCAGTTTTATACAGTAATTTCTGTAGATTTAATACAGTATTACTGTATAATACTTACAATACATTACATGGATCATTATAATATTTTTAAAATCAATTAAATAATTCAGTTTTGGTTGCTCAAAACGAACAAGTAAAACTTCAGGATTTAAAGTTTATTAAAGTAAATCAGATACAGATGACAAAAACACTATTTTATTAATACGAACTATTATTACAATTACTACATTAAGAGTTGAAATTATTATTTCTATGTACTGAAATTTAATTAATATTAAAATGAAAAACAGATTAGGATACTTTCAATAGTGATAAATGCATGAATTTATTTTTATTTTTTAGTATAAAAAACTAATACTAAACATACAAAATCTAATGTGGCTTTTGAATTTCCATATATTTATGATTTTCTCTATATTGGGATTAATTTGTAAACTGGCAAGAAAGATCAAATTTTTTAGGTGCACATTAATTACAATAATATTTCAAGTGAAAAATATGCGACCTAGACTGGGAATCGAACCCAGGACCTTTGGCTTTTGAGGTCCTTTGAACCCAAAGATACGTATATTTCCAGTATAGGTCGTATATTTTTCACTTGAAATATTATAGTATTTTCAATACTTGCTGGTATAAAACGTATTAGCGTTAAAATCAATAAATTAAAAAAAAATAATAAAAATTATCACATTCATTACTTTAGAACAGTATTTTGTCTTAATTGTGTTCATAATGGAAAATGCTTTTTCACAGACATACATAGGACCAAATCTACATGAGTATCACAGAACTAAGACACATAAATTTTTTAAATTAGGATTTACCGACGAATATTCAAAACTCAATGTAGGCTTAAATAGTATTCAAAATAATTTATTTTTAAGTGAGAATTTTTCTGAGCGTTAATTTATTTCCATCTGTATTTCAGAAGGGTAAAGGATTATTTCTTGAATAGAAATTGTAAAAGGATCAGTAAATAATAAATAATACAAAATTTTTTTTTAATCCCTCTGGAAAGTAGCAAATCGAGTTTTAAATGAATTCTGCAATTCAGTTATTAAATTTTTATATTTTTCGAAATTGGGTACTCTGTTAGACATTTTTGCTTGCTCTTGCATTCAAATGAATTGAGATAATCTCTACTGGGAAAAATTGTTTTAAAAAAAAAAAGCATACTTATAAAAAATGTAACATAACCATAAAATGACAAAAGAAGAGATCTTTTGCCTTGTAAATGTAAATTTGACGTATTTAGATGTCCCATTATGTCTATTGTAAATTCAAGATTCCAGAGCTGCCCTTCATTTTTCACAAGTAATCATTCATTTGGCCGTTCAGTGATATCTTTAAAAAAATATAACACTGCATCTAAAGTTCCAAAACCTTTCAAGAGCTCGTCCTTTAGAAAGCTATAACATTATAATGAAGAAATAATTAACCCTCATCTTTGACTTCGTCAAGGAACAAATTTTGAATCTCTCGTTGATTTAGAGCAAGGTTGTCCAACTGGTGGCCCTTGGGCCGCGATGACGTTTTGTTTGGCTTGCAAGAGCAGATTAGATATAAAAAAATCAGAAAACTATTTTGAAACGTCTTAAAACCAAAATAGAAACCAACTTTCTGATGTGTCTTTATTTCATCTTATGAGGTTGGTTACAACAGAACTAGAGATGGATATACGTTCGTTGGTGGATGCAGCTGATCGACCACAATCTTCACATTAAATTATTTTTTTTGATTGTCATTGCAATGTTTGTATTGATTGATAAAAATATTTTGTCTTTATATTTCCTTTATTTATGTAAAACAAATACTTGAGCATTATAAAGATATATTTTTACTTTTGGTTTTATTTATAACTTTCCCTTACATAGGTTTTTATTGATACTTTAAGATTTAAAGTATATAATAATTCTTCAATTTCAATATTAAACTTTAATTAAAAAATTTTTACCCCCCCAGTAAGTGTTGTCCTCTTTTTTTACTTTACATAATCTGGGAACCCTATATATGGCCTACAACCACAGTTTAATGTTTAATTTTGGCCCTTGAGGCTTTGTAAGTTGGGCACCCTTGATTTTAGAGTATAGGATCAAATTTTGTTTCAAGAATGAAAGATTTGTCCAAATCTTTAACGTAGAAAGCTTCCACATGTGAGGACTACTTAATATTTTCCTGTCAAATAATTTTCAAATAAAGCTACACACTTGTTTTTTTGCCAATCATTAATGGTGCGCCATCGGTCAAATACTGTCTAGGTTTTCCCACTGTAACACATGATTCTCAATTATAGTCTTTTTTATTCTTTGAAAATATCTTCTCCTGTAGTAGAAATCAGTTGGCACAAATATAAAAATCCATCCATTTCTTCAAAATTGTTATTGATAAAACTCATAAATATTCACAACTGAGCACTGTCAATGATATCGCAGCTCTCAGCTAGAGCTATAGAGATATATTTACATGAGTCTAATCCAGAAATAATTTGTTTGTTAACATCAGTTGCTATTTCATCTATTTGTCGCATCACTGTGTTTCGAGAAAGGTCGACCATTTTTCAAAGTTTTGTTTAGCCAAGATATTTTTTCATGGTTACAGCGTGCTACGATTTGACCACCACTGGGCTAGATCGTCCATAGTCACGATGTATTGATTCATGTTAATGCTAGACCACACACTGGTGATCAAAAGAAAGAGCTCATCACATCATTTTGTAGTTTTTAAGGTAAATAACTAAGATTGATTTGTTTGAATAAGTAAATTTTGACATGTCACCTATCTTAAGTAAACAGATGTATTGTGAATAAAGAATTGAAATGAAATGATCATACGGCTGGAAACAAATAGGTCTAACCTGCTATAGACCACACCTAGCGCCAAGTGGCTTTCACTTGTTCCTGCAGTGTAAACAGTTTCTTGCTGGTCAGGGCTATACAATGTCAAAAGAGCTGTGGAACTTTTGTTGTCTTCACAGATGGAATCATTCTACGAAGAGGGTGTTCATAAATTGGTTCCAAACTATGAAAAATGTCTTAATAAAGTGGAAAAATTGTATTTAAAGAATGGGATTTCTTTTAATAATAAAATTGTTTAAAAATAGATTGCGTTTATTTGTAATAGCCTAAATATCGTATTCCAAACATGCCTCGTAAAATTAATGAAATATACCAATTTCAACAAGATGATATTTCAACTATTGAGTGTACTGATTGCATCTAACTGAGGATGATGATTTAGTTGTTGAACTTCACCTTTGTTGGTCTGTTTTCTTGTTGTGGAAATTGGATTTTTTCCTTTACTTTTACATTATGCATTTTCTACACGTTTTGTTCACTATATTTAAGGGGCATAAAATTGTTGTACAAACGATTTATACATTTGGACGTAATTACAAAATTATAGAGTTCACATTGTGAATATATATCAACATTAGGGGTAGGAGTTTCACATTGATCACGATACTGTCTTTCTTCTTCAGTAAGTTTAAATTAGTGTACTAATGTAATTCTAGAGTCTGAGGAATTTCTGTCTCTAGCCACCATGCCCCAGGTGGTTCTTTGCGATTAATCTACTTATATTATACCCAGTCCAAACCCAAGCTACTTAATCTCTACGGTAGCGAGAAATGCACTTATAAGTTATAACAGTCTTTTACATGCTAGACACTTGCAGTGACACAACCAGTGTTTCTCAGTTACCTTGCTAAAGGAGTTTCTGCCTTGCCCATGTGTTTAAGAAGGTGGACAGTGTCCAGAGAACAGGCCCATTATCAACTTTACTCTTCATTGCTGACCATTTTGAGTTGCTTAACTCTTTAGCTAGAGAAAGTAATAAACCTTTTGGATTGCCTGAATCCAGGATGTTGTCTCATGTGTTACAAACTGTCTCTTATATAGATACAAAGATTGCTATGTTTATGTCTCTATGAAAAATAAAAATTTTCTTTCTTTCAAAAACAAATTTTTTGGAATAATATAGATTTTTGTACCCTTGACGCCTTTTTTAAGGTTCTGAATGATAGACAGAGTTTTATCTAAGGATTTTCTAAGACTAATATTAGATACTTTGATCCCCTTTCCTTTCAATTCACATCTATAAAAGCTTTCCCTATATAATATTTAATTTTCAGGTTTATCTGTGTCTTGTGAAAATCATACTTTTCTTTTTCTTGTACCATAGTCATAAATTTAGTAATTTTTAATTTTACAATAGGGGTTAGGAATGTAAGAAAAATGACTTTATAACCATACAGGAAAAAAAGTAAATAGTCCGTTATAGTAATCCAGTTATAATCCATCTTCTAGTTATAATAATATTAGTAAATGCACTTAATTTTCTACTTTTATATTGCACAAAAACATAACATACTTGAAATTGAAAAATGTTATTTTTTATAAAAATATGATGAAAAATAATGGAAACTAGTGAAATTTCATAAAAGCATGTACACTTCATGTATTGAAATATTTCTAAAATGTTTATATTCAGTCAACAGATGCAAGAAATAAATTCTTCACCATACGAATGGTCTCGCTACTTTGCAGAATTTGAAGAACTTGAGTTCATTGCACGAGGAGGCTTTGGTCAAGTTTTCAAAGCTCGTCATAAGCTAGATGGCGGCATATATGCTGTTAAGAAGATATTATTAAGGTTTGTTAGTCACTGTTGTTTAGTTTTTAATAATATTTTGGGAATCCTTGTTTATAGAGACTTTAACTAAATATTAATCTACATTGTAAATTGGTAAAATTATAAAAAGTTTTATTAATTTTTGTGGAAGAGTTTGTATCTTATCCGTTATACTAAGTTAAAAAATTTTGACTTCCTATTTGGATTTGAGTCAATTTTTTAAAATGGTAACATGGTCATGTGATAATTGAATCTTTTTACATCAATATCCATATTACTGTTGAATTTCCACTATGTTCTTTATGCTCGATGTTAATGAATTTGCAACTTATTTTGTCTCACTTATTTCATCTGCTTGTTAACTCAAGGCAACACACTCAAATGACAAGTTTGTGGACTACCAGCTTGTTACCCATGTTGTATTAACTCTTAAAATGTGGCTACCACCTTTAGGCATGGCATGTTTGAGTTTTCAACCGCATTATAGTAAAGAACATGTAGACAGAGTCGTAGTGGAGATGTTTCTATAGCCTGTTTAGTGGAGTCAAAGTCTTGAAACGTGTCATTGGTGCTTTATTTATTTGCTGTGTGTAGAAATGTTACTGTAGTTTAAAAAATGAATTGTTTATTTTTGTTTGTTTCTTCATTGGCCTAATTATACAAAACTAAAAAGAACATTGGGAAAATATATATATTTTACTAAATGAGCTCATATTTTAGCTTAGCGTTTTAAGGGTTAAATGACAAATCTGTTGCTATATTTGGATTAAGCCATATTTTTACTTTTTAATGTAAACAACTTTATGCGTGCAACATCAACTACAAATTTTACTTCGACCACGAAGGATTAAACATTGTTTTTCATATAGCTTTCTGTTCAAACTCATCACTGCTGATGCAATACCAAGTAGCCTAGTACTATTTTAGAAACTAAAAATAAAAATAATATTTTTATATACACAAATATCTGTATAAATTATAGAAATAATTTAAACAATCTATCATTATCCAATGACTTTTAAACACAGAATTAATAATGCTGTTTTATTACAGGTACCACACAGCAAACGTCTTTATTAAAAACTTACGTGAAGTGAAAATGTTAGCTCGCCTAAACCATCCTAATATCGTAGCCTACAAAGCGGCATGGCTAGAACCCTTGGATTCTCAACATCAAAAGCAATCGAAAGTCACTGTTATTGTAAGCGAAAGGTATTTTAAGATTTTTTAAAGTAAATGTTTCTAATAATCTGTATTTAACAGTTGCAAGGTTGCTGGTGCTTAACCATGAGCTTTTAATTTATCCTTAAAAGTTCTTCTTCTTAAGATAAATGCTTGTAACAGTTCGTATCTTTTCCTCAGTTGACCAAAATCTCTGTCAAGTGGTAACCTGATTTTATCCATTTTATTGACATGATCATTCCAGTCCCATTTGACTTCCTATATCTTATGATTTGTACTAAATATGTTTACTCCTTTCTAGTCTTATCATTTCTAAATCTATCCACTCTACTACACCCCTTCACAGCTCAAATTTCCCTTGCTTGAATTTGATTCTCTTGACATTTTCTCATAACCCAAGTTTCACTTCCATAAATTATTGTAGGTACTGCCATAGTTTTGTAGAATTTTAACTTAGTTTCTTTCTTTATTTTGTTTTTTAAGATACCTAAGTACAGCTCAAAAAATCTTGCCTATTTATTTTCATAGTGTTTATCATATTTGTATGTGACATCACATCTTAGGTAATTAAAGTGATTGACCTGATTAATGATATTGTTATTTACAGTACTACAATTTTTGTTCTTACTGGAAACTTTCATTTTTCTATCTAATATTTTAAAGCAGTAGTTGTAACATACTGTACTAATAATGTGAATTTCTCTTTGTGGTCTTCCTCCTTTTCAGTCAAAAGTACAAGATCATCTGCAAGGAGGCTATTAAGACTTGTACATTTTTCTATTTTTATTCCTAAAGTAAACTGTGATTTATACTCATGTATAATGTTGTCAATATAAATACTAAAAAGATTGAATAAGACTCGAACATCAAGGGTTTTACTGCCCTGTGCATAGTGATAGGTTGTATCAAAGTGCCATTTATATTCAGGGTGACCATTGTATAAATTTTTCAGAGCATTAACTTGATTATTTAGATTCATCTCTCTTTCTATCATCTATGGTGTAAAGTTTATTTATGTTAATTAAATAAAAAGCTTTGATAAAGTGAAAAGTTATTGCACAAAATTGTTATATTTTAATAACTATTATCTTACTTATTCCTTAGTACTGCAGATCATTAAGAGCTCTGGTCTCCATGACAACATGCTCCTCTCAATTCATCACCCTTTGATCCTTATCTTTTAAAACAATTATTCCAAATCATCCATCCATTTTCTTTCAGCCTCTCTCTACTATGTTTACATCCTAATGTGTGTATGAAAACCTATTGCTCTTTTCATCGAATACTTTTCAGTGAAATACTTTACCTTGTCCAATACACCTAATTCTTCCCTGAACAAATGTCAAGATCTCTATATAAATTGTATATTTCAGGTTTTGTTCTTATTGTCTACCCACCATATTCTCTTTATACCCCTCCAAATAGTTTTCTTTCCTATCTATTTAAGGGGAGTCGAGCTTTAATCAAACCAACTGTGCAGAAAAAACCTTGTGTCTTAAGTTGGATTTGAACCCACAACCTGTGGCACCAATCTTTGATCAGAGGATTGCTGCTTTAATCCACTAAGACATGATTTAAGTGATGTCATACTGCTTATTCTACCCCTGACAAAATGAACCTTCTCCACAAGTTTTGATATTTGTCAACCAAGTAGTGTGGATTCAGCTAGAAATATAATTTTGAAGTTGTTTTTGTATGATTCCAACTTATCATAAATCAACATGTCTAGAACACATCCATCTATAATAATGCTAAAAACGAAAAATATTATCATTATTTTTCTGATTTAAGCCTTAAAATACATTTTTCAGAAACTTGTATTTTTTTTAAGTTTAGGTACAATTTTCACAGAAACAATAAAGAGTTAAAACATAATTTTTGTTTTGTTTTGTTTGTTACATTATTCTTCGTATTTTAAAAAGAGTTTCTTTTTAAATAAAGCTAAATAATTTTATTAATACTATTTTAAGTATTATAAATATGAAAACTCAAAAACCAAAAGCATTGTAGTATTCTAGAAAGGAAAAAAAAATCATTAATTTTTTTTTTTAATTATCAATTTTCTCTATGTTAAATTGTCAGACAGAGTATTTCATGATGAAACGGAAAGAATTTCAGAAAAAGTTCTACTGGTGAAAATAATTTTCATAAAATTTACAGTTTCCGAGATTTTTACTTTAAAAAATTTCAACTGTCGCCATTTTGAATATTTACATAGTAAAGTTTTGGATCTTGGTATATTAATAAAAAATAGTATAAACAATGTGCATACCAAATTTAAACTCATAATCTTACTAATTTCAAAAGTTTTAATTTTTTTTAAACACAAAATGGCCAACAGACGGAAAATGAAGCGTTTCCAGACCCGTGTTCATATTAACTTTTTTTTTCCATTATATTCAAGATTGTAGAACTCGCCCTGAAATTCTTTCCATTTCTTTGTAAAAAAATCCTGTATATATTTGTATTTTTCAAAGTTCATTTATGTTTCTGAATTTAACTAGGCCTATATCCTGTAAAGCAAAATAATATCAGTTCCCTATTGTGTATTACATCAGACATTTGATTCACCTGTTGTTAGAAAGGATCCTAGGTATGTAAATTTTGAAACATTACTTATTACAGAGAATAATTAACATCAAACATATCCGATCAGAATTCTTCATATCTTGTTCTACCTACACCCATTAAAAACTGCAACAAAATGCTCAGCTGTTTTCTCAAGCCCACATTAGTCAGATGCTGGTTGATCTTTATTCTCTGTAATTGAGAGATACCTATTTAACAAATAATGTCTTGTTTTGATACACATCATCACTCCAGATCCTTTCTTGTTTTAATTTTAAGTCAACTCTTCTTATGTCAGTTTTCTGTAGGAAGAAATTGTTGTTTGGCTTTATCATACAACTTTCTATTTGAGTCTTTTCTATTGTAAATGTAATAAAATAGAATAGAAATTTATTGCAACAATAAATACATGATACATTTGTACAATTTATAAATTAATAACAAAAATACGCAAAAACCGCCTCGAATGGGCTAAACCCAATTATAGGGGTGCCAATTAAATACTAGTCCCACCTCTTAATTTTTTTTTTTTTAATACTTAATTATACATGTATAAATGTAGTAAAGCCTCGATTATCCAAAGTAATGTGGACCGAGAGTACCTCGGATAAGCAAAAACTTGGATAACACGGACTCTGTCAAAAATCGAGGGGTAAACTGGTGAAATGAATAAAAATGTGGTCAAAGATGTGAAAAATGGCATCTACTGTATTATCAAATGAAAAACTAACGTACAAATAAAAATAAAATGATAAAAAGACATACTGTACATACAAAAATGGCATCTACTGCATTATCAAATGAAAAACTGATGTACAAATACAAATACAAAATGATTAAAAGACGTACATAGGTATATACATTATTTCTTGAATAAATTCATAAGTGTTTTCTGTTAACGGAATTCGCTTGCTTCTTGCCTGCCGTTTCACGCAATCGTCGTAGCAGTAGAAGGTCTGTTGAAGTTGTCTCTGACTGTTGCTCTAGGTACTCGATGGCTTTTTTCTACCGCTTTGCAACCTTCACTGTGGCTGATTTTCTCATTCTTCATTTCAATGTCTTCATTGTCACTTTCGTTTTCTTCAGCCTCTACATTCACTGCCTCTACTAACATCTCATCAGTCACTTCCAATTGTTCATCTGCGTTGATCCACTTGGCTACATCATTTTCAGTGAATGTTTCATCTGCCAATCTTTGAGCTAGCTGTGCAAGGCTGAGGTCGTCTTCATCGTCAAGGACTATATTTAATGGCATCTCAAGTTTTCTTCTTTTTTCTTCTCTGTATTGGTGTGCCAGCTAGTTCAATTTTAAACCAAAATTTAAACAAATTATGAGTCTGAAAGAAATATGTTGTAACATGATCAATTAAAATTTTTATAAATATTTAAATAATTCTACAAGAAAAAGCAATAAATTACTAATTTGTCTAGAAACAAATTTTATAAATTGACTGTGTTGTACATAGAAATTAAGTTGGCTATTAAAATCAAATAAAATGTTCTTTTTTCTTATATATCAACTTGTATCAAAGAGCTCTATAATTGTTTAATTTATACAAAGTAACTTTAGGAGAACTAGTCTTTGTTAAGAATCAGCTTATCAAATGATGGTAAGATATTTAGCCTATTCTGCTGAAAACACAGCAATATTTGTGTGTTAATGAGTCCTTCCAGTTGTCTTACTTCTTTATTATATTGTATCATTTCTAACTGATTACAACCATTACCATTCCTTACTATCTCCAGGGTAATTATTACAGTAGTCCCTTTGTTTATGTCAATGGTATAGTTGGCATTGGCTTATAGGCGTGGATTACTGTGGCACATCACTTTGAATTATAGCCAGCACTATGATTTTAATATAATACATTGATATGATATTATATACTTTTTTATGAAGGTTATGTGTGAAATGAATGAACATGAATACATTTTGTGATTTACTTAACCTAATGATATTACAACTTGTTTTATTATTAGAGATTATTAACGATATTTATTATTTCTCAACATTAAATATTATATGATTGGATGAGTGGCGGTGAATGATAAATTATTCTAAGTGTCAAATTACTTCCATAAATGTTTTAGTGCCATAAAAAATAGATTCCTAGATACATCTACATTTTAAGTGACCATAATTTGTAAATAAGCATAATTTGTTCTTTATGAAAGGAATTACGAGTGGCAAAATTGATGATCCATGCTGCCAATAAATACATTTCAAAAATCCCTAATAATTCCCTACATCTAATCTCCCAAATTCATTGGCCATTAAAACCAAATTTTGTAATTTCAATATATGTAAAAACATCTTCTGTACCTTATCTAACAACTAAACCTAATATTTTGTTAATGGAAACCAGACAACACATGCAAACTAACTCAGATCTAACGAAACCATTAAATAAAACCTTCAGAACCCCAATATTGCGGAATCCCTACCTAGGGAGGATCTAAAACCTAAATTGGATTAAACTCTTTTAACAACTTTTTTTTTTTAACATTTACAACATCATTGTTAAAATATTAATTCCTACGACATAAGAACTCCAAAATCCTTGATATTATTTACTCAATAACTGTTTTAATTACTAATAAAAGGTGTTTGCTTACTATAATATGATTTTATCTAGCATTTATTAATAATATTGCAGTGTAATAATAATATTGCATTTTATTTTATAAACCCTGTAAAAGTAACCCAACCTAAATTATATTCACTTAAAAGAGAAATGAAAGTATTTTACAATTTAAATCTTATGATTTAAGTGAAATTATTTTTAAAACTGTTTTAGATTAAATCTAAAAAATAAATGTAATTAACATGTAGGTTAAATATTCTTGTTTTTTATATTCTAATTGAATGTAAATTTTTTAAGCCATCAGACTGAAATAAGTAGAATGCAAGACAGTTCGGACGGCGTGGTGTTTGAGCATTCCAAATCTTTGAGTAAAGAGGAATCAACAGGCAATATGGCAGTCTGTCAAACCAATAAAGCAATGCATGTTTGGAATTATGCTCAGGAAGAGACTGGAAACCAAGTACAGTAAACTGTAGACTTTAAAATATTGCAATTTTATACTTATATATGTGTGTATTTTTTATTTAAATACTTCCCTAAAAGACTTTTTGTGTACTTTTATAATCCTAGTCGACCCAGTTCAATTCCATGTCCTGTATGATTTCTAGAATCTGTTTAGCTAGGTTATCCATTGAAGCTCCAGATATATCCCAAAGAGCTTTCCTCCGAATGTTAAGAGTTTTTAATTTAACCCACCTTCTATACAGTTTTGCTTATTCTGCAATCAGGTTTTGAACCAATAAGTTGAGACTGGGCTATTTTCTTTACCAGTTCTCTTTGAATTCTCAATAACCTAGGACCCAACTCAATTTTTTTCAACCGATCTCTAGTTACATCCCCATGCTAATAAAGAATTCTATTCCCAGCTTTTATCGTCACCTGACTTTGGACCTAACAATGATATGATCATTTTCATATCCTCTTGTCGGACACAGTTGTGCACATTCCAGTACAGCCCATACTTCTGCCTGACATACTGTTACATAGTTTCCTAATCTTCACCTTAGCTCATTTACCATAACTGTCTTGAGTCTACTACTTGAGCAGTACATCATCCATCCATAAAATACTATGCAGTTGTTCATAGTTTTATATACCTCTACCATGTCTTCCCTTTTATAGATAAAGTCAATACAAAGTTCTCGACTCACGAGACCCTCTTCAAAAGTAGTTGTGTCTCATGTTAAATTAAATCCCTTGTTGGGGAGAGACGTAGCTCAGTTGGTAGATCACTCACTTACCTCAGCATAATTTGGGCTAGTGATCCATTACAGGTTGATGGTATTGTGTTTTCCATGTATTACCTACTCCCCCTGTCTTCATTAGTCTTAATGAGAATAAAAGTAAACATGTTAATCAAACACAATAACAAACATTCCCACGTTAAAAAAAAAAAACTGGGTTTAAATATTCAAATTTTTATTTTACAGAATGAGCCAAAACAAACTACTGAAAATTGATTTCATTACAAAGTTGTAAGTTATAGTAATATTACTGATACATATCATAGAAGTTATTACCAAAATTTTCTAAGAAACATTCAATTTTAATATGCTTCTCGTTGCATTTTAGGTAATACTTATAACTCTCATGTAGACTCTTAAACATATTCTTAAAGAAACGTTCCTTCATTTCTCTTATATACATCACATTTTTTCACCGTGATTCACTAATTGTTGACTATGTGTTTTCCCAAAAAAAAAAATGGTTTTCTTTAGTACACCCAGATTAGACATCAATTGGTGTAAAATCAGGTTGAGTGAGAATGGTATGAGAAGTCTGTTCCACAGGAAATTATGTGGTTCCCAAAATTCATAAGAAGTAAACCAAGCGAATTTCTCATGACTTTTTATGTGACCCAGGAACCATTTTATAGGAAGTGGCAGGTTCTTTTTTTTCATTTTTTTTTTCAGTTGGGCAGTTATTCCTTTCCCACATATGCCATAAGAACTTATTTCACTCTGAAATTGAAATAGATTATTGATGCTAGTAAACATCTACAGGAAGACATGTCCTATGAACTTCAAAATCTTTGCAACAAAGTTGTATCGAAGGATTGTCTGTCCCCTTTGTTAAATATCCAAGGGTCTCATCCTTCTCCTAACGAGACATTCACATTAATTTGATGTTAAGGTATTCTGCAGTTTTCTCTTGCAGGTACTTTACCTGTTCAAAGACTCTTCCAGTGAATTTACCCTTCCTATGCATATGTTTCCTCAGGTGGCAGTTCTGTGTAACAAACCCTACCACTTTATATTGCTTTCTTATAACAAGAGAATGTGGCCCAGCCAAGGAGCCCACCAAACCAAAACTATAATAAGTATAAATTAGGATGTAAAGGAATTCTAAATAATAAAATATGAATTGGCACTTGCGATTTTGTTGAGCAGTGCAATATCACGTAGAAGGGGGGGAGAGACGAGGAGTGGAGGGCTTGAACCAGCGAGCCGAGCGGGAGTCTGTTCCGAGAGCCGCGAGAAGGAAGACCGCTACGGGACGAGGTCAGTCCATTTTCGGCCATGTGCTAGCTAAATTAAACGGTATGTTTTTCGGCCATTATTAAGGCTTTATCTAGCCGTTATGTCTTTTTTATAAATTATAAATATTTCTGTAATCTAATTCGGCGCTCAAATAAAATATAACATTTAATTTCACTTGCGTTGCGTGCGTTCTATAACAGCACAAATAACATCTGAGACTAAGCATTATAAACTAATAAATAAGAAGAAATAAAATTAGGGTAAAATAAAAAGCCAAAGCCACTATCGAATGAATTAGTAAATATACGCCCAGCTGATATTTGTAATCGCAATTAGAAACAAAATTTAACCATTTAAATAACAACTAATCATCCCATAAATTGAATTATTATAAACAATATGAATTTAAAAGTGTATCAGTATAATCAAAAATTGCCTAATATCCAGAAAAGGTATAAAATACCAGGACTAAATACTACAGCGGAAGACGATCGGCACTTCAACAAACGATGCAGAGAAGAGATCCCTCCGCAACGAAGAAAAACCCGCTTAGATATGAAAATTATTATTAACATTGTAGCATTCGACATAGCAAGAAGCCAAAAATTCCACCTCCAAAGTTTTTTTATAATTAATAAGTGTTTTTTTTATTTTTTTTATACAGTGAATAAAAGTAGTGCAAATACAGAAATTGGTATATTCTGTCTAATAACAGTTAAACGTTTTCTTTTTTTTATCAATTTAAAAGGAACCTTATTAAAGGCCTAGAACTATTAAGTAACCATTATAAGAACTTGAATATTTAAATTTTTTTTTTCAAAATTTAATAAACTTTCACTACAATTTATATATACGTTTTTAAAAATAAAATAATACAATCATCCCAGCCGAGTGCCTATCCCGAGATTAATTGAACTAATTAAAATATATTTCTAAATATAAATTTACTATATAGACTGAGCTAAGCCTAGAGGCATTTGAATTGAACATTTATTTCAATTGTAATTACTAAAGATCAAAGACTAATTAAAAATATTTCAAATGTGATTTTGTATTATAATAATTAATAAATAACTGTTTAAAGTGATATTGTTAACTAATCTCTAGTTTTTCATTTTAATAATTTTAGACTTAGAATTTTTAAAAAATTATTCATAAGTAAAAATTTGTTATAAAATTGGCGCGCAACGTGATTGGCATGATTGTATTATGAAATTACACATATCAGCTTGGCACTAACTAGCATATTAACCGAAAAACTTAGTTAACCTAATTATATATTTAAGTTAGGCTCAATCAAAGTGTAGATTTATAAGTGATATATTTTAATTTTAAGGATCTAAATTTATGTTTGTTAGATTAACCTAATTTCAAATAAGCTATAGGCCTACTTGTAATATTAGCCTTCTAATAACTATAATAACTGATACTTACCTACAATTTTAAATAAAATGAATCCTTCTGAAGAAGAACAACAAATCTATAACTTGAGGCCTAACATTACACAAACCGAGAAGGCTAGGGAAAGTCAATTAGCCATCCTTAGACAACCAAACCCCATTGAGACAACTGAGCCGATAGATAGGGAAACCGAAATTAGTGTAGACCCTACAAATATAGACCACCACCTACAAATGGAAACACAAAGCACTACCACACCTAACCTATTAGAACAAATAACTTCTTTGATAGACAAAATGCAACTAAGTTTAGGCCAACAATTAGAAGAAAAATTAAATGTAAACCAAATCAAAACTAATCAAAATTTAGAAGAGAAATTAAAATTAGCTCAAACCGAAATTCAACAAAACTTAAAACAAAATTTTCAAGAGGTTCAATCCGAAATTGAACGACTAAAAGAAGGTATAGCCATACAAATCAGCCATGTCGAAGACAAATTTACTGAAAAACTGGTCGATATTAAGCAAACTATCCACAATAATAGCCAGAAAATAAATGAATTGGAAACTAAATTAGACACCACTATCAATAGCCAACTTTTAGACGAATCTCTAACCAGACAGGAAATTTTGATAAATCAAAGAATCGAGGCCAACAAAAATAACGTAATCCAAGAAGTACAAAATTTAATAGCAGAAATCCCTAAAAATAACAATAATAATAACAGCTTAACACCAATAACTGTAACCTGTGGAGCTACCGGACACGATATTAGCAATTCAATTAACCCCATATTACCTAAATTCAATGGAAGACAATCAAACCCGAATGATTATTTATACAGGTTAAACAGATACTACGAACGCCTAACAACCCGGAAAATAGGACAGCTCGGCGATCAACAGGACTGCCTCTTCGATATTATTGAGAACAGCCTAGAGGGAAGTGCGAGCCGATGGTGGCAGCTGATAAAGAACGACATTTCAAATTTCCAGCAGTTTAGCGACGAATTCCTTGCTAAGTTCTGGAACAGGGACATCCAAAAAGGATCACGACAGAAACTCGAGTACGAACAATACCGACCAGGAGGCAAACTCACTAGAAGTGAATATTTTATCGAACGAGTCTTAACTATGAAGTCTATGATTCCCCAGCCTCCAGAGGAAGATATTATAGCGACGCTTGTGGAACACTTCGATAGAAGGATTCAGGATGCCCAACGAGTGCAAAACATAACCTCAATAAAGGAATTCGCAGACTTGTTACAGCGGGAAGATACCGAGGAAGCAAACGCTGAGATACGCCGCAGAAACACCGCCAATCCCAGAGAAGGAGCAAGCACTACAACGACAGCTCGACAACACCAATTATTCCAACGCAACAACAACAATCAATACAACAACCGAGGCCCATCCTACCGGAATACACTGCAGAACGACACCACTCAAAATTACAGAAACCGCCCTTACCGAAACCAAACTGGAGAACAGCCAACCCAAAGACCTGCATACCACAATGGACAACACATGTACAACAACACCAGATACACACCTAGGATTACTTACGACAGACAACCAGGTCCTATACCAACAAACTTCCATCAACAAAGCCGACCAGCATACCAACAGCAGCGAGAAACAGTATATCCAACAAGGGAACAACAAAAGGTCTGCCAGATGATCGCCACCACTACCAGGCCACCCACACTAACCAAACCTGCTTCTGAACCCGAAATCGACCCTAATCAGACCGCGTTAAACGCCAACGCACTGGTTTAGGTCAAAAACAAAATGAAGTCTATGGCTACACGTGTGATTCTGAAGAAGAAGGGGACTTCAGCAATCCACTAACCACTCCAGTGCAAGAAATTAAACATAAAATCGGAAATAGGCCAGAAACCGAAGAAGGACAGCAACACAAAGACGAAGTTATTATATCGAATTTATATTGTAATGGAGAATTCCTCCTACAAGAAGAAGACGACGGAAATAACGAGCCACCTACAATTTACAAATGTCCGGTCATCAACGTGAAACTAAATGGAATTAACACCAATACCCTCCTCGATACAGGTAGCAACATTACTTGTTTATCAGAGACATGGTTCATAAATAATAAAAATAAATTAGGCCATTTTGAACAATTACCTGTCAGCAATACTTTCATAACAACCGCCTTAAATAATAAATCTAAACGAATTTCACAAGTAGTTATGCTAAAAGCAGAAATAAAACAATTCGAGTTCGATGTACAGTGTGTGATTGTACCATATTTGATTAAAGAATGTATTTTTGGGATAGACACGATAAGTAATATGAAGATGGATTTAAACTTCGACGACAATACAATTAAAATAATTAACGCAAAGAGCGAAATATTGCAATTGAAGTTAGACTGTGAAGAAAACGAAGGAACAAAATGCAGAATGGTATGCTACGATGATATAAAGTATGAAAATAATATTGAAACTCCAATAAGTAATTATAAAAATGAAAATAATCAACTCAGTGAAATAATAGATATGTTTAAGGCAAATGAAAATTTAAATTATGATCAACAAATACAAATGGCCAATTTAGTATGCAGGTACAAAGAAATATTCTCCGACAAACCAGGGAGATGCAACAAATACCAACACCATATCCACGTAGAACGACCAGACAATTATAAAAACCCTTTTAAAAAACAGATTCCCCTTCAGCAAAAATTAGAAATAACTAAAACCAAAATTCGAAATATCCAAGACAAACGTGCTGCAAAATTCAACTCATCCCACAAAATTACAACTTTTAAGGAGGATGAATTAGTATTACTAAAATCGTTCCCACAATCAAGCTTATGCTACGGAGAAACTGCCAAACTCTTTACCATCCATGTCGGACCGTTGAAAATACATAAAAGAATTGGAAAATCCACCTACACCTTAGTCGACGATCACCAGAAAATTTATGGTCCCTACCACGTATCATTATTAAAGCTATATCATCAACCTATACCCGAACAAAAAGACGACGAAATATAAATATACCTATGCACAAACCATAACATAACAGCCACCCAACATATATTAAACATGATAAATGTTGCTTAATGTATTGAAGAAACTCCAAATAATTCACATGTATTATAAAACCCAAACCAAGAAACAATATAGCCCAAGTGAAGTGAAAACAATTTTATATGTGTGTGTCTCAACCAAAAGACTACAATCTTATTGAACTATACATAAGTCCCAACCCCATCCCACCAAGTGCAAAGTACAAACTACAAATCATGAAGAACCTACCCCAATGTCCCAGTGTATATGAAACCCAGTGAAGACCCTACATCAAGACAATGTTCCCTATAAAAAAAAAAAAAAACTATAATCTTAAGAACTACATATAAACCCCCACCCCGATTAACAGCCATAAAAGTGAATTAAAATGATATTATTAACCATGTAAGATGAAAGAATTGTTATTAGTTTTAAGTCATTTTATTATTAACAAGTTTAAGTTAGTTCATTGTTACATGTTTATAGTTAAAGAAAAGATGTTATTTGTACTTCACAAAATGATTTTAGACTCAGTACCCTCATCAAAAATCAGTTTGAAGGGCATTATAACAGCACAAATAACATCTGAGACTAAGCATTATAAACTAATAAATAAGAAGAAATAAAATTAGGGTAAAATAAAAAGCCAAAGCCACTATCGAATGAATTAGTAAATATACGCCCAGCTGATATTTGTAATCGCGATTAGAAACAAAATTTAACCATTTAAATAACAACTAATCAACCCATAAATTGAATTATTATAAACAATATGAATTTAAAAGTGTATCAGTAGAATCAAAAATTGCCTAATATCCAGAAAAGGTATAAAATACCAGGACTAAATACTACAGCGGAAGACGATCGGCACTTCAACAAACGATGCAGAGAAGAGATCCCTCCGCAACGAAGAAAAACCCGCTTAGATATTAAAATTATTATTAACATTGTAGCATTCGACATAGCAAGAAGCCAAAAATTCCACCTCCAAAGTTTTTTTATAATTAATAAGTGTTTTTTTTATTTTTTTTATACAGTGAATAAAAGTAGTGCAAATACAGAAATTGGTATATTCTGTCTAATAACAGTTAAACGTTTTCTTTTTTTTATCAATTTAAAAGGAACCTTATTAAAGGCCTAGAACTATTAAGTAACCATTATAAGAACTTGAATATTTAAATTTTTTTTTTCAAAATTTAATAAACTTTCACTACAATTTATATATGCGTTTTTAAAAATAAAATAATACAATCATCCCAGCCGAGTGCCTATCCCGAGATTAATTGAACTAATTAAAATATATTTCTAAATATAAATTTACTATATAGACTGAGCTAAGCCTAGAGGCATTTGAATTGAACATTTATTTCAATTGTAATTACTAAAGATCAAAGACTAATTAAAAATATTTCAAATATGATTTTGTATTATAATAATTAATAAATAACTGTTTAAAGTGATATTGTTAACTAATCTCTAGTTTTTCATTTTAATAATTTTAGACTTAGAATTTTTAAAAAATTATTCATAAGTAAAAATTTGTTATAGTTCATTAGCGTCCTAACCCGACTCCTTGGCCCATCCTGACAAGGTTCGGCTAAAGTGTACGCGGTCTCCAGCCAGCCGGAGCTTCCAGCTGGTCAAAAGAAGTGGAGACGGTCACAAGAATGCAGCTTATTGTGAGCTTTTAATCCACACCTGAACTATAGTATCATTTTTTGGGGTGACTCGTCAGTTCAGCAAGTTAAAAGGCTTTTATATTGCAGAAAAGTCAATACAACTTATGGCTGGAATAAATTACTCAGAACATTGCAGAAATGTGTTTCGGGAATTAGGCATGTAAAATTCAAGTGCCTGTGCCATTCCGAATTAAAAGTGCAAAATTATAGAATCCTATTCAGAAATTTGTTATGATTAGGCTATCACAAATTAAGGAAATATAGGAAGCTACCATCTCAAGCTGATGTTGCTTTGGATAATAAACTTCCCGAACATTAAACAAATATTCAAAATTTTGTTGTTTCTATTGTGATATAACTTTAGTTTAATATGCAAATATAATGTAGTATTTATATTATGATTATTTATTTGTTATACTCTCTTTATTTTAATATAAATTTATTCATTGTTTTGATTCAATAATATATAATTTTGTTATTGTGAAAATGTAAAATGTGTTTAAATGTATGGATAATTGTTAAATGTCTTGAAGTGTATGTATGACTTATGACTTGTTGTATGCAATTTTATTGTCATCCACAATGAGAAATAAATTAAATTAAATGAAGGCCAAATGTAATTTTCTTAGGAGGGGGACAAAGTGAGAGTGTCATATAATAGGTTGTAAATTTGAGTTATTTTGGTTTCTTTTTGGTATTGTGCTTTTATAGTATTTTGCAGTATTTTTCATGTTTTTATTTCTGTTGATAGATTCAGTATATGATTGGTTTGTTTTTCAATAAGTTTTTGTTATCGAGTTTTATATTATATGTTTTATAGATTCTGCTTACGTTACAGGGTTGTGCGACACTCTACGTTCAAATGCAACTATGCGAAGAGACACTCCGCCATTGGCTGGATTCTCGTAATCACAGCTCAGTAGTACCTCTTAGTGAAAGTCTTTGTCTTCAAATGTTTAAAAAGATTGTACAAGGTGTTGATTATATACATTCTCAGGGGATTGTTCACCATGATTTAAAGGTTTTTTAAATTTAGTATTCAAAGTTATTTAACATTTAATTAATTTTTTTTTAAGTTTTAGCTGCAATTATATAATAATAGTATTTCTCTTACCGTCATACATATCCAGTCTGTTTAAAATGTGTTCCAGTTGTTTCTCGATTAATTACATTGTCAAACACTGCACCCAAAATAAAACACATAAATAGTTATATTAGCCTATGTTATTGTAATGGTATTATAATAAATTAAACTCACTAAAAACAAAATTGTTTAAGACATACCATGTTCAATTCGCTACCGGTATGAAAATTTTCAAACATGTTCAATGAGATGGGCATTTACTAACTGTTGGAATGGAAATTGTCTCTATGCCAAATTATTCAGTACAACTGTTTTGATTATTTCTTCATTGATGGATTAACTGTGAAGTTAACTTTAGAATTATATATTTCAAAAGCTCTTTTTTTAAACTATTGTAAATAACTACTTTTTCTAATCTGTCCATCTTTTCCTTTTTTTACAAATATGTAGATTTTTAAGGCTTTGTCATAATATTTATTGGTTTATTGGAATATATCTTTTTCCTTTGTTATGTAAAGGCGATAAATCTCTCGGTTTATTTATAAACAAAAGGTAGAAAAGAGCATTAAATAAAGATCCCTAGCACTCGAATACTCTAATAACATTAGGGTCGGCTAAGAACAAATGTTGGTTTAGAGAGACCTGATAGGAAAGATGAAAGAGAAGGATCTAACCCAAGACTACATGAAAAATGGTGTGCGGGTGGTACTGGCTAAGTGATCAGTGTATAGTAACGTTGTCGGGTATTTTTGTTTCATAAATACTGTGTTCCTGGTAATGTTTTGGTGTAACCTGTTTGTTGTATATAAAATTCATTATACTTTAGCTCGTAAAACGCCGGTTTTTGTTAAAGGCAAGATCTTGGAGTTATTTCAGACCGCTAAATGAGAGGTTTTTTTAACTGTTGTTAGGCTTTAAGGCTACTGTATAGCGCTCTTATTCAGTGACATAAAGGATTTCACGTTTAGGAAAAAATACTATTTACAAACTGAATTGTATCCTTATTAGTAAATAACAATTTATTCAAATTATTTATAAAGTCTGTATAATGATTAGTTTACTTTCTAGCCTATCTAATAATAAAGTGAGAATGGAAATTATGTGGCAAAGACAACACTCACACATTTAAAGTCTTTTGCATCACATTTAAATGCCCATTATCAGCTGCACTGTCTTTACTGACTTTTAATCATTGCAACAATCAAATAAACAGTTGTAGAGTTATCTAACGGTTTATTTTTTACAAACTACAAAATATGTTTGCAAATTTTCAAGGATGTTGTTTAAAGATATTTAAATAAATTAACAAAATGAATTATACTAGATTACAGGTTATATCAATTTTGTTTCAGCCAAGCAATATATTTGTCAGCGAAGATCTGCAACAAGTCCAAGTTGGAGATTTTGGTCTAGCTTGTTCTATACTTTCATTCAGTACTCATGTGCCACCAGTATCGGTAGTTTCTGGTCATCATCATGGTGACCAAATAGGAACCAAACTCTACGCTGCTCCAGAACAACTAAAAGGTGCATGTACAGTTAAGGTATGTCCATTTTTAATATCTCTATGCATGTTTTGAAATTTAAATTTATTTCTCATACTCTAGCCCCTGTTTGGTCAAATTGCTAATATTCTTACTTTGTGTGTGAAATATTCTGGGGTTAATTCCTGTGGGGACTTAAAAAAAAGAAGATATTAATCCAGTATTGTGAAGAAAACATGAGAAACTACCATTGATAACATTATTCCATGAAGTCATTGCAAATGTATTTCTGTACATTTTTTCTGCTCCCAACATAGGGTTTTGGTGACCATTTTTATGTATTTTAATTCGTCTTATAATATTTATTATGAGTCTCTTTATCAATGTGTACCATGTTGGAGATCGCTGCTAATAATGTCATAAATTTGTGCAACATTTTCTTTGAAGTGACGGCCAACTCAATCATTTGTCATTTTCAACATTCTCTTGGCGCGTGGCAAATTGTTTTTGACATTTAAATTATTAAGCACGTGACATCATATTATCACCTCCTGCATCAATTTCAAACACTCAATCAGCGATTTCTTCAATTTCACAGAATTTGAGATTAATTTGCTGCGTGATTTTTATTTTCATCTGTTAATTACCTCTCCTCTCCTTCATTTGTCACCCACTAACTACAAGTATTAGCTAGTTTTGTTTCATCTTGCACACTCTCCCCAGTCTCACTTACAGGACACTCAGTATTGTTATTTAATAGTCACAACTCGTACAATCTTTTAAAACATCTCTACTATAAAATGGAAAATAATTTCATCTCAGTGTCAACATGATCAGAAAACACTACTAAACTCAATAACAATAGAGCCTAATTCCAAGATCTCAAGAATACACAGGTAATGGGTACAGAGGAGACATGGAATTATAAATTCTCCTCTTCCGTGATTTTAGATTGCTTGTTTTAATTACCCATCATCAGTTTTACATGCTATGATAATCATTAATGATATTCTTTGAAATCACTAAATGTGAAATAAATTTTGTATTTTTCAGAGTGATATCTTCAGTTTAGGTATTGTGCTATTAGAGTTAATACAACCGTTTCAGACTGACATGGAACGCTATAAAGTCATTGGTCAACTAAGAGCTGGACATATTCCCACTGACCTTACTGCTTCTTATCCCAGTTTGGTAAATATTTCTTATCATTTATATAGTATTGATGCATTTATGTTGGCTATTGCTAAGAAAATTGTGTTTAGTAAAGAAATATATGATTTTATGGTTGACAATACTCACAAACGTTTATATAATGTGTTGGTCTCAATATCAATACAACAGGGGGGAGGGGAGGTATTGGCTTAGTAAGCTCTCTTTTCATCAGGACTCGATAAATAAATTTAACCATTCATCACTAACGTCTTTAAAAAATCTGGGATATGAATTGATAATGTTGTTTGCAGTGGTGGCTTGTGATTTTTTTTTATAGCAGCGTGGGATAATATAGAACATAATCCAATATTTTATACTGTACCAAAACTGGTGCAATCTGTGAGTAAGCTTTTATCACAGATTTCCCTAAGTACATCCATACGTTTAGGCGAAGCTGTGAAAAAGCTTGAGAATCCAGTAATATTTATACAAATAATTTAACCAACTTTATTCTAGAACAAACATTTTTAATTACTAAATTTAGCTAGTGAGCGTTACAATGCACTTATCTAGCATTCTTAAATACTTATTCCATTAAAGCTTGTACTCCAACCGAACATCCACTCATAACATTTGCTCCATCATAGGATTGGTATAAGGTTTTCTTGAAGTTCATATAACCCAAATCTATTCTTTAATATTTCAAAAGACCTGCCCAGTTAAAGCTTGTACTCCAACCGAACATCCACTCATAACATTTGCTCCATCATAGGATTGGTATAAGGTTTTCTTGAAGTTCGTATAACCCAAATCTATACTTTAATATTTCAAAAAGACCTGCCCAGTTAAAGCTTGTACTCCAACCGAACATCCACTCATAACATTTGCTCCATCATAGGATTGGTATAAGGTTTTCTTGAAGTTCATATAACCCAAGTCTATTCTTTAATATTTCAAAAAGACCTGCCCAGTTAAAGCTTGTACTCCAACCGAACATCCACTCATAACATTTGCTCCATCATAGGATTGGTATAAGGTTTTCTTGAAGTTCATATAGCCCAAGTCTATTCTTTAATATTTCAAAAAGACCTGCCCAGTTAAAGCTTGTACTCCAACCGAACATCCACTCATAACATTTGCTCCATCATAGGATTGGTATAAGGTTTTCTTGAAGTTCATATAGCCCAAGTCTATTCTTTAATATTTCAAAAAGACCTGCCCAGTTTAAGCTTGTACTCCAACCGAACGTCCACTCATAACATTTGCTCCATCATAGGATTGGTATAAGGTTTTCTTGAAGTTCATATAGCCCAAGTCTATTCTTTAATATTTCAAAAAGACCTGCCCAGTTTAAGCTAGTACTCCAACCGAACGTCCACTCATAACATTTGCTCCATCATAGGATTGGTATAAGGTTTTCTTGAAGTTCATATAGCCCAAGTCTATTCTTTAATATTTCAAAAAGACCTGCCCAGTTAAAGCTTGTACTCCAACCGAACGTCCACTCATAACATTTGCTCCATCATAGGATTGGTATAAGGTTTTCTTGAAGTTCATATAGCCCAAGTCTATTCTTTAATATTTCAAAAAGACCTGCCCAGTTAAAGCTTGTACTCCAACCGAACGTCCACTCATAACATTTGCTCCATCATAGGATTGGTATAAGGTTTTCTTGAAGTTCATATAGCCCAAGTCTATTCTTTAATATTTCAAAAAGACCTGCCCAGTTAAAGCTTGTACTCCAACCGAACGTCCACTCATAACATTTGCTCCATCATAGGATTGGTATAAGGTTTTCTTGAAGTTCATATAGCCCAAGTCTATTCTTTAATATTTCAAAAAGACCTGCCCAGTTTGGTCATGGACATCTACAAAACAAATTTATAGATTTATTTTCTTTAATAAAACAAAATACAATTACAAACTGGCTTTTGGAAATAATGTTTTGTTTCATCTGTTTGAACGGAGACAAAATCTGCATAGTTTACATGAATATGTAGTTCTTCTAGATCTTATTTGTACTTAGGAATTTCGAATGTCGTGTGATGTATACTTACAGACATAAGATTGTTTATGTAATCAAAAAGCATATTATCTAAACTAGCAAGCTTTGATACTAAGTCTAAAATATGTCCACAATTGAATCTTTGGTTTCTCTAAGGTTTATTTTGTGAACGGCGCAGTACTTTCTGCTAAGACCATGCCTGTTTACAATTAGCTTATTTTGTTTTTGGTGCTAGATTGTTTATGTAATCAAAAAGCATATTATCTAAACTAGCAAGCTTTGATACTAAGTCTAAAATATGTCCACAATTGAATCTTTGGTTTCTCTAAGGTTTATTTTGTGAACGGCGCAGTACTTTCTGCTAAGACCATGCCTGTTTACAATTAGCTTATTTTGTTTTTGGTGCTAGATTGTTTATGTAATCAAAAAGCATATTATCTAAACTAGCAAGCTTTGATACTAAGTCTAAAATATGTCCACAATTGAAAGAATCTTTGGTTTCTCTAAGGTTTATCTTGTGAACGGCGCTGTACTTTCTGCTAAGACCATGCCTGTTTACAATTAGCTTATTTTGTTTTTGGTGCTAGATTGTTTATGTAATCAAAAAGCATATTATCTAAACTAGCAAGCTTTGATACTAAGTCTAAAATATGTCCACAATTGAAAAAATCTTTGGTTTCTCTAAGGTTTATTTTGTGAACGGCGCAGTACTTTCTGCTAAGACCATGCCTGTTTACAATTAGCTTATTTTGTTTTTGTTGCTATATTGACAATTCTAAATGTTTTGAATTTAATACTATTAGTCATATGGTTTTCACATTCCTAATGTTTTTTTTTTAAATTTGTTGCTTATGATAAAGGTTCAGATACCTTATTTGTGTCCAAATAGTCTCACCACCATCACGACAAAAGCATAAATAGTAAAACAAAATAAAGTTTGTTTCTGAATGCTTGGGGTTAGCTATGACTGGCAAGATTTCTTTTTTGTTTACTGTAAATTTGCGAAAATTTAAAATCTTTAAGCTGGTGTTCCCCTAGTTTTTAACCTCATTTCCCCCTTCTATAGTTAAGGAGGAAAATAGTGTTTTTAACAAACTAGCTACTTGTTTCATTATGACATTACTATAACTGTAATGGTTATTGATTAATCTAATATTATTAACAAAACAATAACTATCAATTAAATAATTATTTCAAGTGAAAAAAAAACAACCTAAACTGAGAATCGAACCCAAGGCCTTTGGTCGTATATTTTTCACTTGAAATAATTATTTAATTAATAATACTACCTTGGTAAAATAATGTATAAGCGTTAAAATTAATAAATTAAAATAACTATTAGTTAACCCATTGAGCGCTTTCACATTTTTACATAATGCCACTACTTCACCTGAAAACCGTAAAGCAAAAACAGTCACTAAAATGGCGGGCTACAAACTTTACTTTACACTAGTCTGATAAAAGGGCAGACACACATTCCATGCTTTCTACATTGTTTCAAGTGATGAGCAATGACTTTAATATAGGAAATATTCTTTAATATATATATATATTTTTATTTGATTATACTGCTCCTGATTTGTTTGTGTCCGTAGTCATGGCCAATCTGAAATATTTATGCAAAACTAGTGTCAAAATATATTGATTACCTTTAACTTCATCCATTAAAAAGAGATTGTACAAAAATTACAATTTGACAGAGTTAATAGAATAGTATCAAATTCTTCAACAGCAAAATGTGTTTTCAGAAAAAAATCTTTTAAATTTTATTAAAAATATTTAAAATCATGAAGAATTTTTAACTCTTCCAGCTTTAAAAGATTTAGAAGTTTTAAATTTGGTGTAATTAGATCCAAGTTCATAGTTGGAGAAGTATGTGGTAGTTAAATGCTTGCATCTGATGTTTTTTGTGATTTTGGTTAAATACAGCTTTTAAAAATCACAACAAAACATTACCCACTATATACACGAGAAATTCAAGTCATGAGTATAGATTCTCAGTAAAAATAAATGATGCAAAAACATTCCACTAACTTTCTAACTCAACCTACCCCAAAACCAAATTACTGACCAAAATTAATTATTACCAAAATGTCAGTTTGGTTGTCAAAGAGTGAAAATAAACCATGGATGTTATTGTTGACAAATATTTAAGTATGGGCCTTAACTTTATTTGCTTGTGCTATAAACACATCCTCAACGTAAATCGTAATTTATTAAAATCTAGCTTTTAATGACAATGGTCAAGATTGATTTTTGTTTTTACTTGAAACGTAATATCTGTTTACTTGTGATTTTGCACATGGATTTGAGTTGTTAAATCTTCATATTTCTTTAAAATTTGAATGAAATTGGTTGAAATTGTCTTTGGTTGGTCCAAATTTTGAATGATCAAAACAATGGAAAAAAGTCCCTAGATATGGACAAAATATGCCCACATATGGGTTTGGGCTGAAGAGCATTGTATAAATCAGTGGTCACCAAATGGCGGACCGCGGTCCGTATCCGAACCACCGGCTAGTTTTGTGCGGACCGCGATGACATACCGATCAACGAAAAAAAATACAATAAATCCTAAAACAAAAAACCCATAAGAAACCCTCTAAACTCTAAATGAAATCAAATTATTAAATAACCGAAACAATAAATAAACACCAGCAGTGTAACCAAATTAGAAGGGAGAAAGTTATTCCAATGTACAACGCTTATATCAGCTGCGGGAGGTAAGGGTAGACGTAGGTGACTAGCCTTAACGTCTTACCCCTCCCCTCGCACTTGACCTTGAGCTAGCCCACGCTGTCTCACTGTCTCTGTTGCCAGTCTTTGGTCAGATCGTCATTCGGTCTGGACTGAGAATTCTCGTACCAGTTACGCACTTTGTTTTGTTTTCGTGTATTCTTCGAACTTCCGTGTGTTCTTGTTTACGTTCGGTTTATACATTTTGGGTTGTTTTGTGTAGTGCAGTGGTTTGTGCCTTCTTATTTTACCATGGATGAGAAGAAAAGAAAAGTTGAATCGGAAAATAGACAGTTTCAACTTGAATGGACAGACATATATTGCTTCACCATGCCAAATATTTGAATAATGATTAAAATTAATGTAGTTAAACTGTTAATTTTTCAAAACATTTTCGGGGTAGTACCCCCAGTGGTTTCCCCTGAATGGACCGCAGAGGCTCGGCAAGACTTTGAAACGGACCTTCATGAAACTAATTTGGTGACCACTGGTATAAATGATAGACAGACATTGCAAAAATACTTTTTCAACTCTGGGATCCTCAAAATGGACATAACCACATAAAACTCTACATCAAGTTTTTAACCCATCACATAATTTTCTTTATAAGTTAATATAGTATATGAGAAAGTAAAAGTAAAAAAGAACTAATATTATTGGGAAAGTAGGAATAAATGCTTTTTGTTTTATTAATATTTAGTTTTATAAGTGTGTGTGTGTTACTCTTGGGGACAATCTAGTATATTTTTGTTACCAGGCCCATGTTATCAGTCAAACAGTTTGCAGTTCCCCAAAAAAGAGGCCTACAGCTTCAGATTTGCTCACCAAATTAGAGTTAGAAGGTAAGTCTATCAATAGTAAAATAATTGCAGAGAAAGATGAGATTATCAAAAAGTTGCATCAGGAAGCTGTAAAGAGAGAGAAAGAAATAGAAGAATTGCGACAAGAACTTTCTAACCTTAAACAAATTAACGATTCAATGTGATATTATCAAGATAGTTTCAGAATTGTGGAATATCATGTTAATTATTCCAGAAAATATTGTTCTATGTTTTAAATAATTTATCTTTTTTGACATCTCTTATATCAGAGGTTTTCATTTTATAAATGATAGCAGTTTTAATTTCTTAAGACAACGCTGCGTTTCTAAAGTATTTGATGTCATAATAGAATTGTACTTAAGTGAAAAATAAAACTTTTTTTTTTTTATATAATCTCAAAATTTTTGTTATTTCAAAACTAGACTTTACAACCCTTCTTCTTCCTTAGTATCTTACGAATTCACTTTGTTGCTTCGTTCCCAATAAAAAGCAGTGCTTTTCTTTAATGACAGCAGCTTTACATGCAATTTTTTAGCAAATTAGTGTTTGAATTTCCACTGGTTAGCTTCACTACCTGCCAAAATTAAGGGAGAAAAAGGAGAATTCCCAAGGTAGAAGAACTTTGCTGAACCTCAGCGATAGGAACATAATTTCCTGGAAGCGTATGTGCTTTCCCATGGTATTTTGAGAAAGGCTGGCTGGAGTACGATGGTGAGGATATTAAACTTTAGAACTACACAATCACATCGCGTATCACTGTTGGTGAAATATTACTTCCTTATAGATTTCTTATTAAATTTCAAAAGAGCAACACCTTAAAAGGAGAACAACTTCTAGATAACTAGCCTAGGCCTACCTAATTTTTGGTGGCACTCATCACACGTAGGATATAAATAAATAATACTTCACTGTTCTTCAGTCATGTGTTAGTCTAGTTTGTAAGAAAAAAATAAGATGATTTCAAATTTTAACTCAAATTTACCAATTATCAAATTTACACAATTTCTGTGTATACTCTGTCTCCGTGGAGCATATCCGGGGACAACTACCTACCCAATCAGACAGAGGGGGGAGGGAAATTGGATTCAGTTATCCAAAATTTGGTTTACATGGTCAACCCCCCCCCCCCATTTTGATTATACCACTAAATTTGACAATTTCTATACCATTTGAGTCTTCTTTGTATACTCTTTACTGATTGAGAAAGTGAATATTTACGAAACATTTCAGAACTTTAGTAGGCCTATTTTTCTGTTTCTGTATACTACTAAGGACCGTTTTCCTAGATAAGCCTGTGTCTCCTATCCATACAAAATCTAAACAGATTTTTATAATATAATCTATTTATAAAACATTTAAAGTTACCCCAAAAATATACAGCTAGTCAGGTTTAGCATGACCGGTGGGATGCGCTAGAGGGACGGCAAGAGGAAGGATGGAAGAATTTTTTGATCATAAAATTCCTTATAAGATCAAAGCTTGAATTAAACATTAATATATGTATATATATATATATAACCCCTTTCGAGTTTTGAATAAGGAAGGACATTTTTATTTTAGTATATGTGGAAAAACAAAAATTATGAAACTAGAGAAAATTTTGAAATTTTTTTTTTTTTAAATACCATACTACAATTGTACTAAACCATACATATTAGAAAAACTTTTAATTGTATACAACTTTCTACCTTTAGTAAGCATTAAAAATTTGAGTATATTTGCATATTTAATTCTTTTTTAAATAGGGAATTTGTACTAAACAACATGTATTAAAAGTAAGGAAACTTTTAATTTTACACAACATTGTACCTTTAAAAACGTGAAAAATTTGATTTTCAAAACATGACTTCAACCAAAATATACATTTTGAAGATTTCAAAATACGACATTGTGTGACATTTTGTCCTTTAGCGGTAAGTGGTAACCTTGATAACACCCTTGTAAATGATAAACGTTTTTTAAAAGTTTCATACAATATTGTATATCAAAAATAAACTTAAAAATACAACTAAAATAAAGTTGGAAATTTCAAATGTGCAGTTTATTGTAATACTGCTATACATGTTGGAAATTTAATCCTTCATAAATTGGAAGAGTGGGTTGTTTTATTACCTGGTATACGACCATAAATATTGTGTGCCAATCTCACTATCTGTAACTCAAAATTTGGGAGCGACCCCCAAAAACTGTAAAAATGAAGTAAGAATATAAAAAATGATGGTATAACTAAAAATTTAGGGGTGACTCCCAATAACTAAATTTGGGATAAACGAATCTCACTTTGTCTTCCTTCTGTCCCCTCCGTCTGCCCGAGTATGTAATTAACAACATACATGGTCTAACTAGACAGACGGAGCATAGGAAGTATTTTGGTAGGTTTTTTAAATTCCCACACATCACATATAACATGATTTATTAAATATGACTAACTACATATTACATAAAGTTATAAATTATCAAATTAAACTTAATATGTTTAAAATTTACTTTTTTCCCCATCCCCAATCATCCTTTACATTACTACATTCAATCCTTACGTTCTTCTACAACCATATATGAATTAAACGGATACATCAGTTATCATAAGATTAGGAAATGGTAAAATCTATAACATATAAGTATAAAGAGATTTAATTTAATTGTTTAACAGTTTCCACATTTTACGCTATCTAGGCTGATACTGAGTGTGTATCGAAAATGTATACCATTACATTAATGATTAAAATATTACTTCAGTCTTTATTTGCAATATAGAAAAAAAGGACACATATGTGCTTCAATATACAGTACACTTGTTATTTTTCTAACATATTGGATTATTAATCCCAGAGGTCAACATTCTTACAGTATTTGTGACTAAATTAAGTTGTTTTAAACATTATTGGTAATTGAGCCCAGAGGTTGAATTACTTCAAAAATTTCATTTTATCTGTACGATTTAATAGATTGCAATGACAAATGGTAAAAAGTAGCCTAAAAATAAGGATACATAACATTTTGTATACAAAAATCGTTTCATGTAGTGAATTAAACATATAATACTTATACAGTAATTCCAAAACTAAACAACGCAATATCTGTTGTTTTTGTCAAAATCTCTACAGCTAGTTCAATTTCTACAAATTATGTATATTCCATTTGCTAGCCTTGACTGCTAATATATTTGTTAAAAATGAAATTTGGGGGGGGTTTATTACATGTTTTACATCAAATACAACAAAATTACATTTTGAAAATACTAAAAAATATCTTTAAAAGTATCAAAAATATATTAGTATTTTAAGCTACCGTTAGAAAGCTCCTGACTATATATTAAGTTTCCTAGCATTTAGGCTCAAGTATAGGCCTTCTGGTTTTCTAATTTCTTCCTTTTCTAAGATTTTTTTTTCCCAGAGGGCTAATTATAGGTCATCGATAAAAAATATTTAGTCCTTCGCATATGAATAGTTCATAATCTTTTAGAATAAAACGTAATGGAAATTTAAATTCTATTATATTTTAAAAGCCAGACAATAAACAAGGGCTCTACAAAAATTAATATTATCTCAAGAGAAACATAAACTGGTGATACCAAACCAAAACACTTAAGAGCAGTAACCAGTATCAAGACTAAATTGTTAAGAGAAAAGTTGGTAATTATAATAATAACAAATTTGTTAAGAGGGCAAATTCAATAAACCTCCATCAAATAGCTACTTCAAACATCTTGTGCACATAAAAATAATATAAGAATAAAGGACTATAAACTGATATCTCAATTAAACATTTAACTTTTAAAATTAATTCCTACTAATATTCATAAATTTTAAAATCATCCTTCATCATTATATAATATATTCATCCAGGCCTATTACCCATATAAATTTAAGCATCACCCGAATAATTTGTTAGTATTGTTATCCTTTAAATTTTACCTAAAACAAGTGATTATCTAGTTTTGTTATTAAATTGAACATATTAGCTTTATAAACAAAAGTGCTAGCTAAATGTATGAAGTAAGCAAAATGTATGAAGTAAGCAAAAATGACAACAAAATTAGGTATGAAGTAAAAGAATTAGACAATTTTTTTAATAATCTGTATATCAACTTACTAAATAATTACCTAGATTTTAAATTTGTAAATTTTACAACCTAAATGTTGTAAAAAGATATATGCCAAATTAGAAGGGAATCAGGCAAGTATCTACTGTCTAAAGCAGTTACAAGAAAATCTTGTAAATCTGTTAACTATATATATATATATATATATATATATATATATATATATATATATATATATATATATACAAGATCTGTTAGAATGAATATATATATTATATATATATTATATATTCGAGTTCGATTGACATATATTTTCAGATATATGTCGACAAAAATAATTAATCTGGGCTTAAGTCTCACCAGAGTTTCAATCATAAGACTCTCAATCTTAGAAAGGAGGCTACAAGCTTGCTTTCATAAAACAAATTAAATTCTTGTAACTAATAAGTGGTGTGATACACCGTAAGACTCTCTTTCTTATAAAGGAGGCTACAAAATTGCTTTCATAAAACAAACTAAATTCACAACTAATAAGCAATGTGATTCATCATTAAACTAAAATATAGGTTTGTATTGAATTTAATGTTTTTTTTTTTTTAAATATCATTGACTATGCCATTATTTCTAGAACTACAATAGTTTAGTTAAAGTAAAAAATATAAAATTATTGTAAGTAAGATAATTTATCAAATTTTATTAATATCAATTCTAAGTTATACAAAAACCAACATAGGTACTTAAAATACATGAGTCATGTTTATAAGCCTAAATAACCAACTCTCATTCCATTAGCAACTTGATCTGATTGTGGAAAAACTTTATTTGAGTTAACTAAAGACTGTAGGCCTTCAAAAAACATTTGTTTCGCCACTTCAACAGTATGTGTATTTATCTCTTTCTGCCATGACAGGATGAGGTTGTTAACTTTCACTTCATGATCATATAACACTTTAATAACAGTTATTTCACTTAAATCTTTGATTACAACATTAACATCAGAGTTTATAAGTAATTTAAGATTTCTATCCATAACCCATAACAACAAAAAGTGAGTGCTCGATTCTGTTACCTTACAACTAACTATAATTTTACAAATGGGTCCGACAGAGTCATTAATCATAACTTTGACTGCAGAGTTAAAATCGTTCAAAGCTGACACGATATCTTCTTCTGCTTTATCTGATTTAAAATAGACTGTACAATTCCAAACTGTTGCTGATGAGTGTGATTTTACTCCAATCCAAGATAAGCATTTATTGCAATGTACTACACTATTACCTGGAAGTAAATTACTATTTATTTTCATATAAAATGGTCCATAGAAACAATCCGTAACATCTGGATTTGATAGTTTCTTCTCCAGATCGCCACAATCATGCTGGTGACAAAATAAATCACCTGAACTAAATGCTGAAGATGGAAGTGGTAATATTCTTTTCAGCTTTATATCACTTGTCGATAAACAATGATCACAACATCTACAAATCATTTTCAACAATACATTTTTTTCTATTTTTGGTTCATAATTTGTAATCAAGCACTCTTGTGTAATATTTGACTGGAGAACTTCAATTGCAAATGATCCAGTTAAAGAAGACACAGGTTCCATATGGCAGCGAAAAGAAATAATGTTTCCAAGAATCTGAAGACCCGATAAGCTTTGTGGTTTTAATTGTATAGATGTTAAACTAATTGAATGATCTCCCAGAGAAATGCAGTGTTTTTCTATGCTTAGCTTGCCACTAATAGGTTCATTTAGTCGCAATATAACATAACAAACTTGAAGTCGAGGCCTTAATTCAATTAGTACTTTCATGGTTAATTTCTTTAACAACTGGTTTCTTTTTTACAATTCCTGAAATCAAAAAATGTTTTAAATTACTAATGAGCAATGTTTGTAGAAAATGTTCATCAATAAATAAGAAACTCTTATTTACAAGACAAATACTTTATTTTAACGACAATAATTTCAAAGACTATGGCCGAATGCACACCGTGCCAAACGAAATGATTGAAGTAAATGGAACAAAACATTTTGCCCTAACTGAAACAAAAAAAAATTCTTAACATCTGGTATATTATCTTTCGTAGTTATCTTTATTCAGTGTCCTGATTTAGTATTATTCTTACAATTAAACTTTCAAATATCGGATGCTGCTCGGACCACATAAAATGTCCGATATTGAGAAGTGTCTGCTATCGGGAAAGATGCATTTATATAGGGCGGCTGATAACGCATGGTAAACCACCAGAATAGCATCTTATTATGATATTGAACATGTTCAGAAAATTTTAATGATGAATCTAAATTATATCTTCATTAACCTACTGTATAATAAAACACATTACTTTAATGCATATACGGTCAATAAAAGTGAAAGAAATTAAACATTGGTAAACATTCACGACCGACTATGGTATTATCAAAATTTTTGTAGTACAACAGACATAATTGTTTAAATCTCACAATAAAAGAAAAATTTGTAAATTAAATCATATTTTGTATTTATTAATCGTTTCAAATTACAGTACTGAATAAAAAAATAGGAAACTTAAGGAAATGGTAATTTAAAAAGGGATAAAATAAAACTATAAAATGTTTAAAGTTAAAGGTTTTAGTTTGAGAGAGATATAACAATACACAACTATACTGTGCACTCTTCTCACAGGAAATTTATTAAAATTGAATTCTTAAAGGACTAATGTATAAGAGACACTAAAAAATCAAGTCAATTTCTCCAGGTAATTACCAAACAGACAATGTAATATTTTTTTGAGACATCTACAATTTCCTAGATAATGGTGATATTTTATAAATATGGTATGTTGGTAGCTCTAAAAATGTGAGATGGCTACATCTGTTCGGTAGTTAATTTTTAAGAATTAGATTGAGTTGTAAAATATCTCTGTGTCTTTAAAGAAGAGGTAGGAGAGATTAATAGTTATAAATGTAAATTATATATTAAAGAGGAAGCTAACCTGTTTTTAAGAAAACTCAATCTAGTTCTTTATGCACTTAAATTTTGTATTAATGAAGAACCAGAATGACTTGAAAATTGTAATATAATATTAAAAATTGAATTTCCAAATTGGGCATAACCAATAGTGCCTGTTGTTAAGGCAAATGGGAAACTTCGAAAAATGTGTTGATTACAGTCATACTTTAAACCCACGTTTACCTCGAGTAGAAGAATTATTTAAAAAGCTAATTGGAGGGAAAAGATTTACCCAGCAGCATGATCTAAAGTCAGTTTACTTAAACATGAAAGTTACTGAAGAAACTTTTATAAGTTCAACTTCAACAGAATGGCAGAAATTTATGGATTCACTATATGATGACATGCCTGGAGTTAGTGTGTTTTTGATGATATTGCTATCATGGAGAGGGGAATGAATCTCATTTAAAACAGTTAGAAATGGTGCTTCAGAGATTAAATAAAGTTACTTTCTGTCTTAATATAGAAAAATTGCTATTTTTTAAGGAGAACATTGACTATCTGGAGTTCAAAATTTTACAAAAAGAATACAACATTCAAATGGACAAAAGAATGTGATAAACCCTGTCAAGATATTAAAAAGAAATAATTTCCTACAGAATTTTCATCCACTATGATCAAAAGTTATCATTCATTTTAGCAGGTTGATGTATCACTTGTTGGAATTGGAGCGGTACTCTGTCACTTGTTACGAGATAGAAGTGAATGACCCATTACTTTTGTATCCTGAACACTTTCTAAGAGTCAACAAAGTTATTCGGAACTAGAGCTTGAGCCCACAGCAATTCGTTGGGGAGTCGTGCAATATTTCCACCTATTTGAAAGACAATGTACTTTGTTTATCAATCACCAGCCCAGCGACTTGTTCATATTTTTAGTGGAAAAAGTGGTCTTCCTTCTTTGAGTGCTATGGAATTACTTCGATATGCATTTTACCTTCAAGATTTCTAATTCCATATCCGATACAGAACTACTGATAATAATGAGAACTAATACATATAGATTTTGCTGGTCCATTCACTGGATATACTGTACTTTTTTTTTCCTTGTCATTGATCACACTACAAAATAGTGGACGTTTTCATAGTTAGTTCAACTTCTACGAAGATGGTAACAGATAAATTAGAAGAATTGTTTGTCTCTTAAATTAAACTGCATCAAAAAAGTTTATCTTAAACAGGATTGCAATATAAATTTATTAATAAAATGAAACAACTTATTTCAATGTTTCCTACCTTTTTCTTCATACTTCAAAAACAATTTGTCTGTTTCTTTTACAACAAAAGGTAACACTGCTTCGTGATAGTAGTCGGATTTAAACTTCAAGTTGTTGATTACTGTACTAAGCAAGTGTGATTTCTCACAAAAAATTCCTGCAACAGAGAGGCAAAATAATATTTTTAATTTATACAAATATAGAAAGTACAGTTTGTGATTTATTTATGAAATAGAATAATGTAAAACAATAATTATTGATTATCAATATGTACTCGAAAAAATCAAATGTAACAACAACCAAATTCAACATAACATGTTTTTCTTTGAGACAGAACAATTTAAAAATTTATAAATCTAAAAGGAAATATGCTAACACATAATGACTTTACCTGGAGCATCATACTGTAGATATGTAAAGTGGATGTGAAGATGATAAAACGAAGGCTGGTAGTGCAAGTATGAACGGATTTGTGAGCGGTGTACACCATACTTTTTTTCTATTATGGACTGAAACAAAATTCAATATGTTTGTATGAATAAAAAAATGTACTGGCTGATTACAAAAAAAAAAAAATTATTACTCTTAATATTAATGACACTGTCACTTTTGAGAGTAAAACTGCATAGTTCTGCCATATTAAGCAAAAAACTAAGGTAATATTTGGGGGGGGGGGGAAATACTACAAAGGTGTTTATGTTATTGTTAAAATATTTCTATCATAAAACAATAGAGTTATAGCTTATGTCACTGAGAATGGAAAATAAGCAAATGTTTTTTAAATCTAGAATACATACTACAGTAACAACCCGTTTCAATTTATAGAATTTTAATGGTCACCAGCGATACGGAAGAAACCAAAATATAGCATATATCACGAATTTATTTCATAAAAAAAGAAAACTGTTTTATACAAAATAAGCATTTGTTTATAATGAATTCAAAAACACAATTTATAAAAATTATTTTGCCAATATAAAATAATATCCCAGAAGAGAAAACTACAAGCGAAAAAGTTTCATCGTCCAACACATATTTGTTAGACCTATCTACATCAAAATCTGATAGCGTACTGTCATCTCACTTATTTTTTCTAGTAGCTTGTGAAGATTACTTAAATTCAAGTTAGGATTATAATTAGGTCAATTAATTGTATTAAACGTAAATGCAAAATAAACAAACAAATATGGAACTACAGTATAACAGAGTCAAACTTAACCCCACTCAGCCGTGAACCTTATCAGCAGAACTCATCCAACGATAGTAAAACATTTCTTTGTTTAATGAATTTAAACAGTAACAAACGATGTGGACTAATATTAAAAAAACAATTCTTCCCATATCTATTGGTACTAAATCATTACAATACAATTATTTGTTTACAATAGAGATCCTAGGAAACCACCATTATATAAAATAAGATTTTCGTTGCTTGGCCCGGTAGATTATACTTATAGAATATGATAATAATATTTTTGCCATTACAGAGTTAAGGTGAGTCAACACCCTTCTAACTCAAGTTTTAACTGAGTAGAGTTTATCTCTACTATGATGGTTTTTTGTTCTTATTAATCTTACGTGAAAGTGTCTATAAGTAATAAATGACACATACACAAATATAGGAAAAATTAGTGAATTGGAATTAAAATACAATTTCAAATTATATTGCCTAACAAAAATTTTTTTAAAAAAGTTTTTTTTTTTAAATTAACAAATAATATTTAAAAGATCTAATTTCCACAACAATAACAAAACCACCCCAATCATATGAACCTCACATGTTTATTATAAAGATGGCGACTTTGTTATGGAAACATCTTTGTTGGAGGTGTTTTCTAGTTGTAGAATTTTTCTGTAATTGTTTATTAGGCTATTCTGTTTATGATTCTAGCTAGTTAAAACTTGTCAAAAATTTGTATTTTCAAATAAATTTTTGATAATCTATACAATTTTGAAAAATGAACAAATATTTGAATTAATAATATCGAGATCTTATCTTCTTGGATATAAATCAGTGTAACAACATGAAATTTCAGTAAAGGACATTTAAAAATTATATCATACGTCATTATTCATACATTATGTCCTTAATCAAAAATCATATTTTTATAATCTTAAATAATAGTTAATTTCCCAAATATATATGTGAATATTCACAATCATCCAATAATTATCTGTATAAAAAAATAGGAAATAATTATGTAAATAAGATAAATAAATGTATATATATATATATATATATATATATATATATATATAAACAAGTGATTAAAAACTAAGTAAAAAATTCAGTTATATTGATAAAGTGAAATAGTACCTAAATAATAAAGAAGAAAAACAAGAAAGTAGGGAATGGAGAGCAACCATGACTTTGGGATTTTATTCTTAGGTGTTTGTGACCGAATAGTTGACTTTAGGAGGTTGTTTCGGCAGTTAATTCAAAATTGAATATTCTGCCTAGTTGTAAATCAGTATAATATGAACAAAAGAGACTGCCCCTACCTATAAATGTTGGTTTGTAAAGTATCCGCATTTGTAAATAACATGAGCCCACCAATATCACAAAAGAAAAACTCCATAAAAAAACTGTTTAAAACATTTAAGGTAATATATTTATTTTGAGAACAAATCAGTAATATTTAATTTATAAACTCTAAAATCTTATATAACTTACAGCTACTCAATTTTGTTTGTTAGTCTATTATATAAAAGTGAAGTCACTGTCATAATTTTACAATCACTTTTTAAGTTGTTATAGTTTGTTTTTAAATCTGTTAAATGAAGAAACCTGACCTTCGGCGAGGAAACATGTTTCCCACGCACTATTTGGTGGTGGGGAAAATTTGCTTAGATGCCTCCTTTCAGGCTTCTTCACAGAACAAACGGGCTATAGTTAACTTAATTTCAGTATTGCATTCAATATTATCTTTCAAATTAGCTTTATAAATAAATTATTGCAAATTATAACTGATAATAAAATTAATAATCACTTAGTTCCTAATATCAGATTGGGACTTGATCTAGGACTGGGTATTACGTTCAGAGTATTTAAGCTATATAAGCTTTTAATTACTGATAAAATTTTAATATTAAAATTAACCTTTATAATATATAAGTATTATAAATACATACTAGCATAATGCCTTGACATTAGATACATTACCAAACTTTTGTCTCTTATATTTGTTAGTAACGGCAGATGTTTGGCTGTTAGATCTCTTAAACTTTTAATATCTCGTTGATGTACAATAGCTAACAAATAAAGGACCTCCAATATTTTTCCATCCCATTTCAAGTCTGGTGCAAGGATAAATCCTATCTTTGGATCATCATCTTCAAAAATTATACGCTCAGATTCTGCCTTATGTTCTAATATGTTGTATACCCACTGAAAGAAATATAGAACAATAATAAAATATTTAAAATTGCATTTTTATTCTGATACGAAACTTTATTTTTATCTATGAAATGAGAAAATGATAATATTCACCTGCAGATTAAACTGCTCAGCAATTATATGCGGCAGCGTTATCGTATTGTAAAGTTCTTTGGATTCTTCTATTAAATGAACTGGATGACTTTCATATTTTTCAATATGTTTATCAGTCGCTGGAAAGATGACTGTTGTTTTTATAGCTATAACAGTTAATAAAAAACAATATATTATAGAGTAGGCTAAACCATTGAAATTCATAAAAGAGTACAAGATACAAATTTACATCATAGGAATTTTTATCATTTTTTTAACATTTTGTACATAGTATTTTTGCTATGTATCTTTGTAGGTTTTAAATGTTAATCAAAGTAAATATATTTTTATGGCAGTTTCATTTAAATTTCTTTTTAGAGATCTGAAGACATTTTGGTGTAACTACCATATGATAACCCTTAAGTACTACGGACCGTCTTTCACACCGATCGAGAAATTTCAACAGGGATTTCTCCCTCGCCTTGCAACACTTTAGCCCGCGCTTCACAGTACCTTCCTGACCTTGGGTGGTCAGTTGAGCAGTGTAGTCGTGTGAGTGAAATTGTATCCGGTTTGTGAGTTATCGATCTGTTGCGTTCTGAAAGACATTCCGTAGTGATTACGTTAGTTTGTTGGCGGTCCAATATACGTTCCGTAGTGATTGTGTACCTTTTATCAGGTCTATGTAAATACTTGTATATATTGTATAGTTTATGTTTTCGTAATAATAAAATATGGATAAAGACGAACATTGTTCAGAAATGTCATCTGAACCTTCTAGATACTAGTTCCGGAGTGGTTAGAAGGAGCTCTCGTCCTCCTGTTAGGCGTGTTTTGGACTCAAGAGTAAACAATTTTGAGGACAATTTGTATGATATGGTTCATGAAACACTTGAGGATGAGCTTGATGAAGACATTGACGATAGTGACCTGGATCCTGACTACGTAGAAGAAAGCGACCATGACTCAAAAAGTGAGCAGAGTGCTGACGAGTGCGAGATACAAGAAGTTGGCCTAATGAAGCTGATTTATTGGCTACAAATAATTCTGTCGTTAGAGCCATTTCCGATTCATCCAGGTCTTTGAAAAGGAAGTTTCAAACAACAACTTTTTTCAAAAATCTTGTAGAACTTATGCAATGCAACAAGTCCAGCCCACACATGAGAAGACTAAGGTTGTTAGGCCGTTACTTTTTCCTGAAATAAATAAAAATGTTGATACTCAAGAGACAAGACTAGTACCAATATTAATACTGAAACCAGTGGTATCAACACATCGGAAATCGGCTGATTCTGTGGTAAATGAAGTGACACCAACAATTGATCCTGACGGAAACAACTTGACACCGATTGTCAACCCTGAAACACCAGCATCAAATATGGTTAGAGATGGATCGTTCTATTACGGTAGAAGGACAAAGGACACGATTAAAAGGAAAATACTGCCTTTTCGCTGGAGAAAAAATGCAGGGAATCAAGCAGTGCGAACCAGGGCCGATAATATCATTACACAATTACCGGGACTGAAAGCGCGAGCATCAAACCTCGGAAGCAATCCTGATATTCTAGAAATATGGCAACTACTGATTTCTAATGACATTTTGGCCGAGATTGTGCGTTGGACAAATGTAAAGATAAATTCTTTGAGGCAAAAGTATAACAAGCACACTATCCTTCTTTTGTTCATGATATTGATGAAATTGAACTGAAGGGCTTTATTGGTATTCTTGTCTACAGTGCTGCCTTCAAAGCTGGCAATGAATCCGTCGATAGCTTGTTTGCAACCGATGGAACAGGGAGGGAAATTTTTCGTGTTGTAATGAGTAAGGAAAGATTTCTTTTCATCCTACAAGCTCTCAGGTTCGACAACCCGGAAGACAAGGAAGAGAGAAAAAAGGAGACAAGGGAGGCGGCAGTAGCAAGTATATTTTATAAGTTTGTAGAAAACTGCCAGTCTTGTTATACTGTGGGCGAAGCAGTATGTATTGATGAAATGTTGGTACCTTTCTGAGGTAGATCAGCTTTTAATATGTACATGCCCAAAAAACCGGCTAAATATGGCCTGAAAATTCAATGTTTGGCCGATGCGAAGACTCACTATTTCTTCAACGGATATATATATATATATATAATATATACAGGAAAAAACAGTGACAGTAAAGGCCTTACTGACCAACAAGTGAAAAGCCTCCTCAAACCCACTCAAGTCGTGCTCCGCCTGATAAAACCTTTGGAAAATAGTAAAAGGAACTTAACCCTTTCGCAGGCAATGCATTATCAACTGTGTATACGAGAATGGGCAAGCCTTTTTTTTACCAAATACAACACCTTTACAAAAAAATTTGTCAAAATTTCAATTTTATATAGAATTTAGTGAAAATAATGTCACTTAACAAGTACACTCTGGAGAATCACATGGTGTTCAAGTTTTTTTAATTGTTAAATTTATAAATGTTGAAAAAAAAAAATTTTCTAAAAAATGAATAACAAAAAACTCAAAAATTCTCAATTTGAACTAATTTAACACCATAAATTTATGTTATGAATTTTTGTTGTTGTATATGTCTTAAGAGTCCAATTAATTTCAAACAATTTTAAAAAAAAATCACTTAAATTGGTTAATATTTACAATTTTTATATTAGTTTTTATAAAATGTGTCAGCACTTGTGTTTTGGAAAGCATTCCGGGTGTAGGAATTCTATAACAGTCTAACCTATCATCATTTAGGCCTAGGCCTAAATCATTGGTATTGTCAAGAGAATCATTGTTTGCATTATCACTATCAATAATAAGTTCATCACCAGTTTCACTGTCCGAATCAAAAGATAAATCACTTTCACTGTCTTCATCCAAATATTTGTCAATATCTGAAGTGTTGACACTAGGCCCTGCCATTACACTGCTTGTAACGTAACCAACAACACAAATATTTAAAAAATACGCTAAACTAATATGAAAAAGTAATAGAACTGAGTAAAGTAAACGATGTAAACATAATAAGTAACTAAGAAACTAATTTAACTGTTTAAAATAAACACACAACTTAAGACCACTAACAAACAATGACGCTGCAATAAACATAACCTCCATAACCAAATGCAATCGGCTGTGAGCTTTGTAGATCGACTTCAACTTTAAAATATCGATATAAATCGATGTTGAAATATTCCTTTATTCTTTATGAATAGAACCACATAACATAGAGAGCGATCTGTTAGCTAATACTTAAACTGCGTGCAGTTTTAAAGGGTACCGATAGATCGTTACTCTGCCCGTTTTAGCAAGTATACTGGGTGACGATAGATCGTTACCTTGCCCGCGAAAGGGTTAACTACAGACAACTGGTACAGTTCTATCGAGCTTGTTAACGAACTTCATAAGAGAGGAATAACCTTTGTAGGAACTTTAAAAAAAATAAAAATGAGATCCCAGAAGGCTTTCTTCCATCAGTAAGAAGGAAGAAAGGAGCTGCATGTACGGTTTCACTGAGAATATCACTTTGCTCTCTTACGTGCCCAAAAAATCAAAAGCAGTCATTTTGGTTTCATCGATGCACCATGGTCCTGCTACTGATTATAACCAGAGATTATCGCTGAATATAATAGAACCAAAGGTGGAGTGGACATGATGTGTGCCAACTATTCCTCCTCTAGACGTACTCAAAGGTGGCCAATGGTCATCTTTTTTACCATGGTAAACATTTCCTCTGGAGTAAATGCATACGTTTTGTACAATGCTTATAGAAACACAAAAGCTTTGACCAGACTTGATTTTATGAAGTCTCTTGCTCTGAAGCTTGTTACCCCTCTCACGCAACGAAGACTTCAGAAGGGGCATCTGAGTCAAGATATGCAACTGAGTCTCAAACCAATTCTTCAACTGGAAGACCGGCCTTTGCAGGAAGAAAACGACGTTCCAGAAATCCTGAATGTGAAGAAAACATGTAGCATGTGCCCCCCAAGGCTCAAAAGGAAGACAAGATACATTTGTAAATGCTGTGCCAAACCTATTTGCATGGAGTGTTCAAAGAAAGTATGAGTGGACTGTATGAAGGACATTCCGAAGCGGCCATAGATCTACTAAATCTGACACTCAAGTAATATTATTTTCTGTTCTTTTTAATTTTTACTCACATTTTTTTACTTTAATATGTATTTGACATAATACTCAAGTATTACAGTTTCTTTTGACAAAGTTAATTTTTTGTTTCATTGTTCCTTTTACCTATTACAAAATATTTTTTCCAACATTTGACATACAAAATTGATCCATTAAATTAAGAATATGTGAATGTTTACAGTTAAAAAATATGTTGTCCTTGTTACTATGGTACTCAACAATAACAGATATGTTGGTTTCTTTAAATAATTAAAATATAATTTTCATTTAAACATTTTTATAATATATATTGCATGTTTTACAGTATAAAATTTAAAAAACCTCAAAAAATTAAACAAAAACGAAATTTGAATTTTTTTTTTCTTATTTGGTTATTAAAACAAAGTTAAAAAAAAGTTTGGAGTATGAATGCTACTTAAATATATATTTTTTAAAGTAATCAGTGTAATCACATATGTTTTAACAAAGCTGTCTGACAGACCCCTCCGTAGTAGTTATGGGACAAAAGTCGTCCGCAGTAGTCAAGGGTTAATGAGGACTGTTATAAGCCTAAAGATAAACTATTCCTAAGTAGAGTTTGTGTTTTTCCACCATTCTTAACAGAAATAAGTTATTAAGGCCTTCATCAACAAATTTGTGTTTTAACTGTTAAGTTTTGGGGATAGGCAAATTTTATGATAGTAAGAAATTCCACAGTTATAAAATATAAATAAACATAAATAAAAGGATAAAACCTCTTCTCACACAAACATAAAATTGTAATAATATTTTATGCAGTATGATCCCTTAACATAAAATCATGTCATATTTTACCATCATCATAATAATTTTTATTTGTAAATATATAATGTGACATCTAAAAGAAAAGAGACAAAGTGAATAATAAAAAAATTTTAAAAATCTAAATGGATGAAAAAGTATATATATATATATATATATATATATATATATATATATATATATATATACAGTAGAACCCCTCAAACTTGACCCCCTCAAACTCGACATTCCGTCAAACTCGACAGGGCCAGTGACAAGAAGCATGGGATTTCCAAGGTCATTCACTGCATTGTTTTACGCCATGTGCGCCTGCCAGATGCCCAGAGGTCAAGGCTTGTTACTTTTGTTTATACAGCTGTGAGGGATGCTCCTTTGTCTAGCCACTTTCTAATCCTACTGTATAGTAGAGGCCAAAGTTAGAGATAAAGGGTCCAGGTAGACCAGGACAGCCCTAAACATTTGTTGTCAAAACATTCATACTGTTGTGAACCCAAGCGCCTAACTACCCGGATGCTACCGGTCATTAGCACCGATTCCATTAAAGTAAGCGGCAAGTCTTTTGTCATAACAATTCAACGGAGCGTCGTAGCACTATGATTCAAGTTTTGTATTAAAGGTCTTAACCATGTGAGAAAAATAATCCGACTCTTAATTATGTGATCAGCAGTTCAATTTATAGCATTTGTATTGGACTGTGTTTGGTATGGACATTCTTTTTCTTCGGCGACTTCGAGATGAAGCTGCCAGACGTCCAGTCGAAAATGAAAAACAAAGATCAATCAAAAGTTTTTTCAAACAGTGCTAACTTTGCTCTAATGTTTTTTTATATATAAAATTGTTTTAATCTTTAAAAATATTTAATGGACTGTCTGTTTTTTGCTGTAGACTTTACTGTAAATTTTATTACAGCATATTAGGATAGGTCTTTTTAGTTTACTGAACCTATTGTACAATGCCAACACTTTTTAAATCTCACTTGACCGATCGATAAATTTAATTTTAATGTGTGATTGAACACACTATTTTTTTGTTGTCAGGCAGGAACTTTTTTGCAATAAACGTTTAATCATTGATAATCAATAAATGTACAGTTATTTAAAATAATTTTGAGTATTTGTTGCAAACCTAACCATTAAATACCAAAGTTCCCTAAAACTCGACAACCCCCAAACTCGACAACCTTAAAGTCCACATTGTGTCGAGTTTGAGGGGTTCTACTGTATATATATATATATATATATATATATATATATATATATATATATATATATATCATTTGGTATACATCATCTGAACTCTTTGTGCTGATAATTAATTGTGGTTTTAATCTATTTTCTTTTTTAATGTAATAGCCTACTAGCTGTATCTGGCCATTTATTGCTGTGGCTCTGTCTGGTGGTGTAATTATAAAGATAAATAACAATTATATAACTAGGCTATGGACACATCAATTAATTATTTTGTTTAATTATTAATATTAATAATACACAGTTGCAACAACTATGTAATTAAGATAAGTAAAAATTATGAAATCATTCAATTAATATTTGTAATAGCTGTCTCAACAGAAGTCGTTCTGGCGACAAGGTGGCATTAATATCCCTTATAACGTAAAATGGATATTATCAGTGGATATACATTAACATGCTAGGCTACAATAGGAATACTGCCGGTCCTTTAAAAACAATAGCGAAATAGTAAACATAACCCTACCTAGAACTCACCATTTAATATTGGATCTGTGTAGCATTCATAATTTCCATATATATCATTTAAAAACTGCCTGTTAAGAGAAGAATTTTTTGAACACAATTTCTTTAACACGTTTTCTTCGAATGGTAACTTTTCAAGAAAAAGAATGGCCTTGCCTTCTCTATTCTTAAATGTCCCTTCTGCTGCAATTGTTTTTCGTTGTGCATTGTCACTCAATATTCTTCGAACTTCAAATCCTGATAAATCAATTATCCCAGACTGTTTGTCTTCAATAGTCACTTCAGATTGATCATCACGTTTAAAATGCTTTACTCCTACAGGAGAAGAAACACCATCCTTACACGTTTCAGTAACACCCGCCATGGCCAAATTGTAATTAATTTTTTTTTTTTTTTTTTTTTTTGTTCCACTTGTCTACTAAAGGAGTAGACGGGCTTGGATATATATACCATGACGCCCCTTAACTCGCACTAGCTTGTCAAAACTTTTTTTTTTTTTTTTATCTATAAGATTAACATTATTGTTAGTGGGTGATATAAATTATTCTAGTTTCTTCACTATGATATGATTTTAAAGTGTAATATTACTATTTTATTCTGTTTTGTGTAGTTATTAGTCACAAACAGTAGGTTTTCTTTTTTGGAATATATTGACAGGAATTTTAAGGATTGGGCAGGTTTTCATAGGATTATCTTCTCGCCAGAGGTCCTTCTGGCATTCCTAACCCGAAAGAGTTTTGGACCATGGATATAAGTCCCTCCAACCAAGGATAAACATGAATGCTTTATGTTTGCAATGCTTGTGTTCTGTTGTGTTAAATCGTGTATATATAAATTTAGTAGGGAACCAGGTTCAAATTGTTATTTTCGCAGTTTTAAACATTTTAATTATTTCTATGATTATTTCAAGGTTATTCTCTTTGAGAATGTCGCTTAAAAGGAAAGGAGGTTTCCAGTTTTTGACTTCGAGTTTGTTATATAATATTTGTCTGTAACTTTCGTATGCGGGGCAATCAAAAACTATATGTTGGAGATTTTGAGTTTCATTTGCTGTGCACGATAAGCATTTTGGTGTAAAAAATTGTTTTATAAGGTACAGTTTTTCATTTGTTTTAGCATGTCCATCTAAGTTTACATACTTTTATAATATCTGATCGTTTTAATTTTACTGCATTAAACCATGGGGTTTTTCCTATTTTTTTGTTTATGTTTTTATACCAACTTGCTTTGTTAGTATCATTTACTGTTGTTTCAAAAAGGTTTGTATTATATTTTTTGGTTTGTGTTATGTAATCACCTACTGGAATAATAAAATCCTGGTCTACTTCTAACTTTAATGTTGCATCCCGAGCTAATTTGTCTACATGTTCGTTTTCTGGTATACCTATATGACCAGGTACCCACTGAATTACATAAAATTTGTTTTTGTTCTCTATTATTTCATTTATTATATTGAAAATTAAACTGCAACCTTCTCCATATAAGGTTGTATTGTTTATGTCTAGTATTGCGGCTTGAGAGTCTGTGCATATAATATAATTTTTATATTTTAGGCTTTTTGTTATTTGAATTGCTTTATACAGTATATTGCATAAATTTCGGCGGTGTAGTTTGATGTTATGGTATTTAGTTTGTATTTTTTTTCAGTTTTATTTGATGGAATATATAAGGCCGCGCCAGCTCCATTCTGGCTTTTTGAGCCATCCGTGAAAATTTTGCAATGGTTGTTGTAGGTTATGTTTATGATGTTGTAGAAAGTTTGTTTGATCGTATTTATGTTTTCGTTTTTCTTGGTAGATATTGTCTGGTCTATAGTTGAATTGCAAATTAAGTTTAGGTTATTTAGGTACAGAGGTTTAGAGAAAGAGTATTGATTTTGATTCTTCAGTATGACCTCCTTTTGGAATAGATTTAAATCACCCATACATTTGTTAAAAGAATTTATGTATATAGGAAGTTTTTTTTTCTCCCAGTATTTGTGATTTGTTAACATGTTTAATTCTATTATCTTTTGGTGGCTAGGGTGGTTTAAATCAGTTGCTACTTTATAGATTAGTTTATCGGTTAGAACTTGTCTTCTATATTTTAGGGGGATTAATGCTGCTTCTAACTGTAAGGCTATTACTGGGGTTGTTTTGAAAGCTCCTAACGCAATTCTTATTGCTTGGTTCTGAATTGTTTCGAGTTGATTTAGTTTGGAAGTGGCCACATGTCCAAATAAAAAACTACAATAGTCCATTTTAGCTCTAATAAGTCCTTTGTATATACTTAATATTATATTGGGGTGTACTCCTTTACACCCACAGGCCAGGGATTTTAAAATATTGATGTCTTTATAGCATTGTAGAATTAGATTATCTATATGTTTGTGAAAATTAATTTTCTTATCAAATGTTATGCCTAATATCTTGTGTGCCTCTACATTCGGTATTTCTTTATTATATAAATTTAGCTTCATATTTTCTTCCAACTGTTTTTTTCTGGTGAAAATTAATGTTTTGCTTTTATTTGGGTTGAAAGTTAGGTGAAGTTTGTTAAAGTACAGTTCTAACTGTACTAGGGTATCTGTCATTATAGAAGTGATTGTTTTGCCTTGTTTGTGATTAAAATAAACTGTAATTAATTAAAATTAAAATTAAACACAAAAGCCTTAGATGTAAACTATCCAGTGACATCTTCGGTACTATATATTTTTATCTATGATTGAATTGAATGACTTGTTAGTTAGTTATATAATATATTCCAAAGGAACAATAGATTATTTTTTAAGCTTTTTTATTTATTTACAAATTCTTCATGAAAGAGGAAGCTCAAAAATAAAACAAATTATAAATTAAACAATATTATGCTCTAAAAAACACTCCAGTATCTGGTTCCCTATTACACTGTCTTAGAAAACTATGAAACAATTTATATAAATCTCAGCACATAGATATTTATATTTTTTAATGGTATATATTAGATCAAAAAAAAATTCAACTCGTTTTAAAGTGACCAATTTAATTTCAAAGATATCTGAATCGAAAGTTTGGAAGAGATCGGAGAATAAAACGTTTTTCTATACGTCCAAAATAGAAACATTATCCTGTGATTATTAATAAAAAAGTTTTTGTGAATAACTTTTTACAAGCATATCTTTCCCGTATGAAAATATTTTTAAAAAAACACGGACAATATACCTAAAGATAATAACCAAATTTAATGTTTGATTTAAAATAAATAATTTATCCAATCATGCTGGTAAAAACTACATGAAAAAAAATAGTCCAACTCTGTAAAACTTCTTCCTTATTGAAAATCATTGTCTGATATCAACACATAGATTATACTTATCATCTCTACGAATCTTCATTTTTATGTAATGTTTAGTCTGTGATCTGAATTTCTGTTGTTGTTTACCATCCTCTCGTTCTCTGTATTACCTGTAGTCATATTTTATATTTAAAGGTTTTTGTGTATTGTTAATGTCGATAAAATAACTAGGCAATTCTTAAAGTGGCAATACAATGATTTTATTCTTTACCCGGTCTTTTAAATCTGTTACGACGTTTCCATAGACCTACTTTCATAAAATACCTGAATAACAGTTGGTTTATTCAACTGTATGACGAACAATTATAGAATAAGTATTCTGAAATTAATAATAAAATAATAACTAGGGCCTATAGCAAGCTAAATTTCATACTTAGGCGTTTAGTAATATATAAATGGCATCCTATGTAACAAACAAACTTGCCATAAGGGATAGTTTTGACGATGAAGATGTAAGTGATGATGTTGATGATGAAGTTTTTATAAGAGATGGTAAAAATGGATTTAAAGTGGATGAAGAAAGAGGTGTTAAAAGACCTCTTATGGCGCCTAGAAGGAAATTTAAAACAAATGGTCAGTTTACCTCTGAAATATGCAAAAAGCCTCCATGTAAAGCATTTTGCATTCCATTTTACTATGGTTTCATAGCTGTAGCATCTTTGGCTGCTTTATTTGGTAAGCTTTACCGTCATTTTTTTAAATACATTTAACATTTTTTTCGTTACATATTAAAAATAAGGATAAAACTGTAGATATCCCAAACCTTCAGGAAGCTAGTTTTTCTAAAGTTTTTATTGTAAATTTTCCAGCTTAGGCTACTGTGCCAACTAAAGAATTTTTCTTTTTGAGATTCATTAATTTAAAACCTCACCTTCAAGAAAGAAAAAATGAACATGCTATTCTCTCTTTCATATCATGCAAATTGAAAATGAAAGTACCAAATACGTATATAATAATTAGCCTAGTAGTCATTATTTAGTAAGTAGATATACAGACTAGTTGGTAATTATGTAGTGACCCTCTCACCACATTTTAGTGGCTAAAAATCTGTCATTTATAAGATATATTGGTAAATGTTTACTTTAAGGTGGTGCTGTATTATCCGGATTTTATTTTTTTATCTTCTACTACATACCTTACTTCATAAGAATAAATAATGTTTTCCTTGCGCCGATCACTATTTTCACTGAAAAATCACAATCTAAAAACTATCAAATTGAAATAGATTACACATAATGGCAAGACATAATAGGAATAAGAATATTGTATGGTTTGATGCATACACATTACACAATGACTAAGCTAGATCGCTCTAAACCTTTCGTACGTTTATTGAATTTAATATTTTCCTTACTTTTTTACTCCGACAGATTTGGCCAGTTATATACAGAGGGGTGCAAAAGTAGGTATACAGCAATGAAATATTTTATAGAAAAAGTAGGTTTATTTATACAAAAACTAAGCTTTTACAATCTATTTTAAGAGTGTTTAGAAACAGAAATGAACTCTTAAAAGTGTTGTACTTGACAAATACACTTACTTCCCTTTGTGTTCAAACTGTTTGCCTTCACAGTCAACACACTGCTGTAACCTTGAAGTTACGCTTAAACCACTTTTCGGCAAAGTTCTTTATTTTCATCTATGTCTTGGCAAGTTTGGCAAATGAATTCAACCATCTGATTATGATCACGAGGTTTCTTCGGGAACACCTTGTCTTTGATAACTACCCAAAAGAAAAATCCATAGATGTCAGATCGGGAGATCTTGCTGGCCATTTAACCGATCCTCTTCGACCGATCCAGGAGTGTTAGGAAACTCCCGATGTAGTAGGTCACGCACGATTGTCGCATAGTGGGCAGGAGCTCCATCTTGTTGGAAGTAGAATTCCTCATTACCCTGCTAGATTTTGATTTGTGGTATAACGTCGGTCAGCATGTTCTTGTATGCATGTTGGTCTACAGTGTTATGAAAAATGACAGGTCCAATGACACCTTTACATGAAATGCTAGCCTAAACTGTTACTCCAGGTTGATTCAGCTGTTCTTTGAATTAGCGATGTTGATACTCGGGTGAAATAGATACTCGCAATACTCGGCTTCGAATGATTTCAATACTCGTATTATTAATTCGACATCGAGTATCTGCGCAGAATGATTATGCGCATTATGTGTGTGTGTGACTGTGTGTGTGTGTGTGTGTGTGTGTGTTATATTTCTATCTGTTAGACTGATCCACCAAGTATTTATTTTTTTAAACAATATGTGATTGACACTTGTAATACGTAATTAAATGTTATCCTGCCTCGACACAAATTCAGTAATTAAACGTAAGTACAACTATTACCAACATTAATAATTTAGTTATTATTTAAAATAACTTAATTTACTATATTTTTTATAAAGATGGTAACCTATAAATATTTATTTAAATATAAGTAATTACAATTAAATAATAATTTAATTTACTTTTTGTTATTGTGGAAATAAATGAATATTATTGTTACTTTAAATTGAACTTGTTACCGAATCTAAATCATTATAACTCAAAATCGTAATGTTTAATTAATGTGTAGTGAAAAATCAGCTTAGAAACAAATGTAACCAAAGTAGAAACACCGAGTATTTTGTTTGGAATTGACACAACACTAACGAATATCGTTGTCCGAGGATACTCGCTATGACTCGCACATTACCTCCTCCTTGTTCCTAGTTACGAGGATTTTGACCGAGTATTTTAATTCGAAACCGAGGATTTTAATACTCTGACTCTGCCGAGGATTTTGATACTCGGAATCACCGAGTATTTTAATTCGAACTCGCACATCACTACTTTGAATGTCATGTGTGGATTATCAAAACAGTAATAGACACAGTTGTGTCTATTGACGGCACCTGAAAGCTTAAAATTAGCCTCATCGCTCCAAACAATTTTTGGAATAATTCCAGCACCTTGTAGTTCCTCGTTAAACATTATCTCGCAAAACTGCAGTCGACGATCAGGGTCGTCCTCCAATAGCCCATGAGTAAGTCTTGGAATGCACATTTTCAAACCTATCCGTTTCATTAGGCGTCCTAAAGATCTACGTTCAATGCCCAGTTCAATAGATGCCCTTTTTCTTGACTTTTTTGGGCTTTGAACATAGGTCTGCGTGACAATCATTTCGTTTTTAGGAGTAGTGACAGTGATTGGTCGTCCAGTCTTTGGAGCATTACAGATAGATCCTGTATTGTTAAACTTATCTCTTAGTCTATAAATACTTAATCTGGTTGGTGGAGGTGTATCAAACTCTTCTCTCCATCTCTCTCGAACTCTCTCACAGTTTTCTGTCTTCCAATATTCATTCAAAACCCACTTTCGTTGATCGTTGGTCATGTAACCAGCCATGATGACACAAGTGTAATAATAACAACAGTAACAATGAGAAAACATTGCCAGCTGTTAGTAACAAACTTATTAAACAGCTGATCAGGTGGCTAACTTGGATATTACCAACCAACTAAAACTGTATACCTACTTTTGCACCCCTCAGTATATATAAACGCCTGGCCAAACCTTATATATATATATAAAACCACCTGGCCAAACCTTTCGTAAGTTTATTGAAGTTAATAATTTGAAATTAGATCGCGGATAAAATCTGTGATAACGGATATTATAGATTGAAATATCTTTAATAACATGAGACGTAAAAGTGAACATTTGTCATTATGTCTAACCTATAAATACGTTAGATTTGATAGTTTTTGATTTTGATTTTTCAGTGAAAAATAGTGATTGGCGCAAGGAAAACATTATTTTTTATTTACTACATAGGCCTTATTTTGAAATTATAATACAATATTTTAACATGGAAATAAACTTTTAACTGAAAAATTTTTAACGCATCTCTTTTAAGGTAATATTTGCAATTAATAATCTTGTGTCTGGTCTTCATCCATAACATTAACATCCTAGTTGGCCTAAATGATACAAACAATATTCTATGTACAATTACGTTTAAATAAAAACTAGTCATAAGACATGTAATGTGCATGCGTTTTACAATACATGAATCTTGATATTACATTACAAGTAAACGAATTACATAATTTAAAAAAAGTAATCTATATATCGACTTGCTAAATAATTATCACAATTATGTTATGCTATGGGAATTTACAAGCACTTGCCTAACTGTCATTTTTTGATATTGGTTTTTAATAATCTAACAGTACTTGAATATAATAATAATAATAATAATAATAAAACAATTATGAATGTTTGATATGTTTAGTAATTAACGATTACAATAATCTCAGTTTGAAAGTTAATAGCAACTTCACTAATAGATGATTTAATTCTATATAGAGTTGAATTACCATTTGTTGGAATCGACAAAGGTTGAAAATTGAAAATTCACCACACATTCAAAATCTAATGTTGAGTAAGGCAATGTTTCTTCTTTTTTAGGATCACTTTCACATTATTTACATGATACACTCAAAATTAATTATAAGATTTGTTTTCTTATATCTAAATTACATTATGTGAAATTAATGGGTATGAATACAATTTATGTAAATGATCATTTGATAATGTGATTACTTTGTTTTTTAATATTTACATTTTTCAAATTTCTCAATTACTGAATTCACTGTATATACATGATCAGTTATTGTGATTGAAATTAATTATAAATTTTGTTACATCATAAGTTTTCTTTCTAATAAATTAGCCATGGTATTTCTTGTGTAGGTGTGGTATCCATTGTAATTATATTTGTGGATATGTTTCCTTTGCCGCTGGAAAGAATACATCTATGGACAGTTAGTCCAAAAGTGAAAGATAAGACTATTATTCCGTGCACTAACCTAAGGCCAAAAGATGTGTGGATACGGTCATTTCCAAAATTGACGTCCGAAGCTGCATTAAAATTGAATGATGTCAATAAAGATGATATATTGGACATCATAGTAGGTTACGGAACAGGTAAGATTGGTTTTTATTTCATGTAGACTTTTATTTTTAGCCTATTGTAGGATGTTATTATTCTTAATATGTAGTTAAAAAAATGTTGGTCTTTAGAAATAAGAATAATAGTGTAAGTACCCTAAATACGTATATGCTCATAATAAAATTATGTAGTAGTCATTTTGAATATCTGTGATTAAAATCTGTAAACGGCTAAACAGCTACTGAAATAAATGTAAGTACAGTAAATCCTCAACTTACATACTTATTGCATGTACGTAGTGGTCTTTTGTAAGTCCAAAGAACTGCTGATCATTACCGATGTTCATATATTGATGTTATATATTAACCATTACTATAGCCTATAAAGAAGTATGATACAGAAAACTTATTAATGATATAAGTTTAAAGTTGAAAATAGACATAAATGTTCTTGGCCTTTAATTCATGTAATTTTAAAAAAATAGTAAAGTACAATTTTATAATTATTGCCTTATTAAAATGATACTTAATATTCTGTAATTTTCTTTAGATCTTGATGGCACTGGATCTTGTGCATAAATCTGATCATTAATGTTCTTTTAAAGAAATATTTTATCAAAGTTTGAAAAATAGCTTTTTGGAAATTATTTAGTTAACCTCCTAAAGCATATGATTCATATTTTTTAATGATTTACTTTTTTTAATGCTTTTTATTCTATAGTAGTCAGGACTGGACTTCTTTCACCATCGTTAATGGCTTTATCAAGTTGTAAAATTTTACAATAAATACATATAACACACACAGATTTAAAAATTGAGCTCTTAAGCCTGATTTACACGGGTAGAGTTGTTGGTAGAGTAGAGTTTCTAGTAGAGCTACTTTCTTGACCACTCTACCGATTTTAAACAAGCGACTGTTTACACATAGTAGAGTGTTGCTACTCTACTAGCTACTAGACGCTAGTAAGTGTTTACATGAGTAGAGTTACTCGACTAGAAACTCTACTCTACCAACAACTCTACCCGTGTAAACCAGGCTTTAGTGGCCAGTTCGTGGGTAATGTTAAATCATGTGAAGTCTGTTATGTGTATTTAATTTGAAATTTTATAACCTGATGAACCTATCAATGGCTTATCACATATACAATAGTCCTAATTATTAAAGGAGAAAAAAGTGTCTAAAGGTGTTTAATCAATCAAAAACTTTTTTGTCCAGAATTACTTTGTATGCATGAGAATCATTTACATTTGCTGATACTTTGACAAATGTCTTTCATTGTTTGAAAATAAATCAGTGACTTTTTGATCAAACTTGTACCTCCTGCCAGTTATTTTGCAATAAATTATTTTGATTCTTCTCCTTCCAGAGTCATCCTCTTTCGGAAGTGTTATATTATGAATTGAGGATGTTCATTGATAAATAAGTCACCTCTAATACGATTTAAGTTCTTGATTTAGATTATCAGAAAAATATTAGAAAAATCATGTTTTATATAGGTACACAAATTATGGCAAATGTCTGATTAACCATATTAATAATGGTAAAGACATTAAACACAAAAATAACCAAGAGACTTAACTGCCACAACATTTTAAATCTTTTCTAAACATATTTTCCTTATACAGTACCAGAGTGAAAGTATGGTTTCTTGCTTATGATCTTGTTATGAGTACCATAAATAACATGCTTATCAAAATTGTTTAAATTACCTTGAATTCCTCATAAGTTGTATTTCAGGCAAGTAAAAACCATTTTTTTTTTTAAATTAGTTTTTCTCATTGTTACTGGATACAATTATTGTTCATACAATATAATTAATTCCATATGAAATATTTACACTTACATTCAGATGAAAAAAAAATTATGTTTGTATTGTATTATGTTTAATGAGGTAGCTGTACTGCACTTATACCGTAGCTACACAAAAACAATGACAACATTTATGAGAAAACAATTGGGATTTATGAGAGGCATTATTTGACAACCTAAAAATAGAATATTGGTTCTTGTAGGGTTAAATATACTGATGTTTTCTTGATTGGCTAAAACATGGTGGAAGGGCCTAATTGTTATAATTCAATTTTACATATTCTAATTTAGTTGTAGAACCATCTGAAGATGATATCTATGTTATCAAGAAGTACTTAACGGAATAATAATTGTTACAATTTTGTGTTTTTTAGTTACGGTCTTTATAATTGTGGTTAAGGAAATGATCAATTAAAAATTGAAATTATAATTATTATTATATCTGATTAAGGGACTCCAAAACATGCCAACAAATATAATTAATAAAAAAATACTAGGTTTGGCAGAAGATTATACTCAAATTAATAATGGTTAGAAAGTTCTAAAGGTATTTTTCGTAGGAATCAGAATAATGTACATAATACATACAGTTTTAGATAATATAATATAGTACTCTCACCACAACCTCAACTTACTTTTTATCAATGGTATTATACTTCATGTAACGCTTCATGACTTTACAATGTATTTGGTTTAAATATTGTGAAAAATATATGTTGTTTTATAAATGTATTTTTAACGTACTTTAAAATTTGGCTTCTTTCAAATATAAATGTTGAATTTAATATTAAAGTTATATATCGATTCAGTTTGCAACTGACTTAACATATGCTCTTTTTTTTGATGATAGAAGGTAAACCCCTTCAATAGACACTAACCCGTCTGCACCTGGATGGTAGTGTGGGATTCTTACCACACTAAACAGAAACGCCTTTTACTTTTTGCCATGACATCCTGAGACCACCATTCGGCATTATTTCAGGGTTTGGACTATTGTCTTTTAAAACTTTTCCTCTTTAGTAGGAAAGTTTTTCAATATCTTCCATCTTCCTCTTTTTCTCTTATTATTTGGCCAAGAAAACTAGTCAGACAGCTCACTTTTCCAGGGTTTCCAACATCGATGACATTTTGTTACACTTCTCTCTAAGTCTTCTTCTGTTACCACCCTTTGGTGTCTCCATCTTCGGAAATCAAGCACAGTTTGAAAACAGGACATTATACACTGGTGTCTCACTGATGGGAAAGTGTTTTTTTTGTAGCTATGACCAAAGCAGCCATGGCCACTGAAGGATTGAGGTCAGATGCATCCTACATTCTCCATGCTTCCTTTTCAGCGTTTGTGCCACTATCTCAATATGCTTCATAAATGTGCCTAACGGTTCTCCATGTCAGGTGAACTTGGTAGTGATCATCTCCTGCTGCTTCTACTTGCCCTGAATACCTTGCAATTCTTCTCTCTACTTTTAGTGTGATTCGAAGGCTCCCATCGATCACAAATGTTGGTTTAGTAATACACATTGCAGATACGAAATGCCATTCTTCTCTGTGCTTTCCCCAGCTCCTTTCTGCGCTTGCTGAAATTAGTGTTTTTACCAAATTGGTGCTGCATAAAATAGTACAGAATACACTACAGATCGCAGCACTCTACACGTACTTGATCTTGCGCCTCCTTTGTTCCGGCAGTCTTTTGCAACTTGTTTTTGATGTCCTCCATCATCCAGCAGTTCCTTTTAGAACTGAGACCCCAAGATATTAATGTATTTTATTATTAGCTGTACTGCTTTTTTAAAAGCAAGTTTATGTGCGTAATTCTATGAAACATGATGGATTTTCAGATAAAATGTTATTTATTGAAATAAATACAATAACAAAGAATACAATGCATTTCTTTAATTTGAGAGCCACCAAAAGTTTTTGATATCATTCAGTAACAAGTCAAAGACACACTTTTGTATGTAATATGTGTACCTGTGTATATATTTGTATTTTAATTCAGAATTCAATTATGTATTATGTATGTGAGTATGAAGTGAATGTATAAAAGTGTATGGTGTTACAAACCTTGCTATTTGAAATAATATTAATTGTGATCTTTATTTTTTAATTACAGTTAGCCTAAGTTAAGGAAGACTGAATTCTCCTCTTCTTTATGTATAGTTACCCCTAAGTAAAATGATGGAAGTCCCAAACATTCCTAAGGAACCCCTACGTATATAATTATTGTTTTTTTATTTGTTTTCATTTATATATTTAGTTTTAGTTGTATATTTTGTTGTTGTACAGATGAATAAATTTAACAGAATAAACAAAAATCTACCAATTATAAAATAGTGCCCTTATAGCCATTATAAATTATAAAATATTACAAAACACATAGCATATAAAATATCTAGTTTGCATTAGAACATGTGATATAGTTATTTATGTTATCCTTATTTTATGTGTTGTTGTTTATTATTTTCTTTTGTTTCCTTTTTTTTTAGTTTACTGAATTCTTTTTTGTTTTCTTCTGTTTGTCTCCTTGTATACAGTGCAACATCATTATTAAGAACACGTAAGTAATTAATTTACATTTTATAATTTCTTTTTACGACTCTTAATTTTAAATGTCTTCAAAATATCTGTTTTCTAAATTAAATGATTGCAAGTAAAATATAAATAAACAGCAATTGCCAAACTTAACAATATAGATTATTATCTGTATACAGTAACTTGGCGTTTGAACTCTTGGCTACCTGCGAGCAGCCCGGACCGCCCCCCCGTCGTTTGCTTCCTTATTCAGCTGTTACAGTGATGAGTCACCTACTAGCGTTAACACTGTACTGTTTAACTTTTTTATGGGAGACACAATTTTTAAAAATGTTCAGCGTAGTTAAAATGTTCAGGAAAATATAAGAAAATTGATACAAACGCAACACTATTGCTTTTGTAAAAGCCATTTATATAGCCATGTGTTTATTCAATACTTCATTTCTACTTAACTTTGTCAGGAAATTAAATAAAAAAACAATGTTGTTAAGCATGTATTATGTATTATTATCAACTATAGTATTATGTATTCTAGCTCTCATAGCAACATCTCTCAAACACTGAATGTGTGCATCTGACAAAAGATGGCTACTGTGGAAGCGTAATAGCTTACAGTTCCTTAAATTTGTTTACATATTTAACATAGTAGTGAAAACTGTGAAAAATTACAAAAGACTTGTTGATATGTTATTAAAAAGCATAAATTATATATACACAATAGCGTGCCCACCGTAACTATTTACATGTTAACATACTTCTATTTATATTATTACACAGCTACTATTTACATACTTATTATTTACAAGTTTACGTACTATTTACATACATTAGTTATTCAAGGTAGGTTATAATTCTATGTATCCAATTTTAATTTTAATACTTCAATCGTGTATTAACATTGTTAAAAAATTGTTTTGAATCAATATGGGTTTGAATATAAATAATAAAGTATTTTCTTCATGAGAAATTAAATTCAATCAAAAGAAAATTAAAGATAATACAATTACAATTTATTAATTCGGTAAAATTAAAATAAAACACGAAAATAAAACTGCACCAGTAATTACACGATTTCACACTGAAGTTGTCAATTTACATACATACTAATATTCCTGTTATTTAGGTTATATTTCTGTGTACAACAGCTATTTTCAATCAGCCAGAAGAGCTTTCTACTGGCGGCTTTTACAAACGGAATATTGTTGTGTTTGGTATCAATTTCCTTATATTTTCCTAAACATTTTAACTATGCTGAAAAAAATTTAAAATTGTGTCTCCCATTAAAAAGTTAAACAGTGCAGTGTTAACGCTAGTAGGTGACTCATCACTTGAAACAGCTAGGTGAGGAAGCGAGCGACGAAGGGGACGGTTCGGGCCGCTCGCAGGTAGCCAAGGGTCCAGACGCCAAGTTACTGTATACAGATAATAGATTAAAACAATGTAAGATCATGTTATGAAAATAGTGCCATTTCAGTTCTACAAACTATTGGAAACCACTATTACTTGTAAGATTAATTTAAGTGCTTTAAGAGCTAACCCTATGTTCGGGCATTATTTTGTAAGTTTATTTTAATTATGATTTACAAGTTTTTATTGATTTTGTAATATTAGTTATGATTGAAAAAAAGAATTCAAGGTTCAGGCTCTAATCTGTACTCACCAGGCAGACTGCTGTGACACGTGAATGGAAGGATATACTCAATGAAAGTTTTACTCACTCATGTTTAAAATTTTGAATATCTTCCTTTTAATACCAGAAAAAAACATGTATTGTTATTTTATTAAAGAATTTTGATAAACATTAATTTACATTCTTACATACTAATAATCAAGTTTACTGTCCAAAATTCAATCACTTAAACATAATCAAAGTTACAATATTTTTACTCACATTTATGTCCAAAACTTATTAATTAAAACAACACTTCTTTTGAACTAGCCTCATACTGTAAAAGTTTCTAATTATTTACTTTTAAAACGCTCCATGATGGTTTTTGTCAAGAGCGATCCGAAGATGCGTCCTCCCTGCTAGAAACGCTAAGCTGGAATCTATCTCTGAATGTCGGTTGGAACGGAGCGCTCGACTGCTTTGCCTAGCTTGCATTGGCGAATTTCCTGGAATTTCGTATTTTTCCGTTCCAAGTGGTACCCGTAGTTTTAGTGTTGTGTAAAACACGCTCTTTTGTCAATTGCAGCCTAGAGGGTGTTACATTATATTCACAGTAGGCGCTTAATTTAAATTGTTTGATTTATAATTATTTGTTTTAAATATTTTTTGTTCAAAGTTTTTATAATTGTCATTTAAATCATTTTAATTTCTATGTAAACTTCTTAATTAATTAATATGTATAACCAAATCCTTAATAACTTAATTTATTTGTTTCTTAACTTATTTGTTTTTTTACTGGTTGGAGAATGTCCCATGCTTACATACTAAGCTGTTTCAATATATTTACCCTGTGTCCTAACAAGCTATATGCCTAAATATATTAATGTATTTATATTTCATGAAATACTAGACAAATTTTTAATGAAAAAAATCTGTGTACTAACCTTGTCTTTTAATAAGATTATATATATGTGGTTAGTTTACATTGCAGGATTGGATAAATACTATAATGGTCAATCATTTAATTATAGATTATTTTTATTTAGTTTATCTGATCCCTGCATAGGTCAATGGAATTAATAATATTTTTTTTATTACAGTTGTAGATGATGTGGGCATACCCGATGACGTTTGTAAATCTTATTCCTCTAAAGGCCCGCCATGCTTTGGAGGAGTTCTCGCATTGGATGGACAGACTGGTGACACAATTTGGCAATATTGGACACGCAGAATTGTACTTTCTGTTGATTGTTCTACAGATATTAACAATGATAAAATCAATGATTGTCTTTACTCTGGGATGGGTGGTGTAAGTATATACTATTGATTGATATTTTGTTAGCGTCATTCTTACTTCATTTTAAGAAAGAATGTTCCTATAAAAATATGTCTGAAAAGGTGTAGTTTTCTGTCTGTTCTGTTTGTGTGTTTTTGTAAATAAATTAATAACTATTAATTTAATGACACGTTGTGACCAGATTTGGTATACTTGTAAAAGATGTAAATCCAAGACTTTATTTCTTACATTTTCAAAATGGCAGTTGTTTAAAATTTGTAATATCGAATATCTTGAAAACTATATCTTGAAAGAGGTGCAATGGTATTTTTTTATTTTATCTGACAAAGTATAACAGAATTATTAATATAAAAACAATTGCTTGGTAATTATCTACAACTTCCAGAAGTGCATTATTCCAGGTATTTCTTATTATTAACATGTATAACGTCACAAATTCCATCATAAAAAGTTAGCCTAAAATAAACGACACCAAAACAAAGCAAAGTTCAATGACCCACAAAGCCAACCAAGAAACCGACACTAAAATATCAGCTGATAGGCCTAAACAATTTACGAAAGTAATACACAAGGAAAAACATCATCAATAACTAAATTAACTATGTCAAAACCAATTCACACCCCAAGAATTCACCCAAATCCATATAGAAATGGATATTATCAAATATAATTCTCAAATATAGAATAAAGCCTAGACAGAGCCTTGTAACATGAAAACCTATAACCTCACATCTAAACAAACACATCGAAACCAATTCCATAATACTATCACAAACACTACACCATAAATTAATATAAGCACTACACATATATATATATATATATATATAGCCTCAGTAAACAACTATTCTTTATTTTAATCATCAGAAGATAGCATATACAATATATGAAGGTAAAACGCATTCCCTATGAACGCCATGTTTTTGTTAGTACAACTAGATCAAAGAAACGACTATCACAATCGAAATTAATAAAATCAAATAAAAATAAATAATAAGTCACAATATCTGTTAGAATAGTAAAACAATCCTTAAAGTAAATTTAAGAACATAAATAGTAACCGTAAGACCCAAATGTTATATAATTAGAATTAGAACTAGGACTACTTGAGTCATAGATATAAGTACGTCATTCTGTTGGAACGGGAAATTATACAATTAATAATAAAATCAGTAAACTCATTTAAGAATCGGCAATGTAAATATGAATAAATATTATCACGAGACCAAAGGCAAAAAAGACATAAAGTAATATCAAAATTATAATTTATTCAAGTCAAGAACATCAAATTGTACAAAACGAGAGAATATTATTTGAGTAACCAAGGGAACGGAAGAACAGTGCATGCTGGGAACCGCGGCAACAATTCAATTCCAAAACTGAAGCCAAAAATTCATTCCAATCAAGACTTCAGAGCCCAAAGATGAAAATTTCTATTCGTAATTTTAAAAGTGATGCCGTCAAGTTTTAGTATGTTAAAACAGTATAAACAGTGGTAAATTCAGTGCTAAATCACACAGAGAGTGGTATCCTCTGTAAATTCAAATATAATAAAGTCCAGAAACTCTTAATATTGAAGATAAACTTTAACAAATTTTACAATTCATAAGCCTATTTCAAAAAAGAACACCGATCCTAAATCTCAATTTTTCTTAACTGTAACTTCACAAAATGCGTTAAAAACAGTTTGTTCATGTCTGGTCGAGTGCCTGCCCCGAGAAAATAATAAATATTAATTACTAATATTTATAAAAGAACTTTGTAATTCTATGATAAAGATATATGTAATGAACCCAAACCTAGAGCTAGCCTGGAATAATTTAACTTTGTAATTAAAGACAATTTAACCTTGTTGTGTTATTAAAAGAACTCAAAAGCAAATATTATTAATGTTCAACAAGAAATAATTTATTAAAAGAAAATATTTATAATTTAAATGAATAAACAAATGAATTTATATAACTGAAATCATCTGCATTATTGTCAACTTATTTAGTAATAGTTGAAGACTAGTTGTAGATATTTCAAATAAATTTTTAATAAAGTAACTTCACTATTTTGGATTTTATAATAAAGATAAAATATTTTATAACATATAAGAAAAGAATTATGTTATAAATGGCGCCGCAACGATTAGGGCATGAACAAACTGAGAATTCAACAGAATGACTTAGGTTAAGTAAACATATTATATAAGTAAATTGAAATTAAATTTAAGACAACAATTTAGAAATAAGGATTCATTCAACTTTAATTATAAGATTGAACAAATTTAATAGACTAGAATAAGATATGTATTAGAATTAAGATTAGCCTAATTTCAATTTAGTAATTTATATATTTAAACTCAAAAACATATACCAAAATCAAAAATAATAATTTAAAATGGACGCTAACCAAGAAGAAAGTAGCAAATACAACCTTAGGCCTAAAATTAATCCCACCGGAAAAGCCAAGGAAGGGAAATTGAAAACCTTTAGAGAGACTATTGATGCCAATGACACTGAACTAAATGTTAGGCCTAGCCAAATAGAGGTTATGGAGCAGAGTAGTGCTAGTAGTGTCCAAGATACAGAACCAAATGTCCCTACGTTATTAGAACAAATGACGCTGTTAATTAACAATCTACAGATTAACATCGACCATAAATTTAAACAAAATCAAAATGAATTAGAGAAGCAATTAGAGAACCAATTAGAAAATAAATTTAAACAAAATCAGGAAAAACTAGAATTAAAAATGATTCAAAATGAATCCAATTTGAAAGAAAATTTTGAAATAGTCCAGAAAGAAATTACTAATTTAAAGGAATGTTTGGCAATACAGATAGCTATAGTAGAAACTCAATTTACAGATAAATTAATTGAAATGGAACAAGCTGTGACAGAGAACAACCAAAGAATAGACAACCTAGAAAGTAGATTAGATTCCACAATCAATAGTCAGAGTTTAAATGAGTCCCTAGACCTACAGAAGGCCACAATTGAGAAGCAATTGTTACAAAATAAAAATAATGTGATCCATGAGGTAAAAGCTATGATTGCTGAACTACCGAAATCAAATATCGAAAATGCCATACCATCCCATATAAACGTAACTTGTGGAGGTAATAGTCAAGAAATCAACAATTTAACTAATCCGACACTTCCTAAATTTAACGGAAGACAGAATAATCCAAATGATTATCTGGATAGATTAACAAGATACTACGAGAGGTTAACTTGTCGACAAATCAACCAGATCGGATACAACAGAGACTGTCTATTCGACATAATCGACAACAGTTTAGAGGGTAGTGCTGCTCGGTGGTGGCAATTAATAAAAGGCGATACTACAAATTTCCAGCAATTCTGCAAAGAATTCCTATCCAAGTTTTGGAATAGGGATGTTCAAAAAGGAACTAGGCAAAAACTTGAACTCGAACAATATCGTTTAGGAGGAAAACTCACTCGAAGTGAATACTTCATTGACAGGGTATTAATAATGAAGTCGATGACTCCCCAACCACCGGAGGAAGACATCATCGCAACCCTAGTAGAACATTTTGACCAACGCATACAGGATGCGCAAAGAGTACAAAATATAAGTACAATAAAGGAATTTGCTGACCTTCTCCAAAGAGAAGATACGGAAGAGGCAAACTCGGAAATTAGGAGACGCAATAATACAAGCCCGAGAGGAACACAAAATCCCACCAACAACAGACCATTTAGACATTACCAAACAAATACTAACTACAACCAACCACAAAAACCACCCTTTAGGAATTATCAATCCCAAAACGAGTTCAGAAAGAACAGAGAACACCCTTATAAAAGTCAAAATAGCTACAGACCCAATCAGAGGCCCACCAACGGTTATGGCCAACATTATACAAACAATTATAATCAAAACCGAAACTATAACCAGAAAACCAACTACGATAGACAACCAGAACCCATAAGGACTGAGTTCAAATACAGACAACCACAACAAGACCAAGAACGATATTATCAACAAAAAGGCCCATACCAAGAGCGAAGAGAGGTTAGGTATCCTACAAACGAGCAAAGAATGGTATGTCAAGCTATAGCAATGAATACTAAACCACCGACACTAGAGAAGCCAATACAAGTGCCTCAGGAGGAATGTAACCAAGAGTTAAACTCCAACGCACTGGCCTAGACCAAACTTCGAATAACAACCAAGGCTGTACAGGCAAAAGCGAGAGATATCTGCGAGAAAAACCTGAACACTCTAAGTCAGTGCCAACAAATTTTACAAAAATCGGAACAGAGCCACAAAAAGAAACCAAATCATACTATAATGATTACAACATCTCAAACCTTTATTACGATAGAGAATTTCTATTAAATGAAGACAATGACAATAGTCCAGATCAAACCAACTGTAAGTGTCCAGAAATAACTATGAATTTAAATGGTATATCCACAAATACGTTAGTAGATACGGGAAGCAGTATATCCTGTATTTCTGATAACTGGTTCCAGGTAAACAAGAACAATTTAGGTCATTTTGAACAGTTGCCAGTGAGTAACACATTCATCACCACTGCGTTGAACAATAAATCGAAACGAATTTCACACATTGTGCTATTAAAAGCCCAAATAAAACATATCGAGTTTGATATCCAATGTATAATTGTCCCCAACCTTATTAAAGATTGCATAATGGGAATAGACGCAATACGTATGCTAAAAATGGAAATAAATTTCAAGATTAATACAATTACTATAATGAGTAAGGATAATAGAATATTAATAATGAAGTTCGATAGCGAAAGTAATGAGTCAGCAGGATGCAAAATAATAAAATACGACGACAATGAATATAGAATAAATAACAATAATCAAACTCAAAATCATAATAATAACAACAACAGTGAAATAAACGATTTAATTAAAGACAACGATAAACTCAACAAAATAGAAAAGGACCTAATAATCAACCTAATTAAACAAAACAATATAGTATTTTCAGACAAACCTGGACGTTGCAACATGTACCAACACCATATCAGGGTAGACAATCCAGAACATTATAGAGCCCAAAGTTATCCAATACCCATAAATTTACAGGATGAAGTAGAGAGAAAATTAAATGACATGCTCGAGGACAATATAATTGAGAAATCAAACAGCCCATTTGTAAACCCTATTATAATTGTCAAGAAGAAGACTGGCGATCTCCGTATATGTCTAGACATGAGACGTATAAACGCACTAATTACCCCCGACTATGAATGTAACAGAAGCATTAATGAGCTATTAGCTAAAGCTACAAATTCCAACTGGCTGACTACATTAGATCTTACCTCTTCATACTGGCAGATTGAGCTAGAACCACAATCTAGACAGTATACAGCATTTCAATTTCGAGGCTAAGTGTATCAATATGTTGTAACCCCTTTTGGCCTATCCACTTCACAAGCTGCCTTAGTAAGAGCACTAGACCAAGTATTCAAGAACACGATAGAAAACTTTTCTTTAGTCTACATTGATGATATATGTGTTATATCACCTGATTTCAATTCACACTTACAACACTTAGAATATGTATTTGGAAAACTTGCAAATGCAAAGATGACAATAAAACTGTCTAAATCAATCTTTTGTCGAGATAGAGTTCCTTTCTTAGGGTACTATTTAACCACTACTGGTCTAGAACCAGATTCAGAAAAGATTAAATGTTTTCAAGACTTTCCATCACCCACCACTAGGAAAGAACTCAAACGGTTCCTAGGAGGCATCAACTACTACAACAAATTCGTAGACAAATATGCAAAAACTGTACAACCTTTAATGAGATTGACTTCTAAGAAAGTAAAATTTATTTGGACTTCTAATGAAGAGAAACACTTCCTAGAAATTAAAAACTTATTTCTAAAAACAAATGTATTGAACCATCCTATGCCAAACCAACCCTACTACCTACAGACAGACAGTTCAGACTTTGCGATAGAAGGACATTTATTCCAAATTGACAGCCAGAACAACAAAAGGGCTATCCTATTTATATCCAAAACATTGAAGAAATGCGAGATCAGATACACCACTACAGAAAAGGAGTTGCTAGCAGTCGTCTACTGCATACAAAAAGTCAGACATTACATTTTAAACGCAAAATTAACGATCATTACTGATCATAAAGCATTGACATTTTTGAAAACATGCAAATTGTTAAATGGTAGATTAACTAGATGGATACTTGCATTACAAGATCACCAATTTGAAATTGTACATTGTAAAGGAGTGGATAACACAATAGCTGACCTACTCAGCAGAGTCAGAACAGATGAGAATCAACAGAACTCATTGACAACCACACCAGAATTAATAGTCGCAAATTTAGAAAGAGAACACAATTTAGAACTTTTAGAAAACCTTCGAAATTTAATACAATTACAACAAAACGATCCAACTCTCAAACAGATATATCTCCAAATTAAAAATTCAAACACTACAGAACATAATAGATTTAGAATAAATGACGACATACTATACCAGAAACATCACAACAATTGGTTAATTACAATACCCCAATCACTTGTCAATACTTTAATCTCAGAATGCCATAAATTTTATCTACACTGTGGAGCAAGGAAATGCCTGCAAATTTTACAAAAGGATTTCATATTTAAAGATATGGCTAGGAAAATTAGACAATTAATAGGAACCTGCGACACCTGCCAAAAATGCAAACACAGTAACCATCCTCTCTATGGAGAGACTAGTGGAGTCAAATCTGAAGGAAAAGGAGATCTAATCGCAATCGATTTGATTGGTCCTTTACCAAAAAGTCGAGGTGGTGTCCAATATTATTCTGGATACATTCACAAAATTTGTCCAATTATACAATCTAAAGAGAGCCACATCATAGGCAGTAATAGACAGAATGTTCAAAGAATACATACCCACATACGGAAAACCTAAGAAAATCTTAACTGACCATGGTACTCAATTCAAAAGTAGAATTTGGATTCAAAAACTAGAAGAGAATCAAATAAGACATATACTAAATCCAGTATACCACCCCATATCAAACATGGCAGAACGTCCTATAAAAGAAGTCAAACGCTGTCTCAGGACATATTGTGCTCAAAATCACAGAAGTTGGTCAAACTACATAAGTACCATAAACAGTTTCCTAAACGAAATACAACATGAAACCACTGGTTTCACTCCTAATGAATTACAACTAAACAAATGTGATATCAGATTCTGGGAAGAGGTAATACAAAACCCTTTCAAAATGCAAATCCCCATTCAACAAAAGTTAGAATTAACAAAATCTCGAATAAAAACCACACAAGCCAAAAGAGCAGAGAAATTAAATGCAAAACATAAGATAACGATACTCAAGGAAAATGATTTAGTACTAGTAAAGTCATTTCCCCAATCCAGTATGGGATATGGTGAAACAGCAAAATTGTTCACAATATATGTTGGACCATTAAAAATATTGAAGAAAATGGGAAAAGCCATTTACTCCCTAATCGATGATAATGGAAAAACCTATGGACCATATCACATATCTCTCCTACGTCGTTACAAAATTGCCTTGCCTGTACAGACCTCCGACGAACCAACCTAATCGACATAAAGTTAAGTGCAACGGTATAAACAATGTACTTCAATATAAAACAAGTGTCCCCTATAAAACAAGTGTTCACCATAAACAATGTGACTATCAATTTATATATAATTCCCTATATATGTATATCCCCCATAAACAAAGTGCTTAAATATAAAAAATGTGACTATCTATATGTATGTTCCCCATCAACAATGTGTTTTTACTACAAACAAAGTGGTCCCTCATAAACAGTATTTTTCCCACAACCCACACAACTTATCCCCCCATAAACAGTGAATTATCACAAATATTTATATGTTAAAATATATGTATATCTCCATGAATAGTGAACCCATATAAAAACAGTGAAATAAAAATGAACAGTATCACAAAATATGTATTTATGTAAAAGTGTCCCCGAAATGTGTATTCCCCATGTCCAATGGACATTCCTTAGTATGAACTATATGTCATATGACAACTATATGTTTCCCACCCCAATGATAAAACATGTGTCCCCAACTATAAAGTGTTACCCAAATGATAAACTATGTATAACCCCATGAACCATGAATTATGATATAAAATATCAATTAATTAGGTATATGTAGCCTAATATTAGAATAAGATCCATATGATCCAATTGTCAATTTTATTCAATTTGTTAAACCAATTCAAAATCAACTTATAAAATAAGTAAGGATAACCTATAATTCCATAAGAATAAGTGTTCAATGTATGTTATGTTATGTTATATTATGTTATATATGTTATTTTACAATGTAATTTGTTAGTTATAAATTTATTTATTGTTCAGTAAACTTCACAAAAACAAATTTAAAGGGCATTTATAACGTCACAAATTCCATCATAAAAAGTTAGCCTAAAATAAACGACACCAAAACAAAGCAAAGTTCAATGACCCACAAAGCCAACCAAGAAACCGACACTAAAATATCAGCTGATAGGCCTAAACAATTTACGAAAGTAATACACAAGGAAAAACATCATCAATAACTAAATTAACTATGTCAAAACCAATTCACACCCCAAGAATTCACCCAAATCCATATAGAAATGGATATTATCAAATATAATTCTCAAATATAGAATAAAGCCTAGACAGAGCCTTGTAACATGAAAACCTATAACCTCACATCTAAACAAACACATCGAAACCAATTCCATAATACTATCACAAACACTACACCATAAATTAATATAAGCACTACACACATATATATATATATATATATATATATATAGCCTCAGTAAACAACTATTCTTTATTTTAATCATCAGAAGATAGCATATACAATATATGAAGGTAAAACGCATTCCCTATGAACGCCATGTTTTTGTTAGTACAACTAGATCAAAGAAACGACTATCACAATCGAAATTAATAAAATCAAATAAAAATAAATAATAAGTCACAATATCTGTTAGAATAGTAAAACAATCCTTAAAGTAAATTTAAGAACATAAATAGTAACCGTAAGACCCAAATGTTATATAATTAGAATTAGAACTAGGACTACTTGAGTCATAGATATAAGTACGTCATTCTGTTGGAACGGGAAATTATACAATTAATAATAAAATCAGTAAACTCATTTAAGAATCGGCAATGTAAATATGAATAAATATTATCACGAGACCAAAGGCAAAAAAGACATAAAGTAATATCAAAATTATAATTTATTCAAGTCAAGAACATCAAATTGTACAAAACGAGAGAATATTATTTGAGTAACCAAGGGAACGGAAGAACAGTGCATGCTGGGAACCGCGGCAACAATTCAATTCCAAAACTGAAGCCAAAAATTCATTCCAATCAAGACTTCAGAGCCCAAAGATGAAAATTTCTATTCGTAATTTTAAAAGTGATGCCGTCAAGTTTTAGTATGTTAAAACAGTATAAACAGTGGTAAATTCAGTGCTAAATCACACAGAGAGTGGTATCCTCTGTAAATTCAAATATAATAAAGTCCAGAAACTCTTAATATTGAAGATAAACTTTAACAAATTTTACAATTCATAAGCCTATTTCAAAAAAGAACACCGATCCTAAATCTCAATTTTTCTTAACTGTAACTTCACAAAATGCGTTAAAAACAGTTTGTTCATGTCTGGTCGAGTGCCTGCCCCGAGAAAATAATAAATATTAATTACTAATATTTATAAAAGAACTTTGTAATTCTATGATAAAGATATATGTAATGAACCCAAACCTAGAGCTAGCCTGGAATAATTTAACTTTGTAATTAAAGACAATTTAACCTTGTTGTGTTATTAAAAGAACTCAAAAGCAAATATTATTAATGTTCAACAAGAAATAATTTATTAAAAGAAAATATTTATAATTTAAATGAATAAACAAATGAATTTATATAACTGAAATCATCTGCATTATTGTCAACTTATTTAGTAATAGTTGAAGACTAGTTGTAGATATTTCAAATAAATTTTTAATAAAGTAACTTCACTATTTTGGATTTTATAATAAAGATAAAATATTTTATAACATATAAGAAAAGAATTATGTTATACATGTAATTCATCCAATAATTTTTGTTCGCTATAATATTTATCAGAACACCAATTTATGTAATAATAACAAACGGTCTCTCAGGTAGTGAGTACGGATGTGGAAATCCTCAGGTACCCCTTAGCTGGATCACACTTTTCTTCGTATAGTTGTTAGGAATAAGTTAATATTAGGATATTATTAAGGCTATATTAGGAAGAAATCATATTCACAAAGCTCAGAATGACCCAACTATTGTGAAACAAGTAAAAAAATGTTGAAATGCTTGACTTGCAAACTCAACTAGGTTACCAAGACAACAGAAGGTATATAAGCGATCAACAGGATTTGGAGGTCTCTCTTGTCTTTTGGAGCTGGGAAGATACACGGCTGTGTGGCTAGCTGTGGTGGAAGATGGCCCAGGAAATCTACGCAACATACCGTAAGCAAGCATTTCTATACATTAAATCACCAGGTAGAAGACTTGTAATTTCTTTTATTTAATATATAATAATAGTTGGAATACTTCTGGGCTTTGAATAAATAATATGGTTTTGTTTTATTGTTTAATTAAATTCCTGTTATTGTATTAAAGTTTTGTATTTAAATTATTGTATTAAAGTTTTGTATTCAAATTATTGTACTGTATTAAAGTTTTGTAGTTAAATTATTGTGTTAAAGTTTTTGTATTAAAGTATAGTAGTAAAGTATCAGGCAAATAGACATAAGTTTAATACCAAAGATAAGATTAATAAAAACTGAACCACTGATCTTGATTATTAATAGAAAATAAGAACCCAGGCATATTTTAGAGAGCCAATCTTAATAAATGGTGCATCGGCCGTTCTTTTAGTTTTTACTAAAAATTAATAACTATTAAAATTGTGGCAATATTCTTTTTATACATATTATTGAAATTGATTTAAAAAAAAAAATATTTTTTTTAGTTTAAGAAGTTTAAAAATTATTAACTGAATGTTACTATTTAATTATTGTTAGTGTGATTATTATTTTTTTTTACATTAGATAGTTGTTATGCATTTTGAAACATTTGATATTGTCAGCGTCTATAGTTAATAGTTTAAGTTAGTCTTTCATGTTTCATAGGCAATGAACTGAAAGAAATACTTAGGTCAGGTTTATTGTGAATGAAGTGTAATGTGAAGATTATATAACATGCTGAGTAGGGAAATTCCTTGGAGTATTCAAAGCTTACCTTTGACAAGGTCTGTAGTGTGAATGCTGAGGATTTTACAACAAATTAAGGTGTTATGCGATTTCTATGGCAAATAATGGTTTACGACGAAAATTTAGACATGCTAAACCAATGTGTGCAATTTATCGCAAAAATGTAAACCATTTTAAGAAATCGCATAGCTATAGAGAATTTGTTCCACTGATGATAAACAGTTACATTGCACTAGGTCGGTTAGATCATAGACTGCTGACAAATCATTGTTGATTGTTTACATTGCCTTTTACTTATTGCGTCAAAAGACTTCTCGGAAATAGAATTCACAACAAACTTGACATTAAATTTTTATCTTGTTTTCGGTGAACTAAGTAGCTGAAACGGATATTAATGGGTGTCAGGTGTTGAATTTTTCTTTGTTTGTGTAGGAACACCAATAAACGCATAAATATTTCTTAAGAATGCATAGTTTAGGTTAAAATTAGAAATATTTTGATTGTATGTGAAAATAATTAAAGGAAAATTAATAAACATTAAGATTTAGATAAATAGGGAATAATAAATAATAAACATGTTAGGATTTACTAAAATAAGAAGTTTAAAAGGCAAACTTGAGGTTAGATTGATAAATTACTAAGGTTTAAATAATGTTAAAGTTTTTACTTGGAATAATTAAATAATAATAAAATGGAACAATAAAGTTTAAAATATTGAAGTATCTGATTTGAAATATTGATATGATTAATAAATAATGTAATTTTAAGGTAATTTGAGTAAATTTGAAGTAAAATAATTAAAAAATGAAATAGATGAACAATATAAGTGGAGGTTTAAAGATAAAATGTTTTATATAAATGAATTGTCAAGAGAGTTACTTGTGCTTAATGGACATAATTGGTTTGCTGAGAATAATGATAATTTAGAATCAAGGTTTTTTGAGATAGTAAGATTATATATATTTTTTTAAATGCAAATAAAGTAATATGAAGAGATATTTTAGGTTAATAAAGGAGATATGGAGTTTACAGGAATATGATAGGGTAGTGTCAAATAGAAAAATGAAGTCTATAAAGAGGGTTTTTTTTTGAAGGAAGTAATTTGGTTGCATTGAAAGGTAGTTTTTTTTTAAGTTTACGAGGTTTCTTCGATGATATATGAATTTGCGACGTTTTATTGAGGTTAAAGAGGTTTTATTATTGAGGGTCTACGAGATTTACGACGAAATGTGATAGCGAGCCAAAGGGGCACTATACACATAAGGTTTTAAATGAGTTTCTACGAGGATATATGAGTTTTTATTGCGACAAAATATGACAGTAACCAAAAAGTTCTGCATATAAATAATAACAATGAAGTTTTTTTTTATAAGGAGTTGATGCAACCTGGTTATTAAGTCATGAGAAGCCTATAATAAGATGAGTTTTGAGATGAGATACTATGATGTAATATTAATGTAAAAGGAGTTTTTGAAGACAATAGGTGAATTTTTTTAATTTTCAAAGGTAATGATATAATTTGATATGTAGGTAATTAAAAATGAAGTTTGTTTTTGTAATAAATAGTGTTTTGAGAGCATATTATCCCAGCAAACCAAACAAGTTGAGAATTTTTTTTTAATGAAAAAGGAAGATTAATGAATAATAATAATTTAGGTAATGAGATTATAAGATAAATAATAAAATAGGTTTGAGATTAATAAATGGATATAATTTAGTCATAATAATAAACATAAATCTAAAAGTAGTATTATATTTAAATACTGTAATTAAAGAATATAATAATTAAGATAAAGTACATTCAAAGCCAATTCCAGAAGGTTTCCAACTAATAAGTCAAAATTTTAGTAGTTTTTTTTTCCTCTCAAATTATACCATTCAATTTTTGGTGAATTGATATGAAATGCTTGCTCAGTTACAGGACAAAGCCACAGAAAATAAATTCCAGCAGAGAAAAGAAAAATTTATTTGCCCTAAGAAAATGTAAAAAAAAAAAGAAAAAAGTAATTGTTTTTTACCATGTTGCAGGTGTGACTACACTAATGTAGAAAGATTGGTGGATTAAGTAGCCAATTGACTACATTTAGTTGGCTATACCTGTTAAGTTATATAGGTATATTTTTTTGTGACTAGATTTTGTTATTGTATCATAGAAGAATTGTAGATTATTTGTTTTTATTATTTGTGCAATTGTTTTTATTATTATAAAAAAGATAGGGATAGGAAATTGTTAGTTTATTTATTATTTGTATATTATTTGTTTGTTGTATAAAAATTGGGTAGGTTTGTAATACGACATCGGGACGATGTCTAGTAGGCGCCGGTGATGTTAGGAATAAGTTAATATTAGGATATTATTAAGGCTATATTAGGAAGAAATCATATTCACAAAGCTCAGAATGACCCAACTATTGTGAAACAAGTAAAAAAATGTTGAAATGCTTGACTTGCAAACTCAACTAGGTTACCAAGACAACAGAAGGTATATAAGCGATCAACAGGATTTGGAGGTCTCTCTTGTCTTTTGGAGCTGGGAAGATACACGGCTGTGTGGCTAGCTGTGGTGGAAGATGGCCCAGGAAATCTACGCAACATACCGTAAGCAAGCATTTCTATACATTAAATCACCAGGTAGAAGACTTGTAATTTCTTTTATTTAATATATAATAATAGTTGGAATACTTCTGGGCTTTGAATAAATAATATGGTTTTGTTTTATTGTTTAATTAAATTCCTGTTATTGTATTAAAGTTTTGTATTTAAATTATTGTATTAAAGTTTTGTATTCAAATTATTGTACTGTATTAAAGTTTTGTAGTTAAATTATTGTGTTAAAGTTTTTGTATTAAAGTATAGTAGTAAAGTATCAGGCAAATAGACATAAGTTTAATACCAAAGATAAGATTAATAAAAACTGAACCACTGATCTTGATTATTAATAGAAAATAAGAACCCAGGCATATTTTAGAGAGCCAATCTTAATATAGTCTTGGGTTAGATGATTGAATTTATATCTAAGAATAAGTTCTATAACATACGATAATGTGACGCTCGTTTGTGGGATAAACATAAACTGTTTTAATGTGCTGGCTTTAGGTAGAGAATACGCTTAGTGTTGCAAAGTCTGACCATGCAATACGCCATGCTATCCTTGAAGTATCCAAAAGTGGACCGTTAAATGAGAAGACTAGAGAATTTAATTTCTTAGCTTCATCCCATTCTATTTAGCATGTTAAATCAATGGTTATATAGATTAGCGATGTTAATACTCGGGTGAAATAGATACTCGCAATACTCGGCTTCGAATGATTTCAATACTCGTATTATTAGTTCGACATCGAGTATCTGCGCAGAATGATTATGCGCATTATGTGTGTGTGTGTTATATTTCTATCTGTTAGACTGATCCACCAAGTATTTATTTTTTTAAACAATATGTGATTGACACTTGTAATACGTAATTAAATGTTATCCTGCCTCGACACAAATTCAGTAATTAAACGTAAGTACAATTATTACCAACATTAATAATTTAGTTATTATTTAAAATAAGTTAATTTACTATAATATTTTTTATAAAGATGGTAACCTATAAATATTTATTTAAATATAAGTAATAACAATTAAATAATAATTTAATTTACTTTTTGTTAATGTGGAAATAAATGAATACTATTGTTATTTTAAATTGAACTTGTTACCGAATCTAAATCATTATAACTCAAAATCGTAATGTTTAATTAATGTGTAGTGAAAAATCAGCTTAGAAACTAATGTAACCAAAGTAGAAACACTGAGTATTTTGTTTGGAATATCGTTGTCCAAGGATACTCGCACACCGAGGATACTCGCAGTACTCGCACATTACCTCCTCCTTGTTCCTAGTTACGAGGATTTTGTCCGAGTATTTTAATACGAAACCGAGGATTTTAATATTCGGACTCTTCCGAGGATTTTGATACTCGGAATCACCGAGTATTTTAATTCGAACTCACACATCACTAATATAGATCCTTCGCTTTCATCTTTCAACTCTTGTTTTCCTTCAAACAGGAGTCTCTATTTTAAAGGCTATGATGACTACCAGGTTTTTATCTTTAAGCTACAACACACTGAACTAAACTTTGGTTTAAAATGTAAAAACTGATCTGAACAAACCTACTGAGAAAAAAGAAAACTCAAATCCTAACTTTAAAAGTTTTTTATGAATCAAAAGTATACTAAAGTATATTTTATGTTATAAAATATACAAATTAAGTTTGATATTTAAACCAAATCTATTTAAAAGAAAATTACAAGTTTCGAATTTCCAAAATTTAGCACATTCCTCGTATTTATTTATTTCAACTAGTTTTATCCTAACCTTCATCTCATCACTTTTATAGATTCAATATACAATTACCGATAAGATGTATGCAGAGCTATCTAACGAGCCTGCACTGAACTTTGCTAAACCCATTAATAAAGTTTTTGAGTTCTCTAATATTATTTATATAATTCTTTGGTTTAAAAAAATGTTTAAGTTAAAACTGTAATTTTTGAACTTTACCTAGATTATTAAGTTTGATTGTTTAGAGTTTTTTTTTTTTTTTTTTTGTTCTTCAGCTTTTAGGTATTATACGAGGCAGCGATGGGAAAAAAATATGGGAATTGCCAAAACCACGGTATGAGGAAAAGGTGGATGTATATTCAGCACAGTTTGTAGCAGATGTTGATGGTGATGATGTGCCTGATGTATTAGCTTCACACACTAGTATTGAAGGTAACTTGTAAGAACACTATTATTTATATATAACCTATTTCATAGAGGAGGCACAGATTTACCTTTAGTAGAGAGTCTACAAAAAAAACTAAATTGTCATGTCAACAAAATCCATATAAAATCTAAACATAATAGGCTATGTGCCATATTAAACTTGATCGTAATAAAATATAAAACGAGTTACAAAGAAAATATTGTTTAATTATGTGGGATCTCCGAAGGATAAATAGAATTAATGTTACGATATATTTTCTAACTGAAAAGCTATCTATCAGATTTTCATGGATACAAATAAATCATTTTTAGAAAACAAAATTTTTTTGACAAAAGTTGAAAAATCCTGCTTTGTAGTGAACTATATATATATAGGACCAATTTATATATTTAATTTAGATTTTGTATGGAGAGGAGACAGGCTTACCTTGGAAAGTGGTCCTTGGTATTACCTAATAGTACACAAGTAAGAAAAGACACATGCAAAACACTAAAGTTCTGAAATATTTTTAAAACACTGATTAATGTCTTAAGCTGTTCTCATTTATTTATATATATATATACAAACTACATATATAAATAAATGAGAAGAGCGTAAGACATTTTTACAGTTTTTGCTGTAGAAACATGACATCTTCGATCCGTTTATGCATTGGGTCTTAACATTGGGTTTAAGCAAAAAATTAAACTGTTTTTTTTCAAATTTTGAGTTATCCAACCAAATGAGAAAACATATCACAAAATACTTCTAAAATATGCCCTTATGGTAAATTTAATAAAAATAGGTCCACGTATTGAGCTAATTATCACTGCTTATATGACAGTCAGAGATAATTTTAAACAGCTTTTTTTAACTTGGAAGACTTTAAAGTATGTATTTCCACACAATTGCTTCTTGATCCATCTCATAATTTATTTTCTCTTTACTAAGTATATGTGAGGGGGGAAAATACAACAGTTAATCTAAAATATTTTTCTGTCTGATATTTATTTAGATATTCTACAAGGACACTTACTCCTGCTAAGTGGAAGAACAGGACATGCTTTGTCTCATGTAAACACTCCTGGGGAAAGGGAAACCATCTTAAGCACTCCTCAACTCCTGGTTACTCCTGATGGACAGAATGTAGTTGTGTTTGCTACTGGTGGAGTAGACTCTACAGAAGGGGGCCTCTATGCAGTACCTTTATTACATTTACTTGCAGCCAATATATCCGAGGTTTGTACTCAAATGATAATTTACCTATTTTATTTGAAATCATTCACTTCATTAGGATAAACTGGGGTAATCGTATGTGCTTATAATCCTGTATTTATTTTGTCAACATCCATTTTACGCCTCTTACACGTTACGAATCTTAACAAGTGAGGTATCAAAAAGAATTTCTGAAGTATTGACAAATCGTACATTCATATCATAAATGTTAACAGTTTGTTATAAAGAACCAATGTAATAATACTCATCTATAGCAGCTTATTAGTTGCATCAGCTTTAATAGTTCTAAACGAAGATAGGTTAGGCCTATCCTAGACCAGAGTGAAACATTTTACTTGTAACAGTTGATTATCTTCATCAGCTATAATCATTTAACACAAAGATATCTGTTATTTAACACAAAGTAAGGCTTAGTCCTAGACCAGTCAGTGTGAAAGATATTGGAAAGTGTTATAAATTTGATTTAATTTCTACGTACAAATTTAGTTACTAAAGCAACCAATGTAATAATAAACACTTGACACAGCTGATTAAGTTTATCAGCTGTAATAATTCAACACAAAGCTAGATTAGGTCTAGCCTAGACCAATTAATTGTAAGAATTAAATATACCAATTCTTTTTACTCTAAATTTAACTTATATTTAATAAATTATATATATATATATATATTTAATAAATTATATATATATATATATATATATATATATTCATAATGCTGTATAATTACTAGGTAATTGAGTACAGTCATATAACGAAAATTGAAACATTTGCAAACATTCATACAACTTCATGGATCTTCAGAAACGTCTGGCTTTTTATTATTTCTTAATTATTTTGGTTAAGAATAATGCTCCAATCATATGTTTTCATCATTATTTATCAAAACTTTGTAAGAGTTATTAGGTTAATTTCTTTAAAAATATTAAATGTTAATTATTTATTTTATGATTTTATTAATTGTTAGATCAATACCAAATTTTAAATAAAAGGATTCAAGGTTCAGGCTCCAATCTGTACTTACCAGGCAAACTTCCGTGACGTGTGAATGCTAGGATATACTCAATTATTGTTCTACAGACACATGTTTAGAGTTTTGAAATCTTTCTTTTAATAACCAGAATTCTTATATATTTTGATATAGATAAGAATTACCTTAGTAGGTCCGTCTTGTGACTTCAATTTATATCTGGTTTTGCTATGACATGTTTCAAAGTTCAAGACTTCATCATCAGATACATGTAGATTAATTAATTCATTCACACGATGAATGCGTCACACATCAAATGTTAGTTCCACCAGACATAGGATAATGCGCACCGTTGCCGAACGGGAATATTTATTTTAATTGTGTTTGTGTTTGTGTTTTGTGTTTTAACATTTGATGTGTGACGCATTCATCGTGTGAATGAATTAATTAATCTACATGTATCTGATGATGAAGTCTTGAACTTTGAAACATGTCATAGCAAAACCAGATATAAATTGAAGTCACAAGACGGACCTACTAAGGTAATTCTTATCTATATTATTTAATTGTGACTCGGTTCCGTAAAAACAAAATTGAAATGCATATCAAAATATATTTTGAATTTAACAAACATATCTCTATTGTCATTCAGACACTTAATAACTAGACAAAAAAAATAACATACCACATTTTGTGAAACTACTAATCCTACACATGAAAATTACATCACAAAAATTCAGTTCTTTCTCTCAAGTTCAGATACATATTATATAAAATAATTGTTTAGTTATTTTTACTCACGAATTAGTTTTTTATATGTAACACATGTTTTCTAATGACCATTGCACTGTACTGCGATTTATAAATTGGTTAATTTGAAACGCTCCATTATATAAAAACTTTGTAGAGCGATCCGAAGATGCGTCCTACCTTAAGAGACGCTAAGCTCGAAGTAAGTTGGGTTGTGTCGCCGAAACGGCACGCCCACTGAAAAGCATGGCGAGCATTGGACAAATTCCTAGAATTTTTATGTTTTCCGTTCATTATTGCTTCGCCTGTTTTAGTTGCATTGCAACCCGCTGGTATTTCAATTTTACCCTAGAGGGTGTTGCATTGTATTGATATGTTGCGCTTAATTTAAACTAATCGATTTTAATCATTTGTTTTAAATGTTTTTAAAATCAAGTTTTTATGTTTGTTATTAATTGTTTTGATTTTTATGTGAGATTCCTAATTATTACTATTATTTATCTAATTGCTAAAATCTTAAATTATTATTAATTTATTTTTTATTTGGTTGGAGATGTCCCATGCTTACAACTTGATACAAACTGCAAGTCAAAAAGCTTAACTCAGTTTTGTTTAATAATAATAAACGTTTAAAGGGCACAGACCTTGCTACAAAACAACCAAAAATTTCTTAGATTAAGATATGTAAGATTATTTAAATTTTTTGGAATAAAACTTGAATTGCCGACCTTAACCTAACCCCGATTTTATTACATTTTTCAATACAAAATTATCAAAAGACAGTTCTCACTGAAAGTTCCCTCTGCAATAACGATTAAGTCTCGGGGACATAATATACTTCAAAGAGCTAGATTATACTGGCCAAATACTATATTTAATCATGGGCAACTCTATGTTGTCTTTATAAGAGTCGCTAAATCAAACAATATTTTTTTAGTAATTATCGAAAATGACAAACAAAAAATTCAAGGTGATTGTATTCTGACATCAAATATTGTATACAAAGAGGTATTGTAAATTGTAAATACATTCACAATAATAAACTCTGTTTGCTATTTTGTGTATACACTTAGCTGAGTATTTAATTTCAACAATTCAACAAAAGACTAAATAATTTTTTGAGAGGAGAGAGGGGAAGCTCGAATGTGCGAAAGTTTCACATGGGTTTACTGGTATGAAAATAAATGTAATACTTTTCCAGATCACAAAAAATAAAGCCATTATGTTTGATATCCGAACAGACTTATTAAATATTTTATGTACTTATGGAATTAAGTATGTAGCATATAATATTGTATATGTATATTTTTATATATCTAAATATATTTGAAAGTACTCGTAACTAAAATTTTAGTTATTATAGGACATAATTTAGGAGGAGGTGGTATAATTGCCCAATTTTCAGAGCCTATGGGGCATTTCTGGCAAGTGGTTAGTTGTATGTGATTTTAAATTTTGGTCTCTAAAATGTTATTTAACTTGTCCACATCTTTTCCAGCATTCTCTATTTGAAATTGTATCTAGCCTACGTATATTGATTGAGGATTCATCTTAGGCAGTTATTAATAAACAGTTGTAATTTATTTCTATTATTTCTTGTAACTCTCCATGTTTGACATCCATATATAAGTACAGATTGGTTTCAAAAGTTCTGAACTTTGTTCTCTTCCTGAGTTGCTGAGTTTTCCCAATAGGTCTTAACTATGCAAGTACACCCTTTACATTTTATATTCTTAGCTGGAAATTTTCATCTGTCCTACTTGTTTTGGTAACCATAAGTGTAATTAAGTCTAGTTTATTTGAAAGTTTTATTATGAGTTTTATTTTTTTTAAACAAGTGGTACTTTTGAACGCAGTGGTGATTTTAAATCTAGTATTTATTTTTTATTAGTCTATCAATATCACCTTTAATGTTGAAGACGGGAATTCAAGTTTCTCCCCAAATATTTGTTATCCAAATCTCTTAATTTGATCTTTCTTATCAAAGATAATGACGGTTCCCAAAAATAGGTGCTTTCAAATAATGTTGTTTTTTTATGATTGTTCAATGCTTCAATTTCCTTAGGCAAAGTAGAAAAAAAATCTTTGAGAAACTACTGAAAATGTTATCTTCAACTCAGATATATACCGACGATTAGTTACCTCTATCTAAAATTAATGATACTACATAACATAATAGTGTGTAAGTTGTTTTAATTGATTAGGTATATCAAGTATTGATAGTCAAATATATAAAAAAAGAGAATGTCCATTTTTTCCGTTAGACGTCCATTTTGAGTTTGGACGCCATCTTGCAACACTAGAGAATGTGAATTTCAATTTGATTTAGTTAATATTACATTAAAGCTGTTTCTAAGACAAATACTTGTTTTGTACTATGTTTATTGCTAAAAGAAAGAGAAACAAGGTTCAGACTCTAATCTGTACTCACCAGGTAGACTACATGTGACACGTGAATAGAGGGATATACTCAATGAGAATTTACTCACTCATCTTTGGTAGTAGAAATCTTTCTTTTAATGACATGAATTTGAAAAGTTTACAAATTGAAAGAGAATCTTAATTAAACATCAAAATCACTTATGAACTAAGATAGACATGTTAATATTTCAATAAAGCGTTTTCTGAAATTGCATGTGAAGGTTTATATACTAGGAATCTAGTTCATTGTTCCAAGTTCAATCACTTACTTGTGAATAATACACATACATTATTTCTACTCACATGGTATGTCCAAATATACTAAATAATGCTAAACCTTTACTTTTAGAAAAAAAAAGAACTTTACTGTAAAAGATTTCTAAATACTTTTTCTTTTACAACGCTCCATAATTGTTTGAACGCAGAGTGTTCAGAATATGCGTCCTCTCTCCTAGGAACGCGAAGTTGGAATGAATTGGAACGGAACGCTCGACTGACCTCGCTTAAGTTGCATTGCAATTCCAAGAAATTTCTATTTTTTCCGTTCCAATTGGGTTCGGGCTCTGAGAGCTTGACACAACGCGCCTTTTTGTCAATTTCAGCCTAGGGGGTATTACATTATTTCAAGGTAGGCGCTTAATTTAAATAGTTTGATTTTCGTTATTTATCTTTTTCTTTTTAAAATATGTTTTGTCCAAAGTCTAACAATTTTTTGATTTTGAATAATACTTATTTTCTATTTCTTAATTAATTAATTATCTGACTAATTATCCTTAATATCTTTATTATTATTATTTTTTTTTATTGGTTGGAGTGAAAAAACAACCAATATTTTTTATTGTCCCATGCTTACAAGTGAAGGATAGATCAAACAAGTTAAGAGATTTTTCACATTTTCTCACATTTTGAAATCAACATTTAAGCTAATTTTGATGATTCTCTACAAGTGAGAAATATTTAGGTAAATGGGTTCAATTTTAACCCATTGCAGAAAAACTCTTAAATAGAGGTCAAAGTTCGCATGCAGACTGAGAATTCTACACAGCTGGTTTAGACTGTTAACTTTGATAAATCAATGAGTATAATATGAAATGGAAAGGGATTATGGGTGATCAATTAATAAGAAATAATAATTTTAAATTGTTATTATTTTATTTATTTTAGAATAGGAAAATAAGTAAAGGAGCCGTGATCGCTCCACCAGTATTGGTTGATTTATCTGGTGATGGTACTGAAGACATTGTTGCAACATCTGGGGATCAGGTTATTGTGTTCAATGGACTTACATTCAAAGAGATTTGGAATTCTTCAGCTATCACACCACGAACAGAAAATATGCAGCTTTTGAAGTAAGTGAAATTGGTTATATATAAAATATAGATACATGTACTTAGATTCAAGAGGTAGGGAGGTATTGTGTTTACTCAGCTTTTCAAATTAGCCTTTTACATTATTCCACCACAAAGTAACAGTGAAAAAGAATGAATATAATAATTTAGTTCTGCTTAGGATACTTTGAATAAAATTGTGTTAAATCTTTACATTAGCTGGTTTTTATTTTTACCTGTCACAGACAGTTTTGCTCCTTATATACAATATTTATATCATATTTTTCAAGAAAGTGGTTTTTCGGCTACTGCTCCTAATATTTCTTACTCTCGAACTTCTCTTTAATGGTGGGTAAAGGTTTGACCACCTAAGCCCATTATACATGTTGTTGGAGAATTCCTCCATATGTGCGACCATCTATTTATCATTCTTGGTGCTTATAAAGTACTGATGGTTTCATCCAGTATTCTACCGTTTGTGTTTTGTTAAGTTTTTTTATTTTTTTATTATTTGTGTGTTTATAATTTTTCTATTATAAGGAAAAATGAAAGAACAAATTACAAAACTGTTAGTAAGTGTCAAAAATAAAAAAATCATAGACTAAAGTAGATAACCCCTTAAGTGTTTATGTCGGTTTAAGCCGACGCTACAAATATCGATAAAAAGTGCCGCTGTCGGCTAAAGCCGACGCTCTTAACTTGCCCTATTCTATTTCGTTCTCTGTCGTAATATTACGTTGTAGTTGCTAGTATTGCCGCTAGATAGTGTTGGCATGCTCTCTAGAGCATAACTTATAAAACTACCGCTTTATTTTTGTTCTCTTTGGATCCGCCGTGAACATTATATTTACAAGGAGTCGCGATATGTCTGCAAGGAGTCGCGATACCAGTGCAGCGAATGTGATGTTGGGCTGTGTGCTGCCCCATGTTTTAAAATATATCACACCCAAAAAAATTACTAAACATTAGTAAGAAACTGTAAACAATCTTTATTGTGTGTACTTTTATTTTTTAAAATGGTTTTATTACATTTTACTTTTTTTTAATTGTTAGGTAAATGTGTTTTTAATGTATTTGCAGAAAATTTTTAAATTATATTAAACATGACATTTATACTTTTGATGTTGCTTATATTTTCTTTTAATGCCTATTTTTTAACTTCCAAGTTAACAAACATTAAAATAATCAAATAAAAAAATAGGCATTTTTGGGTTGATTTAGGCAAAAAAAAAATAAAACACTTAAGGGGTTAAGAAAAAATAACTTGACATGCCTCTGTTGATAATTTAAGTTAAAAATAGACATAAACAATTGTATGTTTGCATTTCAAACACAATGGACACTAGTGTCATATTCCTAAGAAGAATAAACTTGTTTAGCATTGTCGTCATTGCACTCTAATGATGATATAGATGCTGGAGAAGCAAAGAAAACAGAAATTATTTTATTTTACAAAAGCTCAAAATTGGTGTTGATGTAGTCGATGATTTAAAAGCCATATATTCAGTCAGCAGGATCAGTAATTGTTGATTGATGACAATAGTTTACTCTTTTCTAAATATTGGATGAATAAATACGGTAAATTCATTATTTTATAATGGAACTTGAACGATTTTAATATGCTTTGAAGACATTTTCTGAAGACACTGTCAAACAATTGTGTAATGATTTTATTGAAATAGAGTAACCCTATAAATGCATTGTCCACAAAATTAAATTCTGCAATTTACATATTTTAAAGATTATCAAATTATTGCTCTTTATTAGTTCTAATAATGACATATTATTGTTTATTTTACTGTCATGTTCATATGGTGTTGCTACATGGGGAAATGCCTCAAAGGGGTCAAAATATGCAGGTCAGGGTAGACATCGAGTGACTCTTGTGGTCCTCTTTTTAAAAAAACTGGATACTTTTACTTTTCCTTTCAATTTATATTTTGATCACCATCGTGTAAGTGTTTTAGTTTCATACAGAAGCAGACCATAGTGAAATACATAGATATTATGATGAATGAAAAACTCATAATATAGAGATATAGATTGTTTATTTTCCATGTCAAACATACATAAATATAACAACTTTGTATTTACAGTAAATTTTACAAAACAAAATAACAAATAAATTATAATTCTTCTACATAACATAGCAATTTTTAACTTATATAAATTTGTTTCAATTGTTTTTATTTTAACATGGAAAATTTTGTAATACTTAAGATAAACCTATAAATGGTCAATGAGCACTGTGGTGAATGTGAACACCACCAATTGTTATTCCCATTGCCATATTCAACCTACGGGTTTCTCCAGGACAGGTATGTGTACCGTTGGCCACTTTCGCCAAGGCCATTGACGAGGTCCTACGCTGATAGGCCGAATCACTGGAAGTATGGTGGAGGGGAGAATATGGCATTTTAGCTTTTAAGATTTCATATATTGTTAGTATTATTTCAGATCCCTCCGATGATGGTAACTTGGTTACCGAAATGTACATCAGGGAATTATAATAACATAAGGCAAATAAATATTTTATTTTATTTTATTTGTTTTGTGTTTGCGTTATTGTACCAAACTTGTGGTAGGGGACTCAGTGTTTTATAGGATAAACCTGTTTAGGATCTACCATCATTTGATTTTTTTCTGCCTCTTGAGTTAGAAGAAATGAAAAAAGAAAGGGAAAAAATCCTTCTGAGATGCCATTTACACTTGGGAAAAGAAAAATAATAATAATTTTTAAGGGTGTTAATAATAATACAAATTGCACATTACAAATTAACTTCTTGTGCAATAAATAATAATTAATGTACAACTTTATCCATATAACAATTAAACAAACCTTATTCCTACTTACAAACCTTTATTTATAATACTTGTATCACCTTTTACAAAAAACACACAATTTCAATATATCAATAAAAAGACAGTCACAATTATTAAAATTTTATTGATTTTGAGAACTGAACGCATATACCACACAACTGGATTTCTTTTGGTAAAAGGTTAAACAATTTAGCCCCTCTAAATAGGTAAGAAATTTTGAACACTGTTAGTTTCGTTTTTAACAGAATATTAACTATTTTATGTTTAGGATGTCTTTGGGATTTGGAATAATTGTTTATTGCTATTGTACACATACAAAGATAAGGGGGAGTATACCATATGATCTAAATAGCAGGAGCGAATGCTCTATTTTATTTTTAAAGGACATTACTCTTATAAGATATTTCTGAATTTTCACAAGTGTCTTGATAATCGCCTTAAAGGCACCCCCCCCGCCCCAAACAGTACTGCAAAATAAATTTGCTTTAGCAATTCAGATGGACACATTGATAGGAGAAAGTAAAATTTTTCTAATATTTGAGTGCATTATTCTTTGCAAGTTATCGATGTGACTCCTCCAAGTCAAATTTTGATCTAGTACAATTCCTAAATATTTTACTTCGCCTATATTTTTTATTACTGAACGTAGATATCTATTTATATTATTAGCTTCCAAGCACGACAAATGGTGATACACTTAGCTGTCCGGTAATTCATCTTTTCTTTTAAAGGAAAAAAAATAACAAATTTACATTTCTCTTCACTTAAAACCATAAATCTAATCATATCTAAACATAGACGTAACCAAACTGCTATATCGAGGGCCATCCTCCACAACTGTTTTCTACCTAAAATCAAAATTATATCGGAAGAAAAGACCTTTAAAAAATAAATTGTAATATTAAAAGAAAATATTTTTCTATTCCATAGATGAATTCATGGAACTGACATCTATTGAATGACGAAAGTGTATGTATAATATGATGTTTTGTTGTAATACAATATACAAAAATTTCCCGGCTCCCAAATAAATTAATTTAAATTTCTGTTTGGTTCATCGAAATTTACCAAAAAATATCAGATCTAGAATTTATATCTTGGCTACAATACAGCATACAATAGAGAGATTCCCATCCCAGGTGGTGAGTCAGTCATTACATTTACATAACATATATAAAACAATTTATATAAGATAATATACAAAAGTTAAAATACAATATAAAATTAGAGATGTTGACTCTACAATATAGAAATATTCATTAACATACCTTATTTGAAGTCGATAGTAGTTCCTTATATTATATTAATTGCTTATATTATATTAATATAATATAAGGAACTACTATCGACTTCAAATAAGGTATGTTAATTAATTAAAGTAGTTCTAAGGCAAAACAATGAATATAGAAATATTCAATACAGATCATATTACAATTAAATAATGCTACAAAATACATCATTTATCCCTGCAGAATAAACTCTTCTGTGGAATAAAAGTAATATTCATATAAATAACAAAGAAGAGCCTTTTTTAATTGTTTAGGATTAAAATTAATTTTAATTAATTGTTTGTTTTAAAAATTAATTTTCACAAAATATAATATATTAGGTAAATATACACATGGAACTAATAAAATTTGTTACTTATGGAAAATAGGTTTGCATAATTCAATGAGTCGCAATTTTAATATAACCCTGATTATCTTCAATACATGAAATATAGAAATCCAAGAAAAAATGGCAAATACAAGAGGACAAGAGATTGCGGAAGATGCTTAAAGTGTGTGTTGAAAAAAATTGTCTTTCAAAACCAGTTGCAGTTGTAATAAATTTGTCTTTAGGGAACATGGGGCTCCAACTTGTGTCGACTGTGTGCAGATCAAATGGAGAATAGTGGCTTACGTGTGCAACTGACAGATTCTAATAGACCTATTAAATATTTAAGGATAAAAGAAAGCAATAAAGCTTAAAGTTTCAAAAATGTTTTAATAATATAAATGAGCTACAATTGTTTCGCCTTGCGGCATCATCGGGCAACAGTTGAAACTGTTTTTGAAAACATTTTTGAAACATTAAGCTTTATTGCTTTATTTTATCCTTGAATATGTAGTTTCAACAAGAAATATCTGCTATTACATTAAAATTTATTAAATATTTGTTTAATTATTTCTATTATTGTTTCTGTAACCTTTGTTATAGAAAATATTCAAAATATGGGTACTTTCCCTTTATCTCGACACTCTTTGAATTGCTTTATTAGGTCTGGTTAGGTTACTATATATATTGTGACTTGGCTAGACCTTATTCTACATGTTGAAGAATGTCTAATACTTTATTGGTCTGGTTAGTTTATTATATATATCAGGTACCATTGAATATCAGTGTCATGTTGTAACAGATATAGAAATATCTTGATACAACTCCATCTCTAGTCTGTGCATGCCAGATAGATTCCTAGATTTCGCTTCACATTCTTTATAATGATTTTTGTAATATTTGTATATTTTGATTGCAGTTCTCCAACTCCAGGCTATTTCAATGATGATGACACACCAGACTTACTTGTTACGCATTTGGCAGGCAATTCATTTCCTGAATATTACTATTCTCAGGTATAATAGTACTATATTAATGTAAGGAATATACCAGCTTGATATGTTATGTGTAGTCGTGCCTGAACTTTAATTTTTGTTCCATATCTAAACTGATAGAATAGAATAATTCTTTATTACCTTATCAAATACAATAATATGCATGACAACGTCCATTACACATGGCTAAAACTAGCATCATTGACAATTTTATACACATCCAGAGGATCTCATATATTTTACGAATTCATCAACATTATATGGACATAAATTAACCAGTTCTCTTTTCACATAATTCTTCAAGCCAGTGATATACATTATTTAACCCAATTCAACAAAATTGTTCATAGTAGTTTTATAAGGCTTGAACATTGTCTAGTTGAGTAGTTATGTAGAGAACTATTTTTCGGAAACATATCCAAATTATGCTTAATGTACATAATAGTATCTAAAATATATATAGAAGGCACAGTAAAAATTCCTAATTTTGTAAATAAATGTTTATGTTGTGTTCTACTACTAACATTACATATAACTCTTATAGTCTTTTTTTCTGTGATCAATAACTTTTTTATATTTGTCATTTCCCCAAACAACAGTCCCATATGGCAAGTGATTATGAATATGCTCATAGTAAACTAAAGTCAATAATTCCAAACCTACTATACAGTATAACTTCGATTAACCGTCACTGTCGGGACCGGGACGGTGACGGATAATAGAATAGACGGATAACAGAAAATCGTCTTTAAAATGACCAAAGTGATACATTTTATGTAGTAAATTCATAAAAAACCATATTTTAAGGTGGATAAAGGAATAAAAATACAAATTAAAACATTTACAATGAATAATAAAGATGTTTGTATTGCACCAAAAATAATACAGTACAGTATGTAACATATTCACACTTTGTTACAAATTGGCCTAAGCCTTAAAAAAGTCAGTCATCTTCTACGCGAAGTCAGACGAACACGAACGCTACGAGCACTGTACAATACAACAGCTACTGCCACACTGATGACTGATGGTGTGGCGAGAGTAGAGGTGTGGTGACAGCGGTGGGAGGGGGCTGGGTTCAGTAACCGGTTGACTACGCCTCCAGTACAGTTACTACCGGGCGGCAATAGACATGTGCAGTCGCTTTGCGGCACAGTATTTAAAATCACTATTTTTAATTTTACCCCTGACGGTTAACAGAGACTGACGGATAAACGAGTGACGGTTAATCGAAGTTATACTGTACATAAATATACATTTTACTATTTTTTTTACATCACTTCAATATGAAAACCCCACTTAATATTAGATTGTAGCTAAACACCCAACAATAATTTCATAAATTTATTAGTTTGTGTTTTTTCTTGGTTCAAGCAGAGCCAGTTAGCTGCAGACCAATCCTCAATTTCAGACTTTGTTGTATCCATTATGTAACCAACATACGACGTTTACATTTTACTAAAATTGCAAGATTATCTGCAAACATATATGAACTAACATAAAGGGCAGCAATTAAGTCATTCACATAACAAATATAGGTCCCAAAATTGACCTTTTAGCGACATCCACTCTTACCAATCAATATATACTGGGAGTCGATCTGAACAACTGTGACAGCTAAATAATTAACAGCATAAAACTTTAATTTATGCAACAAAATATTGTGAGTTATTGTATCAAAGGTTTTTGACATATCTTAAAATCTTCCCAATACTAAGTACTTAGAATCAATACTATAGATACAATCTTTCACTAACTCTATAACCACTTTAACCCTCCAACTGGTGATCGACCACTTTTTGCCTAAAAGTGGTCTCTTCATTCGGCATGGCTCACTTCACCAACTAAAAAACACGTATTTTGCCATTCAATGTTAAGCCCACTTAAAATTGTCCCATCGCAATAAATAAAGTACCGTTGGAAAGCTAATGTTCCGTAGATGCATAATCATGCAAAAAAAAAAATACCACAAAATGTTATAAATAATATTCCAAAAATTGGTGAAGTTCACGTATTTTTGTAGCGTAAAATCGTAAATTTCAACTGCGCCTTTTCGTATAACGCGGCTCCATTTTTCCTGATACGATTACAACTCTATTTATCTGTCATTTAAGTCAACTAAAACACTGTTATATAGATCACATGTTTCTCTTTCTAACCGTAGATTACAAATTATTCTGCGTCTAACAGATCCAGAGATATATCTATTTGAGCAGAGAACAAACCTGACGACACGAAATTCATTTGGCATTCGGTGCTTTTTACGAAAAGACGAAATTCATTTATCTTGTTAGAAAAAGGACTTGTTCTTTACACTATGTTGTAGGTGAAATTCCATTCTATAAGTTGGTACCACTTGATATACCAACTGATGTTGTCTCTAGTTTCTATTCAACTCCAAACATAGTCTATAATTACGCGAGTCATTGAAATAGTTCAGACGCAAAAGGGCGTGGCATTTGTGTTATTTATTTATTATTTCCTTTATTTTGAAGGTTTGTGTATACAAATTGTATATAAATTGTGTATACAAGTTACAATATATGTGTTTTTATTTCTAAAGTTTATGTTTTTGAATGAATGTACCGTTTATATATGGATAACCTAAAAGGAAAATGGTAAGTTTAGGGTATATGCATATTTTCTTGTATTTAGTGTTTTATATTATTATACAAGTGAATATGTGTGTTATTCTTTGTAAAGTATATTGTCTTAGTAAAATCTAATGATTTTGTCTTAGGCCTAGCTTTACAAAGTTTCTAATTATGCCTAAAAGGTTGACGTGTCACCCTAACCTTCAAGCGTCAGAATACCAATTTTTGAAAAATCGTCATTTTTATTTAGAAAATGTAACATATTATTATTTTTTACCCTAAATATATTCACAAATATATTAGAAATCTCAAGTAATGGTTGAAAAAATTGCAAAAAATGTATTAGTATGTTTTTGATCACCATTTCTGTGAAATTTTTGCTCCGTTACTCTTAGATTTTTTGGTATTTGACCAAAAATCTCCAAATTTGATACATCTAACTTTTTTTTCACTACACACCTACATTCTATGCACCTTTCTGGACATATAGAAGTTCTGTATAAAATATATTTTACTATTTTTAATGTTTTTTGGAAAAAATAAAGAGAAAATTCAGTTTTTACGTAAAATATTTTTTTACATTTTTGAAATGTATCAAATTTATATATTTTTTTCCCTAAATATATTCACAAATAATACACAAAAATTGTGTATATCTTAGAAATAGGTAGTAAGCTATTGATTTTGGGTGATACAGATTTTTCTGAAAAAAAGTTAATATCATTTTTGACATCTAACATACTTACTCCAAAACCGTTTCAAAATTTTTTTTTTATTACATAGATCAATTCTATGCATCTTTCTGAGAAAAATGATATCTTATAAGTTAGGTTTTGTATACAAATAATATATTTTATTAATTTTTAAACGAACGAAGAATTTTTAAGACAAATTAACATGTGCCAGATTGAGGGCTAATGGTTCCCTTTTTGGATCTAAATCCATACTGACTTTCTGAAAAAAGAAAACGACTCCAAATAATTCATAACTTGCCTATCAAAATAGCTTCAAAAATATTTGAAATAACAAGGACTATCAACACTGGTCTGTAGTTTTTGAAGTCAGATTTAGTTCCTTTTTTAAACAATGGCACAACTTTTATCAATTTCAAACAGTTTATAAAAACACCGTCTTCAATACATAGGTTAAATAAGTATGCCAAAACTTCAGCAATATAAGATGCAGCCAATTTAGCAAAGTGTGAATTCAGACAATACACTTTCAAGCTTGTACTGTTACTCAATGAATTTATCATCTCATACACTTGTACAACGCTAACACTATTAATAGAAAACATTGAATCAACACTTAAAGGCTGCACTTAATAGGATACACTGTGTCCAAATTGTGGCACGCTGTTCACAACAGTATGAACACTACTCACAAAGAAATCATCAGGCAATAAGCTCTCTTTATCTGTATCACATATAGGTTTGTCGTTTTTATTTAAAGTTTTCTTCGAGTTTAGCATGGGCAACTCTATTACACATTCTAATTTCTTCTTTATATTACTGTAACATTTTTGTAAAGAGTCCAGACCTGTATCCTTAAACTGCTCATACATTATTATACACCGCTTCCTGAGCATCCTAAGATCACCATAGTACCACCTAGGAAAATACTGTTTCTTAGCAACTACAGAACAACCAATTTGTGTAAAATTTTATATATTCTTATAATAGAGCAAGACAGTTCGTGATGTTGTCTTATTTTCTGAATTCACTCTGTGGGATGAGAAATTTTAGGTAAAAAATAATTCAGTACTATAGCAGGAATAAATAGAACTTAAGTACAAACTTAGCTTTAAGATATATGTTCCATTAATTCATTGCAGAACATAGAGATTCCACAAGATACTGCTATCTGATTCTATTTTGAGCCAAGATTTTGTATCGTCTACTCCAGAACATTTCTATTGAAGCTCCCTAGCTTTCATTCAGCAAGAACGACTTGTCTTCATGTGCTCCCCTATGTGTACCATTCTAGTGAACTAGGCGTGATTTTATTATTGGGCCTTCTAATGGTATGTCCCACCCATCTATATTTACGTTTTGATTTTGATTTCAACATTTTCTTACCTAATTTTTGCCACAGAACTTTGTTGGTAATTTGGTTTGGCCAAAAGATATGCTTGAATCAGTGTTTACGCAACAAAAACCGGCGTAACCACCTATTCACTAAGTCCTGTAATTGCTTTGTGATATTTGTCATAATCTTTCAAATCTTGCATCTGTAGTACAAGACCGCTTCTATTAAATAGGTATATCTTAATATTGAGAGGGTACTAAATTTTGTAAGCGTTTAAAATGCTTTTTTGACTTTATTAATGTTGTGATCAGTTCCACCATTTTTGTCTATTATGTTGCTCAGATAATATAAGTTGAATTTCTTTGCACTTGTTATCAATAAATATGGATTTAGTATTGGGTGCTATGGTTCATAGCTGCTTTGTTTTATTTGCATTTTCAACCCTGCGTTTTTGTTTCCTGTTAATCGTTGCTCCTGCATGTGAAAGAGCTGGCAGATGTTGTTGACATAATCAATATCTTTAACTTAAATCTAATTTTAAGTTTCTTAAATTATTAAAATTTATCTTAGTAAGATGAATTGATCTATTTGATTACCTGGAGCAAAGCGAGGCGATTCCTGCGAGTGAAAGGCCCTGACGGTACTATGTAACTTTAAGACACATTTTCCTTTTTAAAAAGAACTTATTTAAGAAAACATCACTAAATATAAATTTATTTATTTTGATAGTAAGACTTTTTTATACACGCACACACGTTAAGATTTAACTGAATTTCTTGGGCTTATATACCCTTTAATTTCACATTTTTATTGCTATAAAATTTTCCTTAAGATTAAGTCGTGTGCCCGACTTTCGTGCTGCGAACGTAGTAGTGAACAGACAAGCAAAGAAAAGTCTACGTCGCAGTGCCTCAGGCGAAACAGCTGTTGCTTGTTATCTCGCTAATGCCTTAGGGCGTGTCCCAAAGTGCGGTTTCTTTTGAATAGAAGTTTGTGAATAAAATACGTACCGGACTTAAATAAATGCTACAGTAGGTATTTCTCTTTATGAAATTTTGAAAGGAATAATTGGCTACAATTGTATGAAGCTCTTTGCCTATTTAAAATTGGTAGCTTTTTTCCTATTATTTCAGTTAAATTTTGTGTGAGTAATTATTATTATTTTATTTTTATACAGACAACCGTTTTGGATGGTAAAAAAGGACTACCAGTTTTAGACACTCTAAAATCACACTCTGGGACAGTGGATGCTCCAGGTATCACTCTGAGCTACTCAGGGATAGGCAATGATGTATTCTTGTTTTGGGTGGCTGTTTGTGTTGGACATGAAGATTCACAGGAGAAGTTCGCCTTTGTTAAAGGTAATCTAAGAAGAGGAATTCAGATAGATTTTTGTTTAGAGTTATAATCTATCTATACTTTCTCATATATATAGTAATAAGATAAAGGTTTGTTTTTGATCACATTATTTATATTAAGGAATTATTTTCAGGGAAAAAAAACCTAGTTCGCCGTCATTTAAACTTTGAGTAAATTTTAATCTTATAATATTTTTACTTAAGACAAGTTTATGATAAAAACAAAGCAAGTTAGGTCTATTTATATTGAATTTTTTTTTAATAGCAACTATTGAACTGATATATATAATACAAGGAAAATATAGATGTGTATTCCTTGTTTAAAAAGCAAAACCCACATGGAGGAAAAAGAACATAAAATAAAGACCAATAGCCTTTAAATAATAAGGGTCTGAAATAACAAGAGTTGATCAAGAGAGACCTGATAGGAAAGAAGAAAGAGAGGGATCCAACCCAAGACCACGTGAAAAAAGGTGTAGACCCAGCTAGAGGCCCTCAGGATTGCCAATAAAATAATTCCTTTCAGCTATTGTGATCTTCCGTAAAGTAATAGCTGCACTCAAAAGTATGCTATCTCATACTGAAAGAATTTTGTCACCTTTTGATTCACTGCTCACATACAATTATGTGTGTGTATTTTAGTAAATATTTTCGATGCCAATTTGCGTCCAATAAGACATCAAATTTGCTGTAAAGGTTTTTACGAATTGTTGTATGAAGAATTTTACAAATTATTTAATACATTTTTAAACCATAAAAGTTTTTTTTTTGAAAATTCAAAAATGATTTTTCTATGATGATGTTGTTTTACCTGATCCCACAATAGCAATAAAATCTAAAATCAATGATGGGATAATTCTAATCTATTTTCAGACCTTTTCCATTATCTCACATTATTATCATTATTTTCTGTTATTTCAGATCATTATTATGATGATTCCTGTAAACACTTCTAAGATCAAGATACACTTGACTTTTACAACCTCTGTGTTTTTTTAATTTATTGTTCAAAATCAGCTGATGAGAATTATTGTAGATGTTTTTGTTAGATTTCTTATTAACTCTTTTACCGCTGACTTCCTTTTAAAAGGACGTCAACTTTTCAACCGAAAACCGCCGACATCCTTCTAAAAGGACGTTTCGTAATATGGCTATATTTTTGTTATTTAATCAGATAGAGGGGCCTAATCTGGTTATTTGTTATAGTAAAAGAACAAACTAAAAGATTATTTAGGTTTTTTTGTTGGTACCACTGTTTTACTTTCGTCTGGAGCTGTTTATTTGCTGACTGTAAGTCAGCTGACTGAAATACGACAGTACTTCACGTGGTTTTACGTTTATGTTGTTTTGTGGTTATTGAATTGCTTTAGTGTTTATTAAATTGCTTTAGTGTATATTTTGTTATTTTCTATGCTTTCAACATGAATAGGGCATCTAGATCACCAATCAGTGAGAACACAATACATAATTTGAGTGAGAGTAGGTGATTACACTATAATTTGAGTGATTCGGAATGTAACAACATTCAAAGTAGTTCCGAGGAGTTTGTGGACGACACAGATTCAGATCCAACATATAAACCTAACTTTTCAAATTCTAGTATTACTGGATCTAATAGAGCTGTATTGTCATCTGACTCTGAAGACGACAATCCTAGGCCACACCCTCGGAGCCGTCCCTCTCGCCAACCCCCCCCCCCACATCTCACTCCATTTCTAATACAGACACCGATTTCAAACCTAGTGACAATGACAGTGGCGGGTGGGATGACATTGATGAAAACAATGATCCTGTGTATAATATCCACAACTTTACATACAATGAATTACCTGGACCAAAACACTGTCCACCGAAAAACTCCCCCCCCCCTATTGATTATTTTGAATTATTTTTCTCATTTACATTTTTGAACTTACATGCAACCCATACAAATAATTATGCCCGATATTTTATTGACGTTAACCGTGCTAGGTTATCAATTCACAGCTAGTCAGTGGAGGCCAGTAAGTTACTTTGAAATAAATAGGCCATTTATTGCAGTAGTCTTGAATATGGGCCTAAACAAAAATTATACGCTTCGGGAGCCTCGTTTGCTCTTGCTTGAGCATGTCGATGCACGTCATCGGCAAGTCGAGATGATTTTGCGTCCCCCATTTTACGCGACCTTGCTAGAGCCTTTCGTTTCTTATCATTTTCAAATTCGATCTTGCACTGTTTTTCGGGACATTCTGTAGCTCGCTTTTGGCGTTTGGCTAATCTTGCCAACTTATCTGCTTCAGATTCCTTGTTGTAGCCCAACTTGCCGTGTTTGCTTCTTCTTCTCTAATCGGTGCTTCCGTTGAGTAGCCGTCTCTTTAACCATTGTAACGATTGTCAGAAATGTAATATTCACATATACGCTTAGCACACTACTGAATGCACATCTGACGGCGAAAACCCATCGCACTATTGACTATCACCAAACGCACGTGTAACGGGATGTTTCCACTGGAAAATGCAATTACACTTTAAACTAGGGGGGGGCGAAACGCGACACGCTCATACAGGTAAATGTACACACTTGAAACACAATTTCTGCTGTTATACATGTGCACACTTGAAACCGAAGTTCTGCTGTTACAGCAACGTGAGAGAGCAGAAACAACAGTGTTGATGCTGTATACTACACTGCAGAATATGCAAAGTGCGCAATACACAGATGCTGCTCTCATCAAATATTGTTTAAACAATTTTGCAGACAAGGAAGAGAGTGTATTGTTATCCATCCACGACCCATGTTTAAAATTTCAAGTCTATATCTCATTGGCCAATTTTTATTTGTTTAAACAACTATTGTTTAAACAAATGTAAAGACAAGAAACTAACTGAATATTGTATTGTCATCCAATTATGAGTTCAAAATAAAAATTTTATTGTAAAAAAAAAAAAGTTTTAGATTTTAGTACTTTTAAAGAATATAAAAAATTGAATGGAACTTTGTTTTGATATGTTTATCCTATAGTATAGCTAAAAACAAAAATAACAACAAAAAATTATTGTTCTAACTTTCAATAGCATGGTTTTTATATGGATTTATGTAGAGTACTACAAAAACAGTGATTTCGGCCATGGCGGTCTAGGCTAGTCAGGCACGCTGGATGCGCAACAGCCAAAGGGTTAACAATTACCTACTTTTAACATAGATAACATGAACATTCTTGAGCTTGTATCTTTAACAGATACTGAAGAAAAAAACAATTAGTTTTTTACAGAGCAAAGGAATTTTGCATAATAGTAATTGTTCACTAATGGATACATGTATGTGAGAATGTAAAGCTAATATCTACGATCTAAATTAATCTTTTAATAACTCATTTTGATAGACCAGGTCGGCTAACAAACAGATACAAAAAATGGCCAAATGAAATTTTTGTCTCATCATGTCAGTTACTGTTTGAAGAGTTACTTTTACTGTATAAATTTAATTAATACAACTACTATCGATTTAAATTTAATGTTGTACTGGATTTTCAGGGACAGAGCCAAAACTAAAACCTAAAGCTGATCTTTGTAAACTTCGTTTCAATTCTAGTTTGGAAATGAGGCTATATGCCCTTAGTCAACATATAGAACCTCCAGGAGTTCTGTTGTACTCATCAGGTATGACAACATGAAATGTTAAATAACTTATATAAACCTTTATTTGTTTACTTTTTAGTTTCAGACGAATCAAAGTTTTGTAATGGTATAACAGTTTAGATATCTATTTTTTTTTTTTTTTTTTTTTTTTTAGCAGCCAGAAGACAATTTTGTACATTGTATTATATTGTTTACAATGATGACCGACGGTACTTGATAGAATTCCATTTTAACCCTTAGCACGCTGAATAACAATTTAGGCTATTTACTCATAACATGCTATTAGGGGGAGAAAAAAACATTTGTAATTGTTTAAAGTTCTATTTGATTTTGGGTTCTTACAGATATATTTGGTAAAAAAAAAATGTAGATTGGCTTGAAATTATTTTTTTATTTTTTTTTACAGATTAAAACAAGAAAAAATACTTAATTTCACATTTTTAACCGCCCTATGAAACAGATTTTTTTTTTTTTTATATTTACAAACAAATCATATTAATTTTTTTTTATATAAAAGTAGGCCTATTGTTTAATTCAAAATAACCTGAATTTCATCAAACAAATAAATTTTACTAAAAAAAGATTTTGAGAAAAATCAACATACCGTATCAAAAATATCTTTTTACTGCTCATAATAATTACCTACATTCAGGACATCAAAAAAATTACTGATATTGACTAAATATACATATAAACACACAAACAATATTTGACGATAATACCGTGTCCATAGAAACTGTCTATATTTCAAAATGTATTCTGTAGTTGAAAAAGATGCATTCATTATTTCATCGATAAATTGATCAAATCCATGGTCATCAGGTATGGCCATTTTTATAACTAGCCTATTTTACACAAAATAAAAATGTATACTATAACCTAAAATATAAATAATACGGCCTAAACAAATCAACAATGAACAGCTATAGCAGTGATAACGCTGACACAAAACATTTCACAACTGACAGTCATAGCTTACTAGAACGAGAAATCACGTTATACACGCTGGGGCAGAACACAAAATGGCGCCTGGTTGCTATAACAACCAAATAAAGTCCAACGACAGGTGATCGAGAACAAAGACCGTAGTGGGAGTGTCACGTTGCACCAATAGGACATTTCCCTGCACTCTATTGGACTTTAAACGAATTAAAAATACCTGTAGAAGGCAAATAGTGTTGAATCGAGATATCCCGTCATACGCGTTACCAGTCAAGTTGAGGGTTACGAGAAATCCCGTGCTAAGGGTTAACAAATAAAACACAATTTTTCTTTTGTAAATTCTATAATTTATTTGGTATAGCCGACCATGGTTTCGCCAGTTACGGCATTGACGAGGCTCTTACAAGACTAAATACAATACACACAAGAACTATTATAAAAAAGCTATTATAATACACTTGTCAATGCCGTAACTGGCGAAACCATGGTCGGCTAGACCAAATAAATTATAGAATTTACAAAAGAAAAATTGTGTTTTATTTGTACATTATATTAGCCTTGTCAAGATCTTTAAAAATTATATTACATCAAAAATAAAGTTACACAAACAACAAAATCATACACAAATCCTCTTGTCATTCAATAGATAACTGTCCCATGAATTCATCTACAGAATAAAAATGTTTTCTCTTAAATATCGTAGTATTTCTATTTTGGAGGACTTTTCTTCTATTATTATTTTGAATTTATGTGGAGGATGGTTTCAGAAATTGCTGGTGATTTTGCAGTTTGGGCAAGCCTATATTTTGGTATTATTAGATTGTGTGTTTTTATTGTGTCATGTCTATCTATTTGACTATTGTCTGTTTCTGTATGATACTTGGAGTACATAATGTCACTCGAGATGTAAATTTAAAGGAAAGTTAAAATATGCAGTTTTTTAAAAGGAAGGGAAAATTTTTAACATTGACCTCTTTCAAGCATTTCCCTTTATAGCAGCACCATATTGGACATATGGCAGTAAAATATACCATAATATGACATTCTTAAAATTGGTAAGGTGCAATAATTTTTTTTTTTTTTTTTTTTTTTTAACAAATTGAAGAATTCAGTTTTGTAGACTAAGCATTTACATGGTTATTTCATTTAAATTGCGAGTCCATTGTCAACCCTAGAAATTTTGTACTTTCTACTTCGATTAGTTGTTAACTATCTGCAAAGACATCTATTGTATTGCAATTTGCTCTGTTCTTTGCAGAGAATGAAATAAAATTTGTTTTTCCTAAGTTTATGATTAAGTCGAGTTTGTCAAAATACTTTAAAGCAATGAAAGATTTTATTGTTAAAGTGTGTCAGTCATGATCAGATAGAATGAGGGTTGTAATCCTCTGCATATATGAGGGCTGGACCCCAAAACAAATGTAATGACTGTGGTTGGGGCACAACATAAATCTAATTTTCTAAGGTTTTTTATTAAATTTATTACTCCTTTCTGACAGATCATTATAGGAAGCCTGTGTCTCCTATCTATACAAAATATAAACTAATAGGCTATGTGTCCTATTAAACTCTAACCTACATTATATAAAAACACATTTATAATTTAATAAAAGTTCAATTACGATGAAGAATGTCAAAAAAATATAAAAGATTAGAAGTTTTATACCTATTACCTATTCTGCATATTCCGGAATGATTATTCATCTTCACCAACAAAGTTGTTTCTCTTTTGTTTCAAATAGTCATTAACAAAGAGTATTAATACATCGGAGAGTATTATTTCAGATCCCTCCGATGATGGTAACTTAGTTACTGATATGTACATCAGGGAATTATAAGAACATAATGCAAATAAATATTTTATTTGTGTTTGTGTTATTGTACCAAACTTGTAGCAGGGGACTCAGTGTCTTATAGACTTCTAGGTAACACAAAATATCAACAATACTAGATTTTTTACAAATAATCTTAAAATACCCAGGTTACCATGACAAAGTAAGCCACAAGGTATTGGCTACAAAGTCTTAATTACTCTTAAGAAATACTTGATTTTAATTTTTTATTAAATTTGGTTCTGATCTCATTCTTGATATTTAATTCAATAATTACATATATATATATATATTCCCTTAACATCTTTACTTTCTCCCTTTTTGAAGAGGAGGGAGTAGGTAATACACAGAAAACAACACTACAGTATGTAAGCATGGGACAACTCCAACTAAGTAATTAATAATAATAATAAATAAAGTAATAATAGAGATAATAAGCATTATATAAAAATAAGTAATTGTAAAGTGTTCCTGAACAATCTTCAAATGAACGGTAATAACCAAATGATTGCTAATAGACAGTTTAAAACAATGTAGAACATTACAAGTTTAAATTTCAAACTGTGCGCGCCAGATCAACCGACTGACGTTGCACAAGTCCGTTCCAGCAGGAAATTGAACCCTTGAGAAATTTCCCATAAGCCTCAGCGTGAGCGTCTTGCCAAGCAACAGAAAGAAAGAGGTTTGATCAGTCTTTGTCAGGGTCCAACACCTATCAGTCGCGTTGTAAGATGACTGGATGGACTCACATTCAGCACAAGATGGAGGATTTCCAATAGTTGTGAAACTTTACCAAACTAAAAATATGGACATGGTAACTCGTTAGTAAAGTGAAAAACATTAAAAGTTAGCATCATTGGTTTAATTAAAATAAAAAAAGGAAAATTGAAGAACTCTAAAATTTGAACTTTGCACATGTTGTTAATTTTAGTATTTCATAGAAATGAATATTAAATGTTAATAATTCTTTTGTTGATATAAATGATAATGTTTTTGTTTTTGACTAAAATAAAAAGGAGATCTATTATTTTACTTAAAATGTCTGGCTAGATTATTGTGTTAACCATGTGCCATGTTATAGGAGTAACTGCTAAGTACGATTGAGAGTGTGACCCTACCCTTCAGGTAAAATAGTATTGTAAACTTAACGATAAATTTGTAAGAACGCAGACTTACAAATAGATAAATAATTTGATTTTTAATTAAAGAACTCTAAAAGTAGAAAGGATTAACTTCACCCCCTTACAACTATGATGGTTCACTAATTCTAATTACAATGAGATAGTGCACGTTCTTCTGAGCTATGCCGCTCTTAAATATTATAAACGGTAAAGTGAGTAAATGAAATAGTCATGTTACATTTTGGATGATGGTGATATTTATTCTATTCGCTCGGTCCCTTTCTACATACCCCCTCATCCAGAGAACAATATTCTGATCAATTACAAGCACTTATCAAACCTACCTGTCCTTTTGACAAACCTTAGCAGATCAAGAAAAGCCATCTCTTATTGCTCCTCCACATTCAATATGTCCACACCCAGTCATAGTGGGGGTAGTAATATTTGGATTTTTGTTTATTAATTAATTATTTACAATTTCTTATATAAAAACGTGTGGTTTTATTGACAGGATGGTTACTGAATGATATTATTTCAGGTTTAAAATTATGCAAATACTCATTGTACTGTGCACTGTTATTAAATATTGTATTGTGCTATAGGAACTAGATGGTCTGTGGAACATAATGCTAGTACTTCTACAATGGACACAAAGCATTCTACTGTGGCTTCCTCATGGTCACATTCAACTTCTGCATCCAGTTTCCATCATAAAGGTGATTCAGTACAACATCTAAAAGCTCCACCACATCGCCCTTCCTATCCTCCGGAGAATAACTACCAGCAGCAGCCAACCAATGGTAAACTCATGTGAAATTAAAACAACATATCATTAATTAAAAAACAATACCTCCTAAATGGCATTTCTTTTTTTTTTAATTAAGATTTTTATATCCTAATTACAGGAATTAGTCAACATTTTTTTCAATTCTCAAAAATTGCACCACAAGTATAAAAAAAAAAAAAAAAAAAAAAAAAAAAATTTAAATATATGTAGTTATGTAGAAATAATATTTAGACTTGTAATTTTATTTTAACGTGACGTAGTTTTTAATCACACCATAATTTTTAAGCTTTACAAAAGCTTAGAACATCAGAGAAATTCGTACACTATAAAGACATCGAATAAATCGACATATTTGGTAATCCAACTTGTCTGATTATTAGAGTTACTGAATTAGGCAAAATTCAAAACTTGACCTCCATTCAAAAGTTAGCAATACAAGAAAAAACTATAGGTACTTTAGTAATGGTTATATTACTTTCTCACACATATGTAGCGGAGAAAGTTGTGTAATGTGCCAAAATATTGATGACAAGTTGTTATGAGGTCCCCCTTGTTGTCTGTTCAGTGCTCTGCAGGTTGTAATCAAATATCTGTTGATATTTTGACCATATCTCAGGTTTTGTTTTTCTTTTTATATTTTTGTAATAATTCAAAATTTTAAAAAATATATAAAATTACAACTTTCAAAAAATCTACTTTAACAATTTTGATTAAATTTTACTCAAGTGTACCCTCTAAAAACCCCCAAAAATGTTGCCATCTTTTAAAAGATGAGTTTTTAGTACGTCCAAGGGGTTGTTATAAAAGACATAATTTCCCACTCTTCTACCCCTCTCTTTCCATACAACACATCATTTGAGTGTTAAAATTAGTGCCTAATGCATCAACTTAATTGAGTTTTTTTTACTAGTACACTTTCATTTTATAAGTATGGTATCATCTTCTTTTTACAATTTAAAAAAAAAATGAAAGTAAACTAATGGATTATAAACAGAAATTGTTAACTTTAGATGAAAAGATAGATCTCCGATTGTCTCATGGCCAGTGTCCTCGCATAGCTTGTGAGAGGATCCAGGTTCAATTCCCATGGAAGTTCTTAAATTTAGTGGGTTAAAAATTAGAAACAGTGTAGTAATGAGGTTTTATGGGCACATTCCAAACCTCCCAATAAACAAACTAGAAAAAAGTGTTTTATGTTAGAGAAAAGTCTGAAGCAAGTTAACGTTTGCTGAAATTTTAATATGCCTATTTTATCTTTTGGTATGATATTAAAAAATAAATATAAAGTAATGAAGCCTATAATAGCTTGAAGAAGGTTCAAAAGCTATATTTAAATAATAAATTAACCAGTTAGTTCTGCAGTGATTTTTGTAAAAAAGAAGTTTCAATTATCTAATAAAAGGGCCGTTGTTAAAAACTAAAGCTGAATTTTTTTGGTGAAAAATTAGGCGTCCAAAATTTGAAGGTTCTGAAAATTTAAGTAGTGTCATCACATTTCTTTCGGGAAAATAAATGGCGAAGCTAAGGACGTTGATCCAAATGTTACATATAACTTGTTAAAAACTGTGTGACCTAGGATAAACAATAATTACTAGAGAGATACCAATGCAGATGAAGTAGAACTGTTTTTTTTTTTTTTTTAAATTACTATGTGATAAAAGTTTAAAGGAGAAAAATGTTGAAGAATGCCTCACCGTTTTACTCTGTGCCAATAGAGCAGACAGTGAAAAACGTCTTCTTTGTTAGTTATCGGGAAGCCTTTAAAACTGTAGGTGTTTTAAAAACATTAAAAACCTGCCAATGAAGTATTGTAATAACAAAACAGCATGAACGAACGACATCTCACTTTTTGAAGAAGAATAATAATAAATTGGAGGGGGAAAAATCGAAAAATTTTAGTGTTAGTGAACAATTTAGTGGAGCAATGTGTAATTAACTGTTTCAAAAGCAAAAGGTTACTCCGGTGACAATAAGAAATTCATTCTGACATGCTAGTCCTGTTTCACACCCTGAAATAAGGAATGAGTCTATAAATGAAGAAGAAAATATTTGGATCTTTATATATCAGCCGACGACAACCAAATATCGGTAAAAGTGAGTGATGAAGCGATCATTGATAGCATAGAACAGGAAAAAGAAGAAGATTACATCGATGAAATAGAACCTGAGATTTTACCACCGTAAATAAGCACTGGATGCTATTCGGCTAATGACTACATATTTTCGTTGTCTCAGTGTAGATGAAAGTTTACAAGTTCAGTAAACCTTGTGATTTTCTATAGATCACAAATGAAGCAATAGAAATAACAAATTATTTTAATAAAAATTAATTAATTTCTTCAATAATTATTAATAAACACATTACAGTAAAAACTCAGTTAACTGACATTTTTTTAAACTGAAAACAAAACAGCCATCCTCAACATAACTCAAAATAACTTTTTGTCAGTATTTTTGAGTAAAACATTATTTGGACTCAAAAAAAATTAGGGGAACTGATTTAAAGCATGAGGACAATGCTACTTTTAATGGCAAATGATGTTTAATTGACATTTTTTGTTATTTAGCTCTAAATTGTGTTGTGTTATTGAACCTAAAAAGACATTCAATAAACAGTAAATTTGGTAATATGGAACTGCCTGATTATCGGGTTTTTACTGAATTTACCAGAAATTAAAATAAACTGCTATTAAAACGTTTATTTTCTCCAGTAATGTTTATATTTAATATATTTTTGTATTTCTGTGCATTTGTTTTTATGGTAAATTTTAAATTTATGTTAAATATAAGAAAAATAATTTGTTAAATAGTTGTGATTGAATCATTATGTTCTCAGTTCTTCGGAATTGTGTTATTTGTTTAGATGATGAATTGCAACAGCCTATGTCCTACACTGGCTATGAAAGACGCCCAGGTTACCGACGACCTCATAACAGCTGGAGGCCACAAGAAGCTACCGTAGGAGAAGGAGTTGGCAGGCCTGGAAGTAGAAGGTAACTATATCAAACGTAAATTTTATTGTTTGTTTGTTTAAGTTAGCTGTAGTTTGTTTGGTTATGTGAAACATGAAGGTGTTTATTACAGTATCTATTGTTGACCTGGTATTGATTTAGAAATATAGATAGGTCATTAGTGTTGAGGGCCATAAGAATAGTGTTTTTCCACTGCAAACCAAAATGTATCTTATGATGTGGAAAAAATGTTTGGCTAACCTTCTTTTAGATGGGTCTAGCGACCCCCGAGGTGACTTCATTTAATAGCGTACACACAAATTTGGCACTTATGTGGAATATATCGATATATGTCCAGATTCTATCTAGGTTCCTTACAAAACTTATATGAAGACCTCATGATAGCACCTCTTCATAAATTTCCAGTTTTCTTGCTTTGTTCACTGTCTTATGAGAATCTTCTAAATCTTTTTTGCTTTTTTATATCAACTAGAATTTTGGCAGCCTTAGGTTTACAAAATATGACTTGTTCTTCTTTGTATTTCTTCAGTGCTGTTTAATATCATTCCAAGATACATAAAGCTATCTATTTTTCCAAACTTAAAACTATGCTAACTATAAATGTTTTTGAAAAGTGCCTCCTTTCATTTAGTTTTGTTTCATTAACCTCCAAACTCATATTTTTACTCTCTTTCACTATGTAGTTAAAAGTTTTTTTTTTTCCAAATAGTTTTTATTCCTGGATATAAGCACGATATCATCAGCATATACAGTATGTTTGCCCTGATTTGTAAATTGTGTCATTTTTTTCGCACTGTTGTCAAGTACTCTTTGCAAAGCAAGGTTAAAGAGCACATCACCTTGCTTTACACTTCTGTTTAAGATGAATTCTATCCAGTTTCACCTTCTACCATATATATATTTTTTTTAACACATCTTTACCAATCAGACTATCTTCGCAAGGATTCTTTTCCTCTCTGTGTAGTCATACAGTCTATTACAGAAATATCTATCAAAACCGTTTAAAATTAAAAGTTACAAAACAACCTATAGTCATGAACTATATTTACTGTAGGAATACAGACAGCATTTCTCGTACGATTGAGTGTGGGTGTGACATTTCTAGCATTCATAAATTATCGTTAAATTTATGGTCACATCATTTAAATGTTAAGAGCAAATACATTGGTTGGGGGGGGGGGGGGAACAAAATTCTCTAGTAGTAGTGTGGTTACTTTTTAGAGAGTATAAACATGTACTTGTATACTTGTGAGAATATTTTGTATAACAAGTATCAAAACATTAATACTAGCTTCCTAAAATTATAATAAAAACACTGGAAATAATTATTATATATGTACAGTAAATCAAATAACAAACACAACAAATTCAAATTCAGTAACAAAATAATATTCATTGTTCACACAGGACATTGTCCTCTATCCAGAGTGTTCACATGAACAAAACTCACTCGCCAAGTACACTTCAGAGCAACAACAAATGTTTCAATGTAGCTTTAAATTTTGGAAAACTGTCTTTATCTGTTATAGACTTTGGAAGTCTATTGTATAGAGTAAAGCTGTTTTCTAGTTTGAGCAGGGAGTCTTTTATACAGGGCGATCGACTTAAAAGAGGCCCGGGTCTAATAATGTATTAAAATTAGGTTATACCTCTATATACATTGATTTCAGCCATTGTTATACAATATTTTGTGTTGGCTAGCCTTCATAAGCTGATTTTAATTGATACTTCAGCTTGTTAATGTACAGTAAACACTCTCTGATCCGGATCTCTGATATACGGAAACTCCGATATCTGGCCGTCGCATGCCATCGTATAAAAATACAATTTTCTATACAAAAATAATATTTTCGGGCCAAATAGTAGTGAACGATGTTTTTGAGCTGGGCACTGGGCAGTAGTTCTGATTCCAAGAATGTCGAAGAAAGCGGTAGGGGTGTGCGTAAACAAGGTCAGACGGCAGGTGCATTGTCTGTCGTGGAGTCAGTTCTGTTGTGTTTGCGTGTAGTGTAACTTCGGCCGTCCTTTCGCTTTGTCTTAAGACTTGTTTTCGGTCTTTCTAATCTTCATTTTTCGTTTGATATTTTTAGTTAACACTGTAGACTTAATTAATTGTTGTTTGTGTACTTATGCTGAGCCTCATTCAGCTTAAATAAATAAAATTTTAAACATAGCTATTGTAATACTTATTTAATTAACCTACCTGTTGTTGTTTTTGGTACTTTTATTACCAGTTACCATACCAGCAAATTACATAATAGTACAGTTAAAACGTAACGTCTATATATTACAGTAATTTGAAAAACCATAGTTAATTTTTAGAATAACTGTGGTAAAGCTACAATTTATCGTAAGCGCAACGCGTTTTAGCGCTAAAACTGTAAATTTGCTACGTTTTGTTCAAGTTTAAAACCACTTTAACTATATAAAAAATGCAACCCTGAGATCCGGATTTTTCGATATCCGGATCGGCCGGCGCCACTTAGTTAGTGAATTTCAGAATGTCATTTTGTGCAGTTTTGGTCTCAATAATTGAATAGTGCTTATTAAAATGCATACTACCATATAAAAGCGGGTGATTATTGTCAATATTCAGAAACTTAAAGAAGTTTCGGTAAACTGGCTTATTAATGGACAAAAAACATGAAGAGAACAAATCTGTTTCAACAGAACAAAAGTTACAAGTTGCTTTCGGTAGATCTCCTGCTAAGTCATATGAAAATTAAGTAGACAAACTAATGTATCCTACGGTTCAACCCTTAATGCTTGTAAGAAAAGTTCTTTAATTTGTAAGTTACTTCCACATCATTCTCATTTCTTTGTATTGCAACTATTAATTTTCTAAATTTGAGTTCTTACCTCTCACTTATCTGTACCCGTCGACTTTGCTATCTCAGGTGATATAAATAAATAGTTTAAGGTGTTCTCAATAAATGTCTTAGACACCCATTTCTTAAAATTATTATTTAATTTGATGGAAAAGCAAATTATTTGTATATCCTAAATCTATAATACTAATTACAATTAATCAATAGAGATAAATTGTCCATTCTTTAATTTATTATACCAAAAAAAAAAAAGAAAGAAAACTGATTGTCTGTTTATAGTACTTTTGAGATATTAAATAAGTATTTCTGGTACTTACGTATTAACGCCACCGCAGCAACTTTGCGCATATATATATATATATATATATATATATATATATATATATATATGCACCAATATTTGCTTACTTTGCGATATAATTATATATCATGACAGGTTTGGCCAGGTAGCTATATATATATATAAATACCTCTGTTAACCGGCCTCGGATTAACCGGTCCTCGGATTAACCGGCCTATATCGTAGTGTATACTGGTTGGATGAGAGTTTCCGAAAATAAATAGTAATTGAAACATCAAAGCGGCGGCGAGTCAAACGACTTTGTCGATAGCGGTAGCCCATTGTCGGCGATGTAAAAACACCAAGGCGGCGAGTCAAAGGACTTTGTCGATAGCAGTAGCCCATTGTCGGCGGCGTAAAAACACTACAGGAATCAAAGCGGCGGCGAGTCAAATGATTTTGTCGATAGCGGTATTCCGTTGTCGGCGGCATAAAAACACCGCGGCATTGGCACCCGTCGTCGGTATAGCAGACATATATATATATACACACATAAACACCTGGCCAAACCTTATATATATATATGCGCAAAGTTGCTGCGGTGGCGTTAATACGTAAGTACCGTATTTCTTTAAGTAGTCATGTGCTATTCTGAATCTAATTCATTTTCTTACTTACGGAGTTACCAAGTCTTCGTCTAAATACTTTTATTCACAAACAACTCATAACTTTTTATTATTCACTTCACCTCTTATTATACAACTCTTATTCAACACTCAACATTGTGTCTAACAAACTTCTGTCTATCTCACTTATGTTATCAAATGTTAATTCAAAACTGTACATCTCTAACTGACTGAAAACCAAAAACGACTCTCTCAGTCCAGCTCCTACAGGAGACTTCCTTCAAGTAATGCACTCTTCTCTTGCTCTAAGCATTTTTCTTAGAATTGTCCTGTTTATTACTTTATTTGGAACATCGTATAATTATTCCTCTTTCCTTATTTGGACATCGTATGGTCATTAAAAATTCCTCTCTCCTTGCTTCGAGAATGTTCTTTCTTAATTTACTGATGCACTAAATTGTTTATAAAAGTCCACTTTTTATTTCTTTCTTTCTTAATTATAATGTTTATTTACATATATTTTTTATTTATTAAATTGTTATTTATTTATTATTGATTGGTTGGAAGATGTTCCCATCCAAAATAGAGGTTATTCATAAACTAATTCCTCTTGACACACTGTGTTTGGCTTAAAAGACTAATAAGAAATAATACTGAAATTTAAGACAGAGTTTCTTTACTGATGTGGCGTGGTTTCACTGCAGTAGATACATAAATAGCTAAAGCTACCATATTTGGAGTAATCATAACTCTCACAACTTCATTAAATCTCCTTTACATCCACAAAAAGTTGGTGTATGCTGTGTATGGTGCGCTATATCAATAAAAATAATTATTGGTTCACTGTCCTTTGATACCACTGTGAATTCCAAGGCGTATCAAGAAATTATTCAATACTTGATCTGTTAGAAGAAGATGGATGCTATTGTTAGTTGCAGTAGGACGGTGCAACTAATCACGCCATGAATATGTTGTATAATTTTTTATGAAACAATTATTTCTAAAGCATTTTCGCCACCGAGATCTTCTGACCTGTCTAGTTTAAGAGCTCTTGTTATGGGGATGTATTTGAAAAATCAAGTAGTAGAGAATAATCCACACATTTTATTTAGACCAGTTGAAAATAAATATCAACTGTGTTATTGTAGAGATCAGTGAGCTAATTCTAAGAAAGGTTTACAGAAGCATAATGAAATGTGTTGATAAGTGTATGGATGTTAATGGACATCACTTTGAACATTTATTATAAATTTTGATGATGAATAAAATAAAATAAATATCTTCAGTATTTTAATTTTCAATACATTTTATTATCTGACCCTCTTTTAAACTGATCACCCTGTAGAAGTACCATCTAAAATAACTTCTTCTTCTTCTTGTATTATACAAATGAAAATCACTGTATGGTTCTTAAATCGACAACATAATAATATTGTAAGGACATATATGCTTGGGAATATTTGGATATATAAATCCTTAAAAGCTACTCTACATAGAACAATGCTTTAATACATAGAATTTATGCTTTAATTATAATTTCAACATGTTAGCCCACGGATTGGATAATTTTATCAATTATAAAACTAGGTACAATACCTGCTTTTTGTCTTTTTCCAATCCAGAAATCACTTGGTGATTACCGCGGTTTCGGGTAACCTATGTACCCATCTTCAGATCACAGAAAATTATATAAATCCCATCGATATGTGGTCGTCAAATATGTTATGACCGATACAAAATAAAAAATAAAAGTCACAAAAAACACGCATCACGATATACACTAAAAACACTTAAACACTTTTTTTTAACTTTTTAGAAATGTTTGAAATTTGATTAGGCCTAATCACACTAACTAGTCATGGGTAAACGTTCAATGCGACTGCCGTGGCGAGTCTATTCGTTCTTCTTGATTAAACCTTATCATTTTTGGGTTGGATTACAATCTTGCCATCTGATCAGTGTATTGAACACAATATTCGCGGGGAAGGAAACCTTGTCATTTAATAAATGTTTATTTTCTATTTTTGCTGCTTTATTAATAGCAAACTCTTCCCATGAGTCCATATAACGGTCCTTCCTACATACGTGTAGTATGTCCATGTTTTGGGAAAAATCTGTATATCTATGGTCATTATTAATGAGATGGTCTGCGAAAATTAGAAGTTACAGTCCCTTGACATCTTTTTGGTAGGTGTTCCTTAAACCTTTTTATAAAAGGACGTCCTGTTTGACCTATATAATAACTTGGGCAATCATTACAGGATAATTTGTAGATTCCCGTTTGTTGTGTTGAGTCAACCTTTTTGTTACTAGGCCTGTTTAATATAGACTCGAGCTTATTGGACGTTGTGAATGTGGTGACATCTCATTGCTTAAGGTGTTATTTAGCAGGGTGCCATATTTAACAGAGATGTAACATGGTTTTTTCTTTGTTTTTTGGTTATTATATTCTTTTTGTGTTTGGATATGGAGACTGTCAATCATATAGGTATCGTACCCGTTGGACAGAGCTATATGTTTTATAACATTCACCTCATGGTGGTAGTCGGATTGATTCAATGGGATGGAAAGAAGGCGGTGGACGAAGCTATTGTATGCTGATACTTTCTGGGAGTATGGATGGTGGGATGTAGCGTGAATGGTTTGGTCTGTAGTTGTTGGTTTGCGGTATATATTAAAGTTGAGTTGATTGTTGTCTTTTGATAAAGTTAAGTCGAGGAAGTTTAGTTTATTGTCGTGTTCTGTTTATAGGGTGAATTTTAGGTTGGGGTGAATGTTGTTGAGGTAGTTTTTCATGAGTTGCAGCTGCCTATCATTACCGTCATATAATAAGATGGTGTCATCGACATATCTATAATAGAAAATGATTTTATTTTTGTATTGGTTAATGTCAGACCAGAGATATTTGTTTTCTATGTGATTCAGGAATACTTCCGAGAGTATACCTGAAAGCGGGGATCCCATGGCTAGTCCATCTTTCTGCGAGAAATAGTCGTTATTGAACTCAAAATAGTTTTGTCCGAGAACAGTTTTTATTAAATTAATTAATTCATTTATAGCTTGAGATGAAAGGGCGGAGTTTTTATTCAGATTTTCGTGTACGATGTTAATAGTTTCATTAATTGGGATACTGGTATATAGGTTGACTATGTCAAAAGAAGCTAGTTTATATCTGTAATTGATTTTAACTGATTTTGTTTTTTCAATAAGGTCCGAACTATTCATAATACAATGGTTGTTTGTGAAGACCAATTCTTTCCTTAGTATTGTGTCCAGATACTTAGATAGATTGTATGTGGGGGCAGTTGTGAAATTGACAAGTGGTCTTATCGGAATATCGGGTTTATGTACTTTAGGTAACCCACTCAGGCGGGAGGCATGAGGGTCAATCGTTTTTAGAGATCTAATGTTATTGTCAGATAGTAAAGTCTTAGATTTACTTAAGGTCTTGTTTATTTCCTGGTTATAACTGGTTGTAGGATCCTTCGGTAATTTAATGATGTCATTATCGGTAATGAACTTGTTGACTTTAAAATCATATGTATCTCTATTCAAGATAACGATAGAGTTGCCTTTATCAGCCTTGGTTATTATTGCATTGTTTGATTCTAGTTTATTTGCTATGCTTGTTGCAGCTTGACGTTCATTCTTAAAGCGGTCGACAGAAACTCTATTACAATTAAGCCCGTGAATAATTTTATTCAATTCATTATTAATTGCAACTCTTGCTGTAATTTGTGCTTCAGTTGTACATAGCGTTTTTATTGTAGCTTCGGCAAGAATTATTTCGGAAAAGAGGTTGTTTTTTCCTTTCGGTGGGAAATTGTATTTCAAGCCCTTGTTAAGCAATTTACTTTTGTCATCTGTGAATGAAATGTTTGTGTCATTAATTACACGGGCATAAAACGTGTGATTACAATTTATGTTACTAATTTGGCATTGGTTCTTCGATGACAATCTGGAAAAAATTTTGTGTAAGACTTTCTTTTTATTTAAAATGATGCTATTGATTATCAAATTTGACTCAGTAAAGACTTCACTTAACTGGACATGGTGTATGCTGTTAGCCAATTCAAGGTGTATCAAATATAGGGATTTGATTAGTATATCTTTTTTGCTAAATAAGTGTTTAATTTCGTTTTTTAGCCAGAAATTTTCGGTAAATTTTTTAGTCATTTTTGCAACTCTAGAAACATTCTTAATCTTAATAGTTATGTAGTTGGATGTTATCTTGTGTTTCAAGCATTTCTTGTTAAATTTAATGTTCTGTATGGTCTTCAGTAACTTTAAAAAAAGTTATTTTAAAAAATGAATAGACTCTTAAATACTCTATTCTAAAAAAACTTCTTCTTGTATTATACAAATGAAAAATTAACTGTTTTAGATTTCCAACTTCAGGAATGTACGAAGGTATGAATACTGATCAACTCCAAGACTTTGATATTTACAATCAAGAAACTGAAGACGGTGTTAATGAAACTCCATTGTTTCCTTTAAACTTGGGTCGAGACGAGCGAGCTAATCTTAAAGTTAAAACAAAGAGAAGTGTCACCACACAAACTACACAGAGCATTCCTCGCATTGTCTCAGCAGGTAATCATTGTTATCCTTAAAGAAGCTAAACAGAAATCTAAATTGAAAACTCTTTTTAAATTTTTGTTTTCATTCAAAATTGTAAACATATATTTTTTAATAAGTATTTAAGTTTTAATGAGGATACTTGATTTATAATGCACAATATTCTCTATTGTTGAAGGTACATTGATACCATCTCTGAATGCAGAAAAAGGAGTGGATCTTGTTTTTGCATCACATTGGTTGCCTGCTGCGACTAACGTACGTATTCGTTTGCCTCAAGATGATATCTGTATTAAAGAGCGGTTGGAGCAGAGTAGTCTTGCCTCAGGTAGTGTTCTGACTGTATTCATCAAGTAGTTTATTTTTATTTACGTCTAACAATGTATGTGTTATGCCCTTATGTTTTTCATTTTAATCAAGGCAAAATTTTGTTTGATTATGATTGTAATTAAATTTTCTCCTCTATTAATGCATTGATTTACAACTCTGCACATGCTCATATCAGTCAGTTAATTCAATGCAAAATATTTTAAAATCAATAACTTATTTAAATTTGTATAATTTTTAGTGGTATATGTGTAACATTACTTTTTAAAATCTGAAAATTAATATTTATTGAGCTTTTGGAACTGCAAACAGCAAATATATTCAAACACAAATTTACCCAATTTAAAAAAATGGGAATCAGCCAGCCTTGTATGATATACAATTAAGCACACCAAAAATCTGTGCAAATGTTTTCTTTTTGGGATATTAAAAAATATATACAAATAAGTACTGTATTTTTTTTTTCTTTTTCATATAAAAATGTAATTTCTTTAAGTAATGTGATAATTTGTACAACTTTTCTTTTAAAATTTATAATTTCAGTAGGGCTACATTATTACGAACATCAATCATCTGAACGCATACTTCAAAAAAAATTGGGAACGAAATATCAATATTTGTAGTGTAGTTGAAACCGTTTTAAATGACTTTTAATATATCCCAAAAAGTTTTATATTTATTATTGAAAAAAATTGCAACAGTTTAACCTGTATTAAGTTTCATTTAAATGGTTAAAAACTGGTTAGAAAAATAATATTCGTAAGATAATTTACCACTTATGGACAGTATTTACTGTAACTATATTTTAGTTAACGCTGTTTGTTTGAAAACAACCATTTAAATTTATTTAAAAAAAGGAGAAGTAAAAGAAATAAAAATGAATAGTCAGTTGTTGAAAGCAAGTAGGTTCCGCAGAAAATTAGTGATTTTAAATAAAAATTATTTAAATATTGCTAAAAATTCTTTTACAGTAAATCTAATATATATTGTTAAATCTTTTAGTTTTAGAACTTTTCATTTCCATTTTGTTCTGTTTTTATATTTATTTAAATTCAAGTGTGTTATTGTGTAAAAATGTTTTATTCTACACTAACATAATACAAACGTTAGGTAGTACTATATTTATGTTTTTTTCTGTAATACCTTGTTATGATCCAAACTACTTTCAGTATTAATTAGTTTGGATAATCAACACATTACTTTATATATTATAAAAAATGAGTTTGCATGTTTTTGTTTAAATATTTTTAATAATTCAGAATTCAGATTCAATCTTATTTACGTTTTGTAGTATACACAATTATCTACTTGTAAAACATTGGTAAAAGAGTTAAAACAATATCTTAAAATTTAAAATTGTACTTTTAGATTTTTTCTATAACTGAACTTTTATCTGAACTATAAGCTAACTATAGGTACAAATAGTGTTATACAAACTCATATGCTGGATTGATTTTTCAGATAAATACCAAGTGCTTGAAAAACCAGAAGAAGTTGCAGAAGAGGAATGTCTGTTTCTCCGAGGTGTTTCCAGGCTTCCTGTTGAAATTCCTTCTAATGAAAATTTACAGTTAACTATCTATAGACTCGGTTTAGACTGTACCTGTGAAAGTGTACAGTCTGGTGTAGAGGAATGTTCTCAAGCATTGCCATATGCTCATCAAAGCTGGCCTAACAGGGGCAGTAATGTGTACTTCAAAGTACGAGAACCCTTCTTTTAAATATATAATAGTAAGTCAAGCCTTTAGCAGTGGGAGGGTCACGCTTAATTTTTCCTATTTTAGCCTCTTTTCACTAATCATAAAGTAAATTTTTAAATACTCAAATAAAATACATTTTAATTCAACTCTTTTAAAAGACCAACCATGTAGCACAAGTTATCAGCAAAAACCTATTGTTTACCATTTTACACTTTACCTTTTTTATGCAGTGATACTAAAAAGACCATGACCTTCCCAGAGAATTGATTTCCATTCTCTTCTTTCTCATTTAGTCTCTTTACATTCTTCTCTAATCAGCCTCCCCATCATCTTGTGGTGCCTCAGATTGAACTGCTAAAACAAGGGACTTAAGTACTATTAGGTTCACTTCATGAGGAGGAGAATTAAAAAAAAAAAAAAAACTAGAAATCAGTATGAGTTAGGGTAAAAAAACTGTTATTTTATTGAATATGATTTTAGTTAGGTTTTTCAGTTACATTCAAATAGAATATTAATTACAACAATTTAGAATAACACATATATTAAACAGTTACATATCTCAGAACACTTCATTGATTTATTGATTTGCCATTCTGTTTAGTTATTATTGGAATTTCGAATAGAAAATATTTAAAGAGTCTACAACTCAAATGGAATAGTTAATTTAATAATTGATGTGACATTTTGTGATTAGAACATTATTAAACATATTAGAATATACATTACCGAAGGTTGAGAGGACCATTGTGACGCTTACACTAGCAGGAGCACAACACCACTCTCTTAGAGCCCTGCCCTGCAGTTAGTTTTATTACCCTTTAAGCCACACCCAAGATGGACGACAGTTTCCATCATATTCGTTATTTCATTGGCTAATAATTATTAGAGAGGGGATTATGCGACTTTGAATAAGTCATGTAGGCTATGGGAACTGGCTCACTCGGTTACTTATCAAAATAAACCAGGATGTTATAGCTTCCTTTGAAAGCTCACAGCGTCCTGTTATAATGTGGCAACTTATTTTATGTGCAAAACTTCTTAACTACTATTTAACTTTAAATCATTATTATAATTTGTAATTATTATGATGAGGGTGTTGGGTGTTGTAACTATGTAGCTGGCCACTACAATCTTAAAATTGATAATTTGCTCTACCAACCAGGTCAATTTCTTTCAACAGTATTACTATATAATCTCTATTGTTCTTTCCTGTGACATTTGTTAAAGGTGTCAGCCGTCTAAATTTTCATTTCTTAATTTCTGCTCTAAGTCAGAAATTTATCTCTCTATAAATTTATATTTTCTTCAAAGTCCATAATCTCCAAAATTGATTTTCCACAGTGGGTCCAAATATTTTTCCTAAACCTTTTCTCTCCCATACTGACATTGGAGGTTAGGATCCAAACTTCGGAACTATAAATAATCACAGATCTGATAATTGTTTTATCTTTCTCAAAACTGAAAAATTTCTGAAAAGAATAGAAACCTATTAGTAACGGTCAGTGTAGTAGTTATCATGGGCTTTTTTCTCGTAACAATGGCTCTCAAAGCCTTTGAATTGAGTGATAACCAATATTTAAATCAATTGATCATGTAGCTACTTGGTTTTGGATTTATTTTCTAATTGGTGGAATGTTTCAGCGAGACATACTGGGTTTCTTGTTAGTTACCTGTAGTGCTCTATTAAACATTCATTCTCCATTATGTTTATATCCCTTATCACACTGTCTTATATAATATTGAATAAATCTGTATACAAAACATCTCCTTTTTATTACTTTACTTCTTTTTTATAACCTGACCTTTTGCTCCTTTTAAGGGAAATGAATTTTTTGTTTTGTTTTTAGCCTATTCTATGAAATCTTCTGTTTCTGACATTTAATTATAAAAAATAAAAATTTGTTATGTTTAAAAAAATGTTTTTGTGAAGCTCGCAGTGTATTTGAAAAATATTTTTAGGATTTAAACCGTAAAATTAACAAAAAATTACAATATTCCTAATTTTTATCAAAAACTTGGATAAGGAACTAAAAAAATAGTTCTTTCTTTTATTATTATTATTCAAACTTCTAGAGTGGCTCCAATAGCTTAACGTCCCTCATAAACTGTCATCACGAAGGTCTAGTAATGTCGGGTTTTTATTATGTGAGGTAATATTGTATCAGGTTTCAGTCGTTCTCTCAGTACATCTCTGGGGCCATTGGGACAAGTTCTTTAAAATGAAAATTAAAGATCTAGCTCTCATTGTTCTTAAGATATCTAACATTATTTTAAATGGTGAACAAACTGATCTTAAAAACTTATGGCTATTACTAGATAGTAATATGATCATCATAGCTCACATTGGGAGAATTTGATTAATTTATTAAGATATCGAGAAATAAATTAAATTCCTTCAACATTCAAACAATTCTTTAATAAATAAGTAAAATATTATAGCACATTTTTGGGGAAAGCTATTGTTTTTACCAAAACTTCAACAAAAGTTTTTTTTTTTAAATGGACTTTTGGGAAAAACTAGTTATAGAAAAAATCAGGAATGAAAAAAGTTAAGAAGTTACAATGAATATTGAACCACAGTTTGAATTTATCTTTTCATAAAATTTGTGGGAACATTTATTATAAAGGGGTTTTAGTTTATTTTTAGTATATTTAAAGAAATCTCTGCATAATATGTGTACAAACCATGCATTAAAAAATTTATATATAATATTACAGTGAAACTTCCAAATAATGGACACTGCTTGGACCACATAAATATCCACTATCAGGAGAGATGCAGTTATATAGGCCGGCTGATAACACATGATAAACGACCAGAATAACGTCTTGTTACAATATTGAACACGTTCAGAAAATTTAAATGGTGAACTTAAATTTTATATTTTCATTCCTACTGTATAATAAATCACGTTACTTTAATGCGTATACGGTCAATAAAAGTGAAATAAATTAAACATTGATATTTATTCACGACTGTCTACTGTATTATCAGAGTTTTTATAGTACAACAGGCATAATGGTTTTAATCTTACAAAAATGCTCAATAGAACACAAATTTGTTAATTAAATAATATTCTTTATTAATTAATCATTTCGTACTACAGTACTGAATAAACAAATAGGTAAACTAGGAAAATGTAAATTTAAAAAGGGAGAAAATTAAAGACTATGTAAAGTTTAATGTTAAGCGTTTTAGTTTGAGAGATATCACAATACACAACTATACTACACACTGTTCTCACGGGAAATTTATTTAAGCTGAATTCTTAAAGGACACCAACAACTACTGTATAAAAGAGACACAAAGAAAGCAAACCTAGTTTCCAAGAAGTTAACTTTCGGGTAATTACCGAACAGACATTGCAATGTGTGTTTCGAGACATCTACAATTTCGTAGAAAAGGGTGATATTTGATGCTCTGCTGTCCGCTATTCGGAAGTTTCAACTGACTCATTGGCCATCAAATTCGTGTCCATTTTTTGGGAAAGTCTGTTATTTAGAAACACTATAAAGACCAGAAAAGCACGATCCCGGGCGGTGAATACAAAAATTCTGTTTATTAGAAGTGTCCGTTAAGGGAAGTTTCACTGTACAAAAATATATATGAATAATATAATACAAAAAAATCCCAATATAACGAATATTTTATTATAACATCTTTTTTGTTTAGACATTTCGTTTGATCTGATTTCCATCTCTAATATTTATACAAGTATAAATGTATAGTTTTTTATTTAATTCAGGCTGCATCAACAAAATTACCTTGAAAAAAATTTATTTTTTATATTTATTTTTGGTAAAAACCCAATTTTGAAAAGATGAAGAGTTTTCTAAAAACAGTCTGCCCTCACACTCTTAATATTATCACTTCAAGAAACTATTTTTACAAGGGTTCATTCTATTGCCGACCCTTGATTATAGTTCTATCTGAAACCTAAATCTATGATTACTATAATTAACAAATAATAACATACATTTTAGTTTCAAATTTAGTTGTTAACAACAAGTAGAAATATAATTTGAAAAGCTAGTACTTTAGAATCCAAGTTACAGTATATAATATAAAATTGTTTAAATCCCCTAAGTTTTAAAAACAGAATCCTAAATAAATGAAATTGATGAAAATTTGTTTCCTAAACTTCCGGAATATGGATGGATAATAATTTGTTTCCGTATATGGTACGGAATTTGAATCTAAAACATTTAAATTTTGAAAAAACGGACCCCTCAACCCTTCTTACAGGGAACTGAACATTTTTTTTTAATCTATATTTTTTAAACTATAATAGGGGACAGCCTGATTTTGTATAGATAGGAAACAAAGACTTACCTTGGTATGTGGTCCTGTACTACATAGTAGTAATTCTACTAATTGAGAAAGTGAATAAAATATTTCAGAACTTTGGTGTTTTATCTATTTGTTTACTACTAATTTATTACCAAGGACCACTATCTTATTCTTGTCTATCCAATATATAACCAACTAAATATTCGATTTGAATCCATAAAATTTTAACTGTGTTTTAGTTAATAAAAATTGTTCCTTAAAAGGATTAAAATAAATTTTTGCTTCCTCCCAATAACCCAATTTTATATAAATTAATTGAGTCAATATTTACAAGTATTTGGAGAATGTAGCCAATAGATGAAAATTTTGTTTACACGAGTTCAAAACAAAGATATGGTTGGAAATCTTGGCATAGTCTTTACTTCTTGTACTTTGTACTTGATGGCTAAAAAGAAAAAATTGAGAATACCCCAACTTTATGTTGCCACTGCTCTAAGGTTTAATGATAAGATGTGTACTTATGAAATTAAAAAATTAATCATTTCATGTCAAAACTATTATCATTGTAAAGTTTGTGAGTGAGTTAGTTTGTTTAAATATTGAAAACTATTTTATAAGTTCTTAAATGGAAGAGAGTATTGGTAAAAACAAGAAAACTACATGTACATTTATATATATACACACAAATTTGATGTTATATATTTCACTTTGTATTTAAAATTATGTATATTTATCTTTGTGATATAAATATAATTTTAAAAAAGTTCATTTTGTTTTAAACATTATTTCTACACCTACAGATATTTAAATACTGTGAAAAGTATACCAGCAAAGTGATGTAAACTTTCCCAACAATAAAACTTCCATTTAATGTGAGTGATTAATCGTAATAATTACCATTTTGGCTTAAAACACAGAGAATGAAAGGAGACAAATTGTATAATAGGCTAGTTTACAAAAACTTTTTTTTTAAATTTTCATGAAATATACATCAATAGACGCAGAATCCAATGGAGATCATTCTCTAAAAAAAATGTTTCTGTATCATGACTAGTTTAGATATCAATTTAAATGTGATTAAAAATGTCCGTTTTTAACATTTTCAGTTTTGCCATTTGCAATCCTCTTTTTAAACGTTTATATCGGCAAGTAATGATCCGATAGATTTGAATTTTATTTTTTTTTGTCGGTAAAGTCAAAGGTTCAAATTTTCATTGGGTGTTTTCATATAGTCTCTTATAGTTTTGGAGAAATTAATTATGACCTTTTTCATCTAAAGAAATGGTATGAACCTAGCGGCAAATGATCGAACTATCAAATTGTGAACGAGAATCCTGCAGATAGCAGCACCCCAAGTTCACAATTTCAATGAGAACGGCCACCATGTTATATAAGTTGCTACTCATGAGTATACTTACTACATATGCAGCTCCCGTCTGGGGTTACGCTGGGGACATCCACATCCGGAACAGTGTTCATGCGCAGTCCCAATGAAACCTTACGTCGCGTGTGATATAAGCTAGATTTATTCAGTTTATAATACGATATCGTTATTATACTTTTAGAATATTTAGATTACTTGATGTTGGCAACACTTGTAAGCAACATTTGTTTTGTTTACTGTTTTAGTGAGTACTTACGTTGTGCTGAGTTTCGTAAATAAAAAATATAGAAAATCGTTATTGTACGTAACTTTATTTGTTATAGAGCGAATTTAATTTAGAATAAAATGGTGAAAACAGAACTAAAATCACAATTACGAATCAAAAGTTATTTATATTTTTCTAATAATGTACAAATCAGCCATTTTAATTACAAGTTTAGAGTCAAGCAAAATTTCCGAAAAAGGCTAGGCCAAGCCAATAGGTTAATCTACTTTTTTGTAAAAATTTTAACATTTAACAATACCAATGATATGCACATCAATAGATGCAGAATTGGATGGAGAGTAAACCCTGAAAAAGACACTTTAAAATTTCAAAGGGTTTACGAAAAATTGAAGTTTAAAGTTTTTTCAAAAAAGATCAAATATTTTTTTAACCGATGATATGGGTATCAAAAGATGCAGAATTGAAAGGAGAATAAACCCTGAAAAAATCACTTTGACATCTCAAATGGTTTAAGAGTTATTGCAATTTATATGTCTATAAAAATACCAGATTTTAACATTTCCCGTTTCGCCACTTGCAATACCTTTTTAAATCGCCTGTAGCTCTATAACTATACATCGTAATGATATCAAAATATACGTGAGGAAAGAAGAGAGTTGAAATTTTAATGTGGTGTTTTCAATTCGAAAATATCTCTTATAGTTTCTGAGTAATTAACTCGTGAAAACAGCCAATTTTCCAACTTAGCAAAATGCTAAGGTACCCCCCTTGCAGTTTTTTTAGGCGAAAAAGTGAGTTTTTGATTTTTGAATGTTTCTATAGCTTAATAGAAGCAGAATTAAATTTGGAGTCGAGGGGTGCTATTGAAATTTCAAAATTTTAAATATTTCTTTCATTTTTATCTAATTTTTTGTGAAATTTTCAACATTTAACTATACTAATGATATGCACATCAATAGATGCAGAATTGAAAGGAGAGTAAACCCTGAAAAAGACATTTTAAAATCTCAAAGGGTTTACGAGTAATTGCAGTTTAAAAGTTTTTCAAAAAAGATCAAAATTGTTTTAAACCAATGATATGGGTATCAAAAGATGCAGAATTGAAAGGAGAATAAACCCTGAAAAAATCACTTTGACATCTCAAATGGTTTAAGAGTTATTGCAATTTATATGTCTATAAAAATACCAGATTTTAACATTTCCCGTTTCGCCACTTGCAATACCTTTTTAAATCGATTGTAGCTCTATAACTATACATCGTAATGATATCAAAATTTACGTGAGGAAAGAAGAAAGTTGAAATTTTACTGTGGTGTTTTCAATTCGAAAATATCTCTTATAGTTTCTGAGTAATTAACTCGTGAAAACGGCCAATTTTCCAACTTTGCAAAATGCTAAGGCACCCCCCTTGCAGTTTTTTTAGGCGAAAAAGTGAGTTTTTGATTTTTGAATGTTTCTATAGCTTAATAGAAGCAGAATTAAATTTGGAGTCGAGGGGTGCTATTGAAATTTCAAAATTTTAAATATTTCTTTCATTTTTATCTAATTTTTTGTGAAATTTTCAACATTTAACTATACTAATGATATGCACATCAATAGATGCAGAATTGAAAGGAGAGTAAACCCTGAAAAAGACATTTTAAAATTTCAAAGGGTTTACGAAAAATTGAAGTTTAAAGTTTTTTCAAAAAAGATCAAATATTTTTTTAACCGATGATATGGGTATCAAAAGATGCAGAATTGAAAGGAGAATAAACCCTGAAAAAATCACTTTGACATCTCAAATGGTTTAAGAGTTATTGCAATTTATATGTCTATAAAAATACCAGATTTTAACATTTCCCGTTTCGCCACTTGCAATACCTTTTTAAATCGCCTGTAGCTCTATAACTATACATCGTAATGATATCAAAATTTACGTGAGGAAAGAAGAAAGTTGAAATTTTACTGTGGTGTTTTCAATTCGAAAATATCTCTTATAGTTTCTGAGTAATTAACTCGTGAAAACAGCCAATTTTCCAACTTTGCAAAATGCTAAGGTACCCCCCTTGCAGTTTTTTTAGGCGAAAAAGTGAGTTTTTGATTTTTGAATGTTTCTATAGCTTAATAGAAGCAGAATTAAATTTGGAGTCGAGGGGTGCTATTGAAATTTCAAAATTTTAAATATTTCTTTCATTTTTATCTAATTTTTTGTGAAATTTTCAACATTTAACTATACTAATGATATGCACATCAATAGATGCAGAATTGAAAGGAGAGTAAACCCTGAAAAAGACATTTTAAAATCTCAAAGGGTTTACGAGTAATTGCAGTTTAAAAGTTTTTCAAAAAAGATCAAAATTGTTTTAAACCAATGATATGGGTATCAAAAGATGCAGAATTGAAAGGAGAATAAACCCTGAAAAAATCACTTTGACATCTCAAATGGTTTAAGAGTTATTGCAATTTATATGTCTATAAAAATACCAGATTTTAACATTTCCCGTTTCGCCACTTGCAATACCTTTTTAAATCGCCTGTAGCTCTATAACTATACATCGTAATGATATCAAAATTTACGTGAGGAAAGAAGAAAGTTGAAATTTTACTGTGGTGTTTTCAATTCGAAAATATCTCTTATAGTTTCTGAGTAATTAACTCGTGAAAACAGCCAATTTTCCAACTTAGCAAAATGCTAAGGTACCCCCCTTGCAGTTTTTTTAGGCGAAAAAGTGAGTTTTTGATTTTTGAATGTTTCTATAGCTTAATAGAAGCAGAATTAAATTTGGAGTCGAGGGGTGCTATTGAAATTTCAAAATTTTAAATATTTCTTTCATTTTTATCTAATTTTTTGTGAAATTTTCAACATTTAACTATACTAATGATATGCACATCAATAGATGCAGAATTGAAAGGAGAATAAACCCTGAAAAAGACATTTTAAAATTTCAAAGGGTTTACGAAAAATTGAAGTTTAAAGTTTTTTCAAAAAAGATCAAATATTTTTTTAACCGATGATATGGGTATCAAAAGATGCAGAATTGAAAGGAGAATAAACCCTGAAAAAATCACTTTGACATCTCAAATGGTTTAAGAGTTATTGCAATTTATATGTCTATAAAAATACCAGATTTTAACATTTCCCGTTTCGCCACTTGCAATACCTTTTTAAATCGCCTGTAGCTCTATAACTATACATCGTAATGATATCAAAATTTACGTGAGGAAAGAAGAAAGTTGAAATTTTACTGTGGTGTTTTCAATTCGAAAATATCTCTTATAGTTTCTGAGTAATTAACTCGTGAAAACAGCCAATTTTCCAACTTAGCAAAATGCTAAGGTACCCACCCCCTTGCAGTTTTTTTAGGCGAAAAAGTGAGTTTTTGATTTTTGAATGTTTCTATAGCTTAATAGAAGCAGAATTAAATTTGGAGTCGAGGGGTGCTATTGAAATTTCAAAATTTTAAATATTTCTTTCATTTTTATCTAATTTTTTGTGAAATTTTCAACATTTAACTATACTAATGATATGCACATCAATAGATGCAGAATTGAAAGGAGAGTAAACCCTGAAAAAGACATTTTAAAATCTCAAAGGGTTTACGAGTAATTGCAGTTTAAAAGTTTTTCAAAAAAGATCAAAATTGTTTTAAACCAATGATATGGGTATCAAAAGATGCAGAATTGAAAGGAGAATAAACCCTGAAAAAATCACTTTGACATCTCAAATGGTTTAAGAGTTATTGCAATTTATATGTCTATAAAAATACCAGATTTTAACATTTCCCGTTTCGCCACTTGCAATACCTTTTTAAATCGCCTGTAGCTCTATAACTATACATCGTAATGATATCAAAATTTACGTGAGGAAAGAAGAAAGTTGAAATTTTACTGTGGTGTTTTCAATTCGAAAATATCTCTTATAGTTTCTGAGTAATTAACTCGTGAAAACAGCCAATTTTCCAACTTTGCAAAATGCTAAGGTACCCCCCTTGCAGTTTTTTTAGGCGAAAAAGTGAGTTTTTGATTTTTGAATGTTTCTATAGCTTAATAGAAGCAGAATTAAATTTGGAGTCGAGGGGTGCTATTGAAATTTCAAAATTTTTAATATTTCTTTCATTTTTATCTAATTTTTTGTGAAATTTTCAACATTTAACTATACTAATGATATGCACATCAATAGATGCAGAATTGAAAGGAGAGTAAACCCTGAAAAAGACATTTTAAAATCTCAAAGGGTTTACGAGTAATTGCAGTTTAAAAGTTTTTCAAAAAAGATCAAAATTGTTTTAAACCAATGATATGGGTATCAAAAGATGCAGAATTGAAAGGAGAATAAACCCTGAAAAAATCACTTTGACATCTCAAATGGTTTAAGAGTTATTGCAATTTATATGTCTATAAAAATACCAGATTTTAACATTTCCCGTTTCGCCACTTGCAATACCTTTTTAAATCGCCTGTAGCTCTATAACTATACATCGTAATGATATCAAAATTTACGTGAGGAAAGAAGAAAGTTGAAATTTTACTGTGGTGTTTTCAATTCGAAAATATCTCTTATAGTTTCTGAGTAATTAACTCGTGAAAACAGCCAATTTTCCAACTTTGCAAAATGCTAAGGTACCCCCCTTGCAGTTTTTTTAGGCGAAAAAGTGAGTTTTTGATTTTTGAATGTTTCTATAGCTTAATAGAAGCAGAATTAAATTTGGAGTCGAGGGGTGCTATTGAAATTTCAAAATTTTAAATATTTCTTTCATTTTTATCTAATTTTTTGTGAAATTTTCAACATTTAACTATACTAATGATATGCACATCAATAGATGCAGAATTGAAAGGAGAGTAAACCCTGAAAAAGACATTTTAAAATTTCAAAGGGTTTACGAGTAATTGCAGTTTAAAAGTTTTTCAAAAAAGATCAAAATTGTTTTAAACCAATGATATTGGTATCAAAAGATGCAGAATTGAAAGGAGAATAAACCCTGAAAAAATCACTTTGGCATCTCAAATGGTTTAAGAGTTATTGCAATTTATACGTTAATAAAAATACCAGATTTTAACATTTCCTGTTTCGCCACTTGCAATACCTTTTTTAATCGCCTGTAGCTCCATAACTATACATCGTAATCATATCAAAATTTACATGAGGAAAGAAGAAAGTTGAAATTTTACTGTGGTGTTTTCAATTCGAAAATATCTCTCATATTTTCTGAGTAAATAACTCGTGAAAACAGCAAATTTTCCAACTTTGCAAAATGCAAGGTACCCCCCTTGCAGTTTTTTTAGGCGAAAAAGCGAGTTTTTGATTTTTGAATGTTTCTATAGCTTAATAGAAGCAGAATTAAATTCGAAGTCGAGGGGTGCTAATGAAATTTCGAAATTTTTAATATTTTTTTCATTTTTATCTATTTTTTGGTAAAAATTTCAACATTTAACAATACCAATGATATGCACATCAATAGATGCAGAATTGAAAGGAGAGAAAACCCTGACAAAGACTCTTTAAAATCTCAAAGGGTTTACGAGTAATTGCAGTTTAAAAGTTTTTCAAAAAAGATCAAAATTGTTTTAAACCAATGATATTGGTATCAAAAGATGCAGAATTGAAAGGAGAATAAACCCTGAAAAAATCACTTTGGCATCTCAAATGGTTTAAGAGTTATTGCAATTTATACGTTAATAAAAATACCAGATTTTAACATTTCCTGTTTCGCCACTTGCAATACCTTTTTTAATCGCCTGTAGCTCCATAACTATACATCGTAATCATATCAAAATTTACATGAGGAAAGAAGAAAGTTGAAATTTTACTGTGGTGTTTTCAATTCGAAAATATCTCTCATATTTTCTGAGTAAATAACTCGTGAAAACAGCAAATTTTCCAACTTTGCAAAATGCAAGGTACCCCCCTTGCAGTTTTTTTAGGCGAAAAAGCGAGTTTTTGATTTTTGAATGTTTCTATAGCTTAATAGAAGCAGAATTAAATTCGAAGTCGAGGGGTGCTAATGAAATTTCGAAATTTTTTATATTTTTTTCATTTTTATCTATTTTTTGGTAAAAATTTCAACATTTAACAATACCAATGATATGCACATCAATAGATGCAGAATTGAAAGGAGAGAAAACCCTGACAAAGACTCTTTAAAATCTCAAAGGGTTTACGAGTAATTGCAGTTTAAAAGTTTTTCAAAAAAGATCAAAATTGTTTTAAACCAATGATATTGGTATCAAAAGATGCAGAATTGAAAGGAGAATAAACCCTGAAAAAATCACTTTGGCATCTCAAATGGTTTAAGAGTTATTGCAATTTATACGTTAATAAAAATACCAGATTTTAACATTTCCTGTTTCGCCACTTGCAATACCTTTTTAAATCGCCTGTAGCTCCATAACTATACATCGTAATCATATCAAAATTTACATGAGGAAAGAAGAAAGTTGAAATTTTACTGTGGTGTTTTCAATTCGAAAATATCTCTCATATTTTCTGAGTAAATAACTCGTGAAAACAGCAAATTTTCCAACTTTGCAAAATGCAAGGTACCCCCCTTGCAGTTTTTTTATGCGAAAAAGCGAGTTTTTGATTTTTGAATGTTTCTATAGCTTAATAGAAGCAGAATTAAATTTGGAGTCGAGGGGTGCTATTGAAATTTCAAAATTTTTAATATTTCTTTCATTTTTATCTAATTTTTTGTGAAATTTTCAACATTTAACTATACTAATGATATGCACATCAATAGATGCAGAATTGAAAGGAGAATAAACCCTGAAAAAGACATTTTAAAATTTCAAAGGGTTTACGAAAAATTGAAGTTTAAAGTTTTTTCAAAAAAGATCAAATATTTTTTTAACCGATGATATGGGTATCAAAAGATGCAGAATTGAAAGGAGAATAAACCCTGAAAAAATCACTTTGACATCTCAAATGGTTTAAGAGTTATTGCAATTTATATGTCTATAAAAATACCAGATTTTAACATTTCCCGTTTCGCCACTTGCAATACCTTTTTAAATCGCCTGTAGCTCTATAACTATACATCGTAATGATATCAAAATTTACGTGAGGAAAGAAGAAAGTTGAAATTTTACTGTGGTGTTTTCAATTCGAAAATATCTCTTATAGTTTCTGAGTAATTAACTCGTGAAAACAGCCAATTTTCCAACTTAGCAAAATGCTAAGGTACCCACCCCCTTGCAGTTTTTTTAGGCGAAAAAGTGAGTTTTTGATTTTTGAATGTTTCTATAGCTTAATAGAAGCAGAATTAAATTTGGAGTCGAGGGGTGCTATTGAAATTTCAAAATTTTAAATATTTCTTTCATTTTTATCTAATTTTTTGTGAAATTTTCAACATTTAACTATACTAATGATATGCACATCAATAGATGCAGAATTGAAAGGAGAGTAAACCCTGAAAAAGACATTTTAAAATCTCAAAGGGTTTACGAGTAATTGCAGTTTAAAAGTTTTTCAAAAAAGATCAAAATTGTTTTAAACCAATGATATGGGTATCAAAAGATGCAGAATTGAAAGGAGAATAAACCCTGAAAAAATCACTTTGACATCTCAAATGGTTTAAGAGTTATTGCAATTTATATGTCTATAAAAATACCAGATTTTAACATTTCCCGTTTCGCCACTTGCAATACCTTTTTAAATCGCCTGTAGCTCTATAACTATACATCGTAATGATATCAAAATTTACGTGAGGAAAGAAGAAAGTTGAAATTTTACTGTGGTGTTTTCAATTCGAAAATATCTCTTATAGTTTCTGAGTAATTAACTCGTGAAAACAGCCAATTTTCCAACTTTGCAAAATGCTAAGGTACCCCCCTTGCAGTTTTTTTAGGCGAAAAAGTGAGTTTTTGATTTTTGAATGTTTCTATAGCTTAATAGAAGCAGAATTAAATTTGGAGTCGAGGGGTGCTATTGAAATTTCAAAATTTTTAATATTTCTTTCATTTTTATCTAATTTTTTGTGAAATTTTCAACATTTAACTATACTAATGATATGCACATCAATAGATGCAGAATTGAAAGGAGAGTAAACCCTGAAAAAGACATTTTAAAATCTCAAAGGGTTTACGAGTAATTGCAGTTTAAAAGTTTTTCAAAAAAGATCAAAATTGTTTTAAACCAATGATATGGGTATCAAAAGATGCAGAATTGAAAGGAGAATAAACCCTGAAAAAATCACTTTGACATCTCAAATGGTTTAAGAGTTATTGCAATTTATATGTCTATAAAAATACCAGATTTTAACATTTCCCGTTTCGCCACTTGCAATACCTTTTTAAATCGCCTGTAGCTCTATAACTATACATCGTAATGATATCAAAATTTACGTGAGGAAAGAAGAAAGTTGAAATTTTACTGTGGTGTTTTCAATTCGAAAATATCTCTTATAGTTTCTGAGTAATTAACTCGTGAAAACAGCCAATTTTCCAACTTTGCAAAATGCTAAGGTACCCCCCCTTGCAGTTTTTTTAGGCGAAAAAGTGAGTTTTTGATTTTTGAATGTTTCTATAGCTTAATAGAAGCAGAATTAAATTTGGAGTCGAGGGGTGCTATTGAAATTTCAAAATTTTAAATATTTCTTTCATTTTTATCTAATTTTTTGTGAAATTTTCAACATTTAACTATACTAATGATATGCACATCAATAGATGCAGAATTGAAAGGAGAGTAAACCCTGAAAAAGACATTTTAAAATTTCAAAGGGTTTACGAGTAATTGCAGTTTAAAAGTTTTTCAAAAAAGATCAAAATTGTTTTAAACCAATGATATTGGTATCAAAAGATGCAGAATTGAAAGGAGAATAAACCCTGAAAAAATCACTTTGGCATCTCAAATGGTTTAAGAGTTATTGCAATTTATACGTTAATAAAAATACCAGATTTTAACATTTCCTGTTTCGCCACTTGCAATACCTTTTTTAATCGCCTGTAGCTCCATAACTATACATCGTAATCATATCAAAATTTACATGAGGAAAGAAGAAAGTTGAAATTTTACTGTGGTGTTTTCAATTCGAAAATATCTCTCATATTTTCTGAGTAAATAACTCGTGAAAACAGCAAATTTTCCAACTTTGCAAAATGCAAGGTACCCCCCTTGCAGTTTTTTTAGGCGAAAAAGCGAGTTTTTGATTTTTGAATGTTTCTATAGCTTAATAGAAGCAGAATTAAATTCGAAGTCGAGGGGTGCTAATGAAATTTCGAAATTTTTAATATTTTTTTCATTTTTATCTATTTTTTGGTAAAAATTTCAACATTTAACAATACCAATGATATGCACATCAATAGATGCAGAATTGAAAGGAGAGAAAACCCTGACAAAGACTCTTTAAAATCTCAAAGGGTTTACGAGTAATTGCAGTTTAAAAGTTTTTCAAAAAAGATCAAAATTGTTTTAAACCAATGATATTGGTATCAAAAGATGCAGAATTGAAAGGAGAATAAACCCTGAAAAAATCACTTTGGCATCTCAAATGGTTTAAGAGTTATTGCAATTTATACGTTAATAAAAATACCAGATTTTAACATTTCCTGTTTCGCCACTTGCAATACCTTTTTTAATCGCCTGTAGCTCCATAACTATACATCGTAATCATATCAAAATTTACATGAGGAAAGAAGAAAGTTGAAATTTTACTGTGGTGTTTTCAATTCGAAAATATCTCTCATATTTTCTGAGTAAATAACTCGTGAAAACAGCAAATTTTCCAACTTTGCAAAATGCAAGGTACCCCCCTTGCAGTTTTTTTAGGCGAAAAAGCGAGTTTTTGATTTTTGAATGTTTCTATAGCTTAATAGAAGCAGAATTAAATTCGAAGTCGAGGGGTGCTAATGAAATTTCGAAATTTTTTATATTTTTTTCATTTTTATCTATTTTTTGGTAAAAATTTCAACATTTAACAATACCAATGATATGCACATCAATAGATGCAGAATTGAAAGGAGAGAAAACCCTGACAAAGACTCTTTAAAATCTCAAAGGGTTTACGAGTAATTGCAGTTTAAAAGTTTTTCAAAAAAGATCAAAATTGTTTTAAACCAATGATATTGGTATCAAAAGATGCAGAATTGAAAGGAGAATAAACCCTGAAAAAATCACTTTGGCATCTCAAATGGTTTAAGAGTTATTGCAATTTATACGTTAATAAAAATACCAGATTTTAACATTTCCTGTTTCGCCACTTGCAATACCTTTTTAAATCGCCTGTAGCTCTATAACTATACATCGTAATGATATCAAAATTTACGTGAGGAAAGAAGAAAGTTGAAATTTTACTGTGGTGTTTTCAATTCGAAAATATCTCTTATAGTTTCTGAGTAATTAACTCGTGAAAACGGCCAATTTTCCAACTTTGCAAAATGCTAAGGTACCCCCCTTGCAGTTTTTTTAGGCGAAAAAGTGAGTTTTTGATTTTTGAATGTTTCTATAGCTTAATAGAAGCAGAATTAAATTTGGAGTCGAGGGGTGCTATTGAAATTTCAAAATTTTAAATATTTCTTTCATTTTTATCTAATTTTTTGTGAAATTTTCAACATTTAACTATACTAATGATATGCACATCAATAGATGCAGAATTGAAAGGAGAGTAAACCCTGAAAAAGACATTTTAAAATTTCAAAGGGTTTACGAAAAATTGAAGTTTAAAGTTTTTTCAAAAAAGATCAAATTTTTTTTAACCGATGATATGGGTATCAAAAGATGCAGATTTGAAAGGAGAATAAACCCTGAAAAAATCACTTTGACATCTCAAATGGTTTAAGAGTTATTGCAATTTATATGTCTATAAAAATACCAGATTTTAACATTTCCCGTTTCGCCACTTGCAATACCTTTTTAAATCGCCTGTAGCTCTATAACTATACATCGTAATGATATCAAAATTTACGTGAGGAAAGAAGAAAGTTGAAATTTTACTGTGGTGTTTTCAATTCGAAAATATCTCTTATAGTTTCTGAGTAATTAACTCGTGAAAACAGCCAATTTTCCAACTTTGCAAAATGCTAAGGTACCCCCCCTTGCAGTTTTTTTAGGCGAAAAAGTGAGTTTTTGATTTTTGAATGTTTCTATAGCTTAATAGAAGCAGAATTAAATTTGGAGTCGAGGGGTGCTATTGAAATTTCAAAATTTTAAATATTTCTTTCATTTTTATCTAATTTTTTGTGAAATTTTCAACATTTAACTATACTAATGATATGCACATCAATAGATGCAGAATTGAAAGGAGAGTAAACCCTGAAAAAGACATTTTAAAATTTCAAAGGGTTTACGAGTAATTGCAGTTTAAAAGTTTTTCAAAAAAGATCAAAATTGTTTTAAACCAATGATATTGGTATCAAAAGATGCAGAATTGAAAGGAGAATAAACCCTGAAAAAATCACTTTGGCATCTCAAATGGTTTAAGAGTTATTGCAATTTATACGTTAATAAAAATACCAGATTTTAACATTTCCTGTTTCGCCACTTGCAATACCTTTTTTAATCGCCTGTAGCTCCATAACTATACATCGTAATCATATCAAAATTTACATGAGGAAAGAAGAAAGTTGAAATTTTACTGTGGTGTTTTCAATTCGAAAATATCTCTCATATTTTCTGAGTAAATAACTCGTGAAAACAGCAAATTTTCCAACTTTGCAAAATGCAAGGTACCCCCCTTGCAGTTTTTTTAGGCGAAAAAGCGAGTTTTTGATTTTTGAATGTTTCTATAGCTTAATAGAAGCAGAATTAAATTCGAAGTCGAGGGGTGCTAATGAAATTTCGAAATTTTTAATATTTTTTTCATTTTTATCTATTTTTTGGTAAAAATTTCAACATTTAACAATACCAATGATATGCACATCAATAGATGCAGAATTGAAAGGAGAGAAAACCCTGACAAAGACTCTTTAAAATCTCAAAGGGTTTACGAGTAATTGCAGTTTAAAAGTTTTTCAAAAAAGATCAAAATTGTTTTAAACCAATGATATTGGTATCAAAAGATGCAGAATTGAAAGGAGAATAAACCCTGAAAAAATCACTTTGGCATCTCAAATGGTTTAAGAGTTATTGCAATTTATACGTTAATAAAAATACCAGATTTTAACATTTCCTGTTTCGCCACTTGCAATACCTTTTTTAATCGCCTGTAGCTCCATAACTATACATCGTAATCATATCAAAATTTACATGAGGAAAGAAGAAAGTTGAAATTTTACTGTGGTGTTTTCAATTCGAAAATATCTCTCATATTTTCTGAGTAAATAACTCGTGAAAACAGCAAATTTTCCAACTTTGCAAAATGCAAGGTACCCCCCTTGCAGTTTTTTTAGGCGAAAAAGCGAGTTTTTGATTTTTGAATGTTTCTATAGCTTAATAGAAGCAGAATTAAATTCGAAGTCGAGGGGTGCTAATGAAATTTCGAAATTTTTTATATTTTTTTCATTTTTATCTATTTTTTGGTAAAAATTTCAACATTTAACAATACCAATGATATGCACATCAATAGATGCAGAATTGAAAGGAGAGAAAACCCTGACAAAGACTCTTTAAAATCTCAAAGGGTTTACGAGTAATTGCAGTTTAAAAGTTTTTCAAAAAAGATCAAAATTGTTTTAAACCAATGATATTGGTATCAAAAGATGCAGAATTGAAAGGAGAATAAACCCTGAAAAAATCACTTTGGCATCTCAAATGGTTTAAGAGTTATTGCAATTTATACGTTAATAAAAATACCAGATTTTAACATTTCCTGTTTCGCCACTTGCAATACCTTTTTAAATCGCCTGTAGCTCCATAACTATACATCGTAATCATATCAAAATTTACATGAGGAAAGAAGAAAGTTGAAATTTTACTGTGGTGTTTTCAATTCGAAAATATCTCTCATATTTTCTGAGTAAATAACTCGTGAAAACAGCAAATTTTCCAACTTTGCAAAATGCAAGGTACCCCCCTTGCAGTTTTTTTATGCGAAAAAGCGAGTTTTTGATTTTTGAATGTTTCTATAGCTTAATAGAAGCAGAATTAAATTCGAAGTCGAGGGGTGCTAATGAAATTTCGAAATTTTTAATATTTTTTTCATTTTTATCTATTTTTTGGTAAAAATTTCAACATTTAACAATACCAATGATATGCACATCAATAGATGCAGAATTGAAAGGAGAGAAAACCCTGACAAAGACTCTCTAAAATCTCAAAGGGTTTTCGAGTAATTGCAGTTTAAAGTTTTTCAAAAAAGATCAAAATTGTTTTAAACCAATGATATGGGTATCAAAAGATGCAGAATTGAAAGGAGAATAAACCCTGAAAAAATCACTTTGACATCTCAAATGGTTTAAGAGTTATTGCAATTTATATGTCTATAAAAATACCAGATTTTAACATTTCCCGTTTCGCCACTTGCAATACCTTTTTAAATCGCCTGTAGCTCTATAACTATACATCGTAATGATATCAAAATTTACGTGAGGAAAGAAGAAAGTTGAAATTTTACTGTGGTGTTTTCAATTCGAAAATATCTCTTATAGTTTCTGAGTAATTAACTCGTGAAAACGGCCAATTTTCCAACTTTGCAAAATGCTAAGGTACCCCCCTTGCAGTTTTTTTAGGCGAAAAAGTGAGTTTTTGATTTTTGAATGTTTCTATAGCTTAATAGAAGCAGAATTAAATTTGGAGTCGAGGGGTGCTATTGAAATTTCAAAATTTTAAATATTTCTTTCATTTTTATCTAATTTTTTGTGAAATTTTCAACATTTAACTATACTAATGATATGCACATCAATAGATGCAGAATTGAAAGGAGAGTAAACCCTGAAAAAGACATTTTAAAATTTCAAAGGGTTTACGAAAAATTGAAGTTTAAAGTTTTTTCAAAAAAGATCAAATTTTTTTTAACCGATGATATGGGTATCAAAAGATGCAGATTTGAAAGGAGAATAAACCCTGAAAAAATCACTTTGACATCTCAAATGGTTTAAGAGTTATTGCAATTTATATGTCTATAAAAATACCAGATTTTAACATTTCCCGTTTCGCCACTTGCAATACCTTTTTAAATCGCCTGTAGCTCTATAACTATACATCGTAATGATATCAAAATTTACGTGAGGAAAGAAGAAAGTTGAAATTTTACTGTGGTGTTTTCAATTCGAAAATATCTCTTATAGTTTCTGAGTAATTAACTCGTGAAAACAGCCAATTTTCCAACTTTGCAAAATGCTAAGGTACCCCCCTTGCAGTTTTTTTAGGCGAAAAAGTGAGTTTTTGATTTTTGAATGTTTCTATAGCTTAATAGAAGCAGAATTAAATTTGGAGTCGAGGGGTGCTATTGAAATTTCAAAATTTTTAATATTTCTTTCATTTTTATCTAATTTTTTGTGAAATTTTCAACATTTAACTATACTAATGATATGCACATCAATAGATGCAGAATTGAAAGGAGAGTAAACCCTGAAAAAGACATTTTAAAATCTCAAAGGGTTTACGAGTAATTGCAGTTTAAAAGTTTTTCAAAAAAGATCAAAATTGTTTTAAACCAATGATATGGGTATCAAAAGATGCAGAATTGAAAGGAGAATAAACCCTGAAAAAATCACTTTGACATCTCAAATGGTTTAAGAGTTATTGCAATTTATATGTCTATAAAAATACCAGATTTTAACATTTCCCGTTTCGCCACTTGCAATACCTTTTTAAATCGCCTGTAGCTCTATAACTATACATCGTAATGATATCAAAATTTACGTGAGGAAAGAAGAAAGTTGAAATTTTACTGTGGTGTTTTCAATTCGAAAATATCTCTTATAGTTTCTGAGTAATTAACTCGTGAAAACAGCCAATTTTCCAACTTTGCAAAATGCTAAGGTACCCCCCTTGCAGTTTTTTTAGGCGAAAAAGTGAGTTTTTGATTTTTGAATGTTTCTATAGCTTAATAGAAGCAGAATTAAATTTGGAGTCGAGGGGTGCTATTGAAATTTCAAAATTTTAAATATTTCTTTCATTTTTATCTAATTTTTTGTGAAATTTTCAACATTTAACTATACTAATGATATGCACATCAATAGATGCAGAATTGAAAGGAGAGTAAACCCTGAAAAAGACATTTTAAAATTTCAAAGGGTTTACGAGTAATTGCAGTTTAAAAGTTTTTCAAAAAAGATCAAAATTGTTTTAAACCAATGATATTGGTATCAAAAGATGCAGAATTGAAAGGAGAATAAACCCTGAAAAAATCACTTTGGCATCTCAAATGGTTTAAGAGTTATTGCAATTTATACGTTAATAAAAATACCAGATTTTAACATTTCCTGTTTCGCCACTTGCAATACCTTTTTTAATCGCCTGTAGCTCCATAACTATACATCGTAATCATATCAAAATTTACATGAGGAAAGAAGAAAGTTGAAATGTTACTGTGGTGTTTTCAATTCGAAAATATCTCTCATATTTTCTGAGTAAATAACTCGTGAAAACAGCAAATTTTCCAACTTTGCAAAATGCAAGGTACCCCCCTTGCAGTTTTTTTAGGCGAAAAAGCGAGTTTTTGATTTTTGAATGTTTCTATAGCTTAATAGAAGCAGAATTAAATTCGAAGTCGAGGGGTGCTAATGAAATTTCGAAATTTTTAATATTTTTTTCATTTTTATCTATTTTTTGGTAAAAATTTCAACATTTAACAATACCAATGATATGCACATCAATAGATGCAGAATTGAAAGGAGAGAAAACCCTGACAAAGACTCTTTAAAATCTCAAAGGGTTTACGAGTAATTGCAGTTTAAAAGTTTTTCAAAAAAGATCAAAATTGTTTTAAACCAATGATATTGGTATCAAAAGATGCAGAATTGAAAGGAGAATAAACCCTGAAAAAATCACTTTGGCATCTCAAATGGTTTAAGAGTTATTGCAATTTATACGTTAATAAAAATACCAGATTTTAACATTTCCTGTTTCGCCACTTGCAATACCTTTTTTAATCGCCTGTAGCTCCATAACTATACATCGTAATCATATCAAAATTTACATGAGGAAAGAAGAAAGTTGAAATTTTACTGTGGTGTTTTCAATTCGAAAATATCTCTCATATTTTCTGAGTAAATAACTCGTGAAAACAGCAAATTTTCCAACTTTGCAAAATGCAAGGTACCCCCCTTGCAGTTTTTTTAGGCGAAAAAGCGAGTTTTTGATTTTTGAATGTTTCTATAGCCTAATAGAAGCAGAATTAAATTCGAAGTCGAGGGGTGCTAATGAAATTTCGAAATTTTTTATATTTTTTTCATTTTTATCTATTTTTTGGTAAAAATTTCAACATTTAACAATACCAATGATATGCACATCAATAGATGCAGAATTGAAAGGAGAGAAAACCCTGACAAAGACTCTTTAAAATCTCAAAGGGTTTACGAGTAATTGCAGTTTAAAAGTTTTTCAAAAAAGATCAAAATTGTTTTAAACCAATGATATTGGTATCAAAAGATGCAGAATTGAAAGGAGAATAAACCCTGAAAAAATCACTTTGGCATCTCAAATGGTTTAAGAGTTATTGCAATTTATACGTTAATAAAAATACCAGATTTTAACATTTCCTGTTTCGCCACTTGCAATACCTTTTTAAATCGCCTGTAGCTCCATAACTATACATCGTAATCATATCAAAATTTACATGAGGAAAGAAGAAAGTTGAAATTTTACTGTGGTGTTTTCAATTCGAAAATATCTCTCATATTTTCTGAGTAAATAACTCGTGAAAACAGCAAATTTTCCAACTTTGCAAAATGCAAGGTACCCCCCTTGCAGTTTTTTTAGGCGAAAAAGCGAGTTTTTGATTTTTGAATGTTTCTATAGCTTAATAGAAGCAGAATTAAATTCGAAGTCGAGGGGTGCTAATGAAATTTCGAAATTTTTAATATTTTTTTCATTTTTATCTATTTTTTGGTAAAAATTTCAACATTTAACAATACCAATGATATGCACATCAATAGATGCAGAATTGAAAGGAGAGAAAACCCTGACAAAGACTCTCTAAAATCTCAAAGGGTTTTCGAGTAATTGCAGTTTAAAGTTTTTCAAAAAAGATCAAAATTGTTTTAAACCAATGATATGGGTATCAAAAGATGCAGAATTGAAAGGAGAATAAACCCTGAAAAAATCACTTTGACATCTCAAATGGTTTAAGAGTTATTGCAATTTATATGTCTATAAAAATACCAGATTTTAACATTTCCCGTTTCGCCACTTGCAATACCTTTTTAAATCGCCTGTAGCTCTATAACTATACATCGTAATGATATCAAAATTTACGTGAGGAAAGAAGAAAGTTGAAATTTTACTGTGGTGTTTTCAATTCGAAAATATCTCTTATAGTTTCTGAGTAATTAACTCGTGAAAACGGCCAATTTTCCAACTTTGCAAAATGCTAAGGTACCCCCCTTGCAGTTTTTTTAGGCGAAAAAGTGAGTTTTTGATTTTTGAATGTTTCTATAGCTTAATAGAAGCAGAATTAAATTTGGAGTCGAGGGGTGCTATTGAAATTTCAAAATTTTAAATATTTCTTTCATTTTTATCTAATTTTTTGTGAAATTTTCAACATTTAACTATACTAATGATATGCACATCAATAGATGCAGAATTGAAAGGAGAGTAAACCCTGAAAAAGACATTTTAAAATTTCAAAGGGTTTACGAAAAATTGAAGTTTAAAGTTTTTTCAAAAAAGATCAAATTTTTTTTAACCGATGATATGGGTATCAAAAGATGCAGATTTGAAAGGAGAATAAACCCTGAAAAAATCACTTTGACATCTCAAATGGTTTAAGAGTTATTGCAATTTATATGTCTATAAAAATACCAGATTTTAACATTTCCCGTTTCGCCACTTGCAATACCTTTTTAAATCGCCTGTAGCTCTATAACTATACATCGTAATGATATCAAAATTTACGTGAGGAAAGAAGAAAGTTGAAATTTTACTGTGGTGTTTTCAATTCGAAAATATCTCTTATAGTTTCTGAGTAATTAACTCGTGAAAACAGCCAATTTTCCAACTTTGCAAAATGCTAAGGTACCCCCCTTGATGTTTTTTTAGGCGAAAAAGTGAGTTTTTGATTTTTGAATGTTTCTATAGCTTAATAGAAGCAGAATTAAATTTGGAGTCGAGGGGTGCTATTGAAATTTCAAAATTTTAAATATTTCTTTCATTTTTATCTAATTTTTTGTGAAATTTTCAACATTTAACTATACTAATGATATGCACATCAATAGATGCAGAATTGAAAGGAGAGTAAACCCTGAAAAAGACATTTTAAAATTTCAAAGGGTTTACGAGTAATTGCAGTTTAAAAGTTTTTCAAAAAAGATCAAAATTGTTTTAAACCAATGATATGGGTATCAAAAGATGCAGAATTGAAAGGAGAATAAACCCTGAAAAAATCACTTTGACATCTCAAATGGTTTAAGAGTTATTGCAATTTATATGTCTATAAAAATACCAGATTTTAACATTTCCCGTTTCGCCACTTGCAATACCTTTTTAAATCGCCTGTAGCTCTATAACTATACATCGTAATGATATCAAAATTTACGTGAGGAAAGAAGAAAGTTGAAATTTTACTGTGGTGTTTTCAATTCGAAAATATCTCTTATAGTTTCTGAGTAATTAACTCGTGAAAACAGCCAATTTTCCAACTTAGCAAAATGCTAAGGTACCCACCCCCTTGCAGTTTTTTTAGGCGAAAAAGTGAGTTTTTGATTTTTGAATGTTTCTATAGCTTAATAGAAGCAGAATTAAATTTGGAGTCGAGGGGTGCTATTGAAATTTCAAAATTTTAAATATTTCTTTCATTTTTATCTAATTTTTTGTGAAATTTTCAACATTTAACTATACTAATGATATGCACATCAATAGATGCAGAATTGAAAGGAGAGTAAACCCTGAAAAAGACATTTTAAAATCTCAAAGGGTTTACGAGTAATTGCAGTTTAAAAGTTTTTCAAAAAAGATCAAAATTGTTTTAAACCAATGATATGGGCATCAAAAGATGCAGAATTGAAAGGAGAATAAACCCTGAAAAAATCACTTTGACATCTCAAATGGTTTAAGAGTTATTGCAATTTATATGTCTATAAAAATACCAGATTTTAACATTTCCCGTTTCGCCACTTGCAATACCTTTTTAAATCGCCTGTAGCTCTATAACTATACATCGTAATGATATCAAAATATACGTGAGGAAAGAAGAGAGTTGAAATTTTAATGTGGTGTTTTCAATTCGAAAATATCTCTTATAGTTTCTGAGTAATTAACTCGTGAAAACAGCCAATTTTCCAACTTAGCAAAATGCTAAGGTACCCCCCTTGCAGTTTTTTTAGGCGAAAAAGTGAGTTTTTGATTTTTGAATGTTTCTATAGCTTAATAGAAGCAGAATTAAATTTGGAGTCGAGGGGTGCTATTGAAATTTCAAAATTTTAAATATTTCTTTCATTTTTATCTAATTTTTTGTGAAATTTTCAACATTTAACTATACTAATGATATGCACATCAATAGATGCAGAATTGAAAGGAGAGTAAACCCTGAAAAAGACATTTTAAAATCTCAAAGGGTTTACGAGTAATTGCAGTTTAAAAGTTTTTCAAAAAAGATCAAAATTGTTTTAAACCAATGATATGGGTATCAAAAGATGCAGAATTGAAAGGAGAATAAACCCTGAAAAAATCACTTTGACATCTCAAATGGTTTAAGAGTTATTGCAATTTATATGTCTATAAAAATACCAGATTTTAACATTTCCCGTTTCGCCACTTGCAATACCTTTTTAAATCGATTGTAGCTCTATAACTATACATCGTAATGATATCAAAATTTACGTGAGGAAAGAAGAAAGTTGAAATTTTACTGTGGTGTTTTCAATTCGAAAATATCTCTTATAGTTTCTGAGTAATTAACTCGTGAAAACGGCCAATTTTCCAACTTTGCAAAATGCTAAGGCACCCCCCTTGCAGTTTTTTTAGGCGAAAAAGTGAGTTTTTGATTTTTGAATGTTTCTATAGCTTAATAGAAGCAGAATTAAATTTGGAGTCGAGGGGTGCTATTGAAATTTCAAAATTTTAAATATTTCTTTCATTTTTATCTAATTTTTTGTGAAATTTTCAACATTTAACTATACTAATGATATGCACATCAATAGATGCAGAATTGAAAGGAGAGTAAACCCTGAAAAAGACATTTTAAAATTTCAAAGGGTTTACGAAAAATTGAAGTTTAAAGTTTTTTCAAAAAAGATCAAATATTTTTTTAACCGATGATATGGGTATCAAAAGATGCAGAATTGAAAGGAGAATAAACCCTGAAAAAATCACTTTGACATCTCAAATGGTTTAAGAGTTATTGCAATTTATATGTCTATAAAAATACCAGATTTTAACATTTCCCGTTTCGCCACTTGCAATACCTTTTTAAATCGCCTGTAGCTCTATAACTATACATCGTAATGATATCAAAATTTACGTGAGGAAAGAAGAAAGTTGAAATTTTACTGTGGTGTTTTCAATTCGAAAATATCTCTTATAGTTTCTGAGTAATTAACTCGTGAAAACAGCCAATTTTCCAACTTTGCAAAATGCTAAGGTACCCCCCTTGCAGTTTTTTTAGGCGAAAAAGTGAGTTTTTGATTTTTGAATGTTTCTATAGCTTAATAGAAGCAGAATTAAATTTGGAGTCGAGGGGTGCTATTGAAATTTCAAAATTTTAAATATTTCTTTCATTTTTATCTAATTTTTTGTGAAATTTTCAACATTTAACTATACTAATGATATGCACATCAATAGATGCAGAATTGAAAGGAGAGTAAACCCTGAAAAAGACATTTTAAAATCTCAAAGGGTTTACGAGTAATTGCAGTTTAAAAGTTTTTCAAAAAAGATCAAAATTGTTTTAAACCAATGATATGGGCATCAAAAGATGCAGAATTGAAAGGAGAATAAACCCTGAAAAAATCACTTTGACATCTCAAATGGTTTAAGAGTTATTGCAATTTATATGTCTATAAAAATACCAGATTTTAACATTTCCCGTTTCGCCACTTGCAATACCTTTTTAAATCGCCTGTAGCTCTATAACTATACATCGTAATGATATCAAAATTTACGTGAGGAAAGAAGAAAGTTGAAATTTTACTGTGGTGTTTTCAATTCGAAAATATCTCTTATAGTTTCTGAGTAATTAACTCGTGAAAACAGCCAATTTTCCAACTTTGCAAAATGCTAAGGTACCCCCCTTGCAGTTTTTTTAGGCGAAAAAGTAAGTTTTTGATTTTTGAATGTTTCTATAGCTTAATAGAAGCAGAATTAAATTTGGAGTCGAGGGGTGCTATTGAAATTTCAAAATTTTAAATATTTCTTTCATTTTTATCTAATTTTTTGTGAAATTTTCAACATTTAACTATACTAATGATATGCACATCAATAGATGCAGAATTGAAAGGAGAGTAAACCCTGAAAAAGACATTTTAAAATCTCAAAGGGTTTACGAGTAATTGCAGTTTAAAAGTTTTTCAAAAAAGATCAAAATTGTTTTAAACCAATGATATGGGCATCAAAAGATGCAGAATTGAAAGGAGAATAAACCCTGAAAAAATCACTTTGACATCTCAAATGGTTTAAGAGTTATTGCAATTTATATGTCTATAAAAATACCAGATTTTAACATTTCCCGTTTCGCCACTTGCAATACCTTTTTAAATCGCCTGTAGCTCTATAACTATACATCGTAATGATATCAAAATTTACGTGAGGAAAGAAGAAAGTTGAAATTTTACTGTGGTGTTTTCAATTCGAAAATATCTCTTATAGTTTCTGAGTAATTAACTCGTGAAAACAGCCAATTTTCCAACTTAGCAAAATGCTAAGGTACCCACCCCCTTGCAGTTTTTTTAGGCGAAAAAGTGAGTTTTTGATTTTTGAATGTTTCTATAGCTTAATAGAAGCAGAATTAAATTTGGAGTCGAGGGGTGCTATTGAAATTTCAAAATTTTAAATATTTCTTTCATTTTTATCTAATTTTTTGTGAAATTTTCAACATTTAACTATACTAATGATATGCACATCAATAGATGCAGAATTGAAAGGAGAGTAAACCCTGAAAAAGACATTTTAAAATCTCAAAGGGTTTACGAGTAATTGCAGTTTAAAAGTTTTTCAAAAAAGATCAAAATTGTTTTAAACCAATGATATGGGCATCAAAAGATGCAGAATTGAAAGGAGAATAAACCCTGAAAAAATCACTTTGACATCTCAAATGGTTTAAGAGTTATTGCAATTTATATGTCTATAAAAATACCAGATTTTAACATTTCCCGTTTCGCCACTTGCAATACCTTTTTAAATCGCCTGTAGCTCTATAACTATACATCGTAATGATATCAAAATTTACGTGAGGAAAGAAGAAAGTTGAAATTTTACTGTGGTGTTTTCAATTCGAAAATATCTCTTATAGTTTCTGAGTAATTAACTCGTGAAAACAGCCAATTTTCCAACTTTGCAAAATGCTAAGGTACCCCCCTTGCAGTTTTTTTAGGCGAAAAAGTGAGTTTTTGATTTTTGAATGTTTCTATAGCTTAATAGAAGCAGAATTAAATTTGGAGTCGAGGGGTGCTATTGAAATTTCAAAATTTTAAATATTTCTTTCATTTTTATCTAATTTTTTGTGAAATTTTCAACATTTAACTATACTAATGATATGCACATCAATAGATGCAGAATTGAAAGGAGAGTAAACCCTGAAAAAGACATTTTAAAATCTCAAAGGGTTTACGAGTAATTGCAGTTTAAAAGTTTTTCAAAAAAGATCAAAATTGTTTTAAACCAATGATATGGGCATCAAAAGATGCAGAATTGAAAGGAGAATAAACCCTGAAAAAATCACTTTGACATCTCAAATGGTTTAAGAGTTATTGCAATTTATATGTCTATAAAAATACCAGATTTTAACATTTCCCGTTTCGCCACTTGCAATACCTTTTTAAATCGCCTGTAGCTCTATAACTATACATCGTAATGATATCAAAATTTACGTGAGGAAAGAAGAAAGTTGAAATTTTACTGTGGTGTTTTCAATTCGAAAATATCTCTTATAGTTTCTGAGTAATTAACTCGTGAAAACAGCCAATTTTCCAACTTTGCAAAATGCTAAGGTACCCCCCTTGCAGTTTTTTTAGGCGAAAAAGTGAGTTTTTGATTTTTGAATGTTTCTATAGCTTAATAGAAGCAGAATTAAATTTGGAGTCGAGGGGTGCTATTGAAATTTCAAAATTTTAAATATTTCTTTCATTTTTATCTAATTTTTTGTGAAATTTTCAACATTTAACTATACTAATGATATGCACATCAATAGATGCAGAATTGAAAGGAGAGTAAACCCTGAAAAAGACATTTTAAAATCTCAAAGGGTTTACGAGTAATTGCAGTTTAAAAGTTTTTCAAAAAAGATCAAAATTGTTTTAAACCAATGATATGGGCATCAAAAGATGCAGAATTGAAAGGAGAATAAACCCTGAAAAAATCACTTTGACATCTCAAATGGTTTAAGAGTTATTGCAATTTATATGTCTATAAAAATACCAGATTTTAACATTTCCCGTTTCGCCACTTGCAATACCTTTTTAAATCGCCTGTAGCTCTATAACTATACATCGTAATGATATCAAAATTTACTTGAGGAAAGAAGAAAGTTGAAATTTTACTGTGGTGTTTTCAATTCGAAAATATCTCTTATAGTTTCTGAGTAATTAACTCGTGAAAACAGCCAATTTTCCAACTTAGCAAAATGCTAAGGCACCCCCCTTGCAGTTTTTTTAGGCGAAAAAGTGAGTTTTTGATTTTTGAATGTTTCTATAGCTTAATAGAAGCAGAATTAAATTTGGAGTCGAGGGGTGCTATTGAAATTTCAAAATTTTAAATATTTCTTTCATTTTTATCTAATTTTTTGTGAAATTTTCAACATTTAACTATACTAATGATATGCACATCAATAGATGCAGAATTGAAAGGAGAGTAAACCCTGAAAAAGACATTTTAAAATTTCAAAGGGTTTACGAAAAATTGAAGTTTAAAGTTTTTTCAAAAAAGATCAAATATTTTTTTAACCGATGATATGGGTATCAAAAGATGCAGAATTGAAAGGAGAATAAACCCTGAAAAAATCACTTTGACATCTCAAATGGTTTAAGAGTTATTGCAATTTATATGTCTATAAAAATACCAGATTTTAACATTTCCCGTTTCGCCACTTGCAATACCTTTTTAAATCGCCTGTAGCTCTATAACTATACATCGTAATGATATCAAAATTTACGTGAGGAAAGAAGAAAGTTGAAATTTTACTGTGGTGTTTTCAATTCGAAAATATCTCTTATAGTTTCTGAGTAATTAACTCGTGAAAACAGCCAATTTTCCAACTTTGCAAAATGCTAAGGTATACTATTTCGTCATACTACTTCAAAAGCAGCTGTTTTCAATATTCAAAGATGCAGAATTGAAAGGAGAATAAAACATGAAAAAATGACTTTGAAATCTCAAAGGGTTTACGAGTAATTGCAGTTTAAACGTTTTTCAAAAAAGATCAAAATTGTTTTAAACCATTGATATTGGTATCAACAGATGCAGAATTGAAAGGAGAATAAACCCTGGAAAAAATCACTTTAACATCTCAAATGGTTTAAGACTTATTGCAATTTATATGTCAATAAAAATGTTCTGAGTAATTAACTCGAGAAAACAGCCAATTTTCCAACTTTGCAAAATGCTAAGGTACCCCCCTTGCAGTTTTTTAAGGTGAAAAGTGAGTTTTTGATTGTTTTTATAGCTTAATATAAGCAGAATTAAATTTGGAGTCGAGGGGTGCTTTTGAAATTTCAAAAATTTAAATATTACTAAATGCTTACTATTTGTCAGTTTACACACTTTTTAATAAAAAATATTCTTATTTTAAAAAGCAATGATATGGGTATCAAAGGTTGCAGAATTGAAAATAGAACAACTCCTGAAAATTTCAGTTTGATAATTTGAAGGATTTAGGAGGAATTGCATTTCTAAAATGCTAAAATATGTCGGTTTTTAACATTTCGTGTTTTGCCATTTGCAATCCTCTTTTTAAACGTTTATATCTCAGCAAGTAATAATCCGAATGAAATGAATATTTTTGTCAGTAAAGACGAAAGTTCAAATTTTCATTAGGTGTTTTAAAATTGGAAATATCTCTTATAGTTTTGGAGAATATTATTGTCAAAAACAGTCATTTTTCGACTTTTATAAAAACATAATCAACACCTTGATTTTTTCCTTAAAATCACTGAAATTTGAGATTTTGAGTTATCTATGTGAAAAGAAACAGAATGACGAGTAGAATCCAAATATGTTTGTAAAATTTAGATATTCATAGTATTTTTTGAGTTATGACCCTTTTCATCAAAACAAATGTTTTTTTTCGAATTGTATTTATATTTACATCACAGATGCAGAATTTAAATTTAAATCGAACTGTAACTTCAGATATTGAAGATTTCATTAAATTCGGAGTTAATACCATTATTCTACACATCCGGTTTTAACATATCCATTTTTGTCACTAGCAAGCCTTTTTTCAAACCTCTATAGCTCAGCAACTACTAATCCCAATGTAAGGTTTTGTAGATTATTTAAGCCGAAAGACGATTTTTTGAATTTTGAATTTATATTTGTATCAAAAGATGCAGAATGTAATTCTGAATGGAACTGTCACTTCAGAAATTAAAATATTCATTAAATTCTGACCTATCTTCATTTTTCTAAACATATTAATTTGTATATTTGAGTTTAGGCTAGTTCAGCCATTTCCAAAATTAAATGTTTCAAGGAGGATTTTATTCTGTTTAATACCTGAACCTGTGAAATTGTGTCTGTATTATTTTTCAGTGTGTTTAAAATGTATTTATAATACTGTATGTAAATAAGTTATGATTTAAACAAAATTGTGTTTAATTTAAATTATTACAGTTTAAATATGTTCTGAAGCCTAGTTACATACATTTAGGCTACAAAGAAACTGAATTAATTTGAGCTCAATCTCTTGATCATAGGATATTAATGGTGGTGAACATGCACCTCAGACAGCATGGCTCTCTTGCTTCTAAATCTAAAGCAGGTGTAGAAATATCCATATCCATATGGTACAGCTTATTAGGTATTATAAGGTAATGAAATAAACAAGACTTGAAACTAGACGAATTCTTTAGTCTTAATATTATAATCATAGCACTTTAAATAGTATGCACACGACAAAGGCTACAACGTAAATTCCATGGAAGACCTGCAATAATTGATATAAATATATATTTTTTTAATTCTAATAAATTTAACAATATTCATTCAATAAGCTATATTAATGAATGAACAATAATCGTCAAATAAAAACAGTAGTAACAAATATCAAATAATCATTATCTCTCATCAAACAATACTCATAAATCATTGTTTTTCACAATCATTATCATAAATAGTAAAGAGGAATTATCTTTTATATACATGTCTTTAAATGCTGGACACAACCAAAGCAGTAACAAATAATTTAAAATATTTTTTCATTAATTTTTAATATATACTGTATTAGTAACAACATTAAAATACATATTTTATGTACAATAGACATATATAAGAGAAAGAAATATATCATGCAAACACATTTTTAAGTGGTAAAATTTGAAATATTGTAATATACGTAATTTAGTGATGTTTTATTTACAATTTAAATACACATTTTACTTTTTAAATGTAACAATTCTATGAATTTAAAAATTTATTTTTATATTAAAACTAAATAAAATACACAAGTTAATATTTGCATAAATAATACAAATTTTCATTTGTAGTATATATATATATATATATATATATATTTTTAAATGTACTTACTTTCAAATTTAATTGGAATGTTTAGGCTTATCTTTAATTTAGTAACTGTTTTTATTTCTAATGGCTGAAATTGAATTTGACTATGGTGCCGGGGATTGGACAAAATTGTCTGATTTTGTTCAACTTTGATGTGTGTAGGCTTGATTTTACGGATCATTGGACAAATTTATTTACCATAAAAATCAGTTGGTAAATTACAAATTGGACGCCAATTTTCAAGTCTAAAAAAAATTGTAGTTTTTTTAATACTATTCACCTGTAGGCTTTACAATGACTCACATTAGTTAATTTATGCATCTGTAAAATCTGCATCTATTTCCAATTTTTTTATGGTAGAGAAATTAGTCTAAAAAATGTAATTGTTACATAACCTCATAAATTACAAAACAGATCTGTAATAATAACTCAAATTTTAATTGTGTTTTAGTCATATTTAGTACAGTATGTTCTAGATTTTACTATTATTTAAATATTTACTGTTCCTATAAAAATTTTCTGTCTTATTTTAAAATATTGTTTGGTTTATGTTGAAGCACTGATATGGTTTTATTTGGGAAGTGGTTGATAAAGCACCAATTTTAAGGGTTAAATGCGAGAAACATACAATACTAAAACCTCATGTTAATGGCAAAACAGCTGATGCTAGATTTAATGTAATAATATAATAATCATTAAAATTCAATGGCTGCCAATAATTTACACTTTTGTTTTAAAACATGTTTGCAAAAATTGCAATTAGTCTTATTTGTACAATAATACTTGTACACTAAATCTGAACCTTAATTTAGCAGGTACTTTGATTGCTTCTATATAAATATCTTTAGTTAATTTCATTCTATTTTTTATCTTGATTTCATTTTTAATTAATAAGTAAAACAATTAGTGTTTTAACTTTTAAATCTGTTATAAAATTATTCCATCGTGTCATATTGAACTTTCTTAATTTTAAAGTAACGAAAGATGCCGTATCCTGTGACAGTAAATAGACAAGCTGCAGCTAATGTGCTTCCAACAATTAGGGGGATGGTTTCACTTTGGTAGCCTGGAGATCCTGGAGCAGGACACATGTATTCTGAAAACAAAAACATCAAAAAGTTTATAACATATTTTAATTAGTTACTTTGTACTGTGTAATTATCTTTCTACGAAAACCAAACATTCTTCAATTATTTTAAAATGTTTCTATAGTTCCTGCTTGGAGTAAGTATATGCTAAAAATTACCCCTTCCAGAATCAAATTTGAATTTATAAACAAGTTGTTTTTTGAAAAAAAAACTTGAAATTAATTTTTATCTTGTTAGGTTTTAATAAGACTCAAACTAAGTATTTATACACCTTTTCATACATTTAAAGAATAGTGTGTTAATCTTACCTGGTCCAAATTCATCCTTAAATATAAATGGTTGAACCTTTAAATCTCTCAGAAGTAAAACACCAACAGTATCCGTTGCAGCTCTATTGGTTAACTTTATTGCAATTTCTTGTTTACATGTGTAAGATTGGCCCACTGGTGTTGGAAATAATAAAGAACCATGGATTCGTGGAGTTGAAAGAGTTAGTTTTTCTGTGAAAATAGAGTTCAATTGATCATAGCATTATTCTACGAGAAGAAATTAATTTTTCATTATATAACATACAGTTATTAACAATATATAGAAGTAGGTAGCAGTTTGATTTTAAAAATATATTTTTAACTAAATTTTGTATGTATTTACCCTTTTCAGAGGATGTTAAATCTAAAAATAATAGAGGAATTCCTAAAAATCTGAGTTTTTGTAAATATTGGGTAAATACACTATTAATTTTAACATTTTTTCAACCTTTCTTTAAGCTATTGTAAAAACCAATGTCCATACTTAAGTTGGTTGTAATAATAATAATAATCCTATGGCGCAGCCTTTGAAAGGTCTAGGTCTGCTAGATAGCTATCAGCTAGATTATGTGTGGTCAGCAAAATCCCTTTGCCGTAATTCATTACCAATTGTAGTTCACACTTTTCTCAATATGTAAGGTCAACAGAATATCTTTTTGAACATCCTCAGGAATGGAACTCAGAACCTCAGAAAGTGAGAGCACTAGTTACAGATTAGATTATATTTCTGTTCTTTTTTTTGACTGTTAACTTAGATATTGACAAATTGCTACTGTAACAGTTTTCTTAAAAGCGATTTGGAAGTTACATGCTCCAGCTAGAGGGTTTTAGAAGTTCCAATAAGGTATGTGGATTAAAGAAATCATTATATGATTTAAAACAGTAAATTAAATTTGGAATAAAAAGTTGGACTCAAGTTTGAAGAATGTGCAGTTTGATCCATCTATTTATTTAAAAATTGTAAAATACAGATATAAATTGTTACAATTTATGTAGACTTTTTTAATATTTTCAAATGATAAAGAGCTGAAAAATGAATTAAAGGTAATATTAATATCATATTTTGAGATAAAGGATACTGGTAAAGCACGGTTTGTGCTTAGAAATGTACGAGTACATCACAAGAGATGTAAATGGCAAGATTTGGAAAAAAACAACATGAGATATACATTCAGGATGTGCTCGTCTATTTCAAAATAAAAAATTGCAACCTTGTAGGCACACCATTGGATGACAACCAAAAATTGACAAATATTATGTGTCCACAAAATGAAAAGAAACTAAAGTAAATGAGATTAATATCAACAAGCTGTATGAAGTTTGCTATTTGCAACACAAGTACCGGGTGTTTCAAAATGAATAGCGGGGTTTTAACGCTTTATAACTTTTATTACATTAAACTTACCGCTATAAATGACACGTCAAATGAAAAAGCAACTCAAAGAGTTTTACAGAAAAGCCTACAAGTGTTCAATGTGAGCACCATTCGTCACACGGCGCACGTCAAGACGATATGCGAGTTCTTCCCAAACTTTGATTAGTGTTTCTTGAGTAATTGTTGTAACAGCTGCTTCAATCCTGTTTCTTAATTCGGGAAGGTCAGTTGGTAGTGGAGGCACATACACACAATCCTTTATGAACCCCCAAAGGTAGAAATCGCAAGGCGTCAGATTGGGTGACCGTGGAGGCCATGCGAAACAAACTCTGTCATTGGGCCCTTTGCGGCCAATCCAGCGATCGGGTACAGTAACGTTCAACCAATCGCGTACTTCGTTGTGCCAGTGAGGCGGCGCACCATCTTGCTGGAAAATGAAGTTCTCTTGTTCATCATCTTTCAACTGAGGGAAGAGCCATAACTGTAGAGTATCAAGATAAGAAGTGCCACTAGCGCTTTCTAACGGATGGCGGCGAAAACATTGCGTGCACATATGCACTGGTGCCAACAAACAAAACTGTTTGAGTTGCTGTTTCATTTGATGTATCATTTATAGCTGTAATTGTAGTGTAATAAAAATTATAAAGCGTTAAAACCCTGCTATTCATTTTGAAACATCCGGTATATCTAGGCTTGATATTTTTTTTACAGGTCAGTTGTTACAATAGCAACCCTGGAAAAGCACATTGGATAGCAGTAAGTCTATTTTACATTATCTAAAAGGCACTACTGCAGGTAAATTGTAATTAAGTCAAGAGAAAGATGGAAATATAACTAGGGTTCTGTGATGCAGATAGATTAAGACAGCAACATTGGATATGTTTTTAAGCTAAGTTTTGCAACTATAACGAAGAAAAGGGATCTTGATTTTGCCTGTATATGTGAGTATGTCTGAATACATACAGCTTAACCAACTGAATTTGTAGATACCATACCTTATCCACCATTCAATTTGGAAAACATGTATCTGTTTTAAATTGGCAGAAATTTTTAATGTATTCTGAAGTCCCATAAGAAATTCATAGGCAGTTGAAGGTCATACAATAAACAATCATGTAATTTACCATGCTGGCAAAGATTACTCTATTATTGTTGGACGTAGTCATTAATCCTACAATTATTTGTCTAATTTAAACTATAATAAATTGTCTTTTATTATTTTTCTATTTAAACTGAATTTTTTAAATTTAAATTTGATGATTGTCTATCTCGGGGGTTAGGTTAGTGCCGGCTTATGTCAAATGTTATTAGTATGGATAAAAAAAATATTAAATCAAATATAATATAACAAAAATAATCAATCAATAAGATGTGGATTGTATTAATGAAAAAAAAATAAAAAATATGTATATATATATAATATATATATAAATACAAAACAAATTTAATCAATGGTTCGAGTTTTCTTCACCAATCATTTAACACAAAACAAAAAAAAATATATTCAAACAATAATATAAATCTCACCCTTACTTCAATGTCTTTTCCTTCTAAGTTTATTTTTGGTAATTGTCTAGATTACTGTATTTATCCTTTTCTTCTATTTTTTAATAATTATTTTAATATTTTACTTCATCTATTATTTTTATCTTCTCAGTCTCATTTAGTATATTATTTATCTATATTAACCGCACTTCTTAAGTTCTGAAAAAATTAACTCAAACTGCACTTCTTAAAATCTCAAAATTAACTCCAACCATACTTCTTAAAATCTGAAAACTAACTGAAAAATTTTCTTATTTCTTTTTTAACTGTTGTTTCTTTCACCTGTTTCACTGTTATTTTCCCATATGTTTTTATATTCACTTGCCCACTTGATTTTTGTATTTGTATGTGTTATGTTTATATATATATATATATATATATAGATTAATTTAGATGTATGATAATGAAATAAATTTTGAATAATAAAATATATATTTTGAATTATTACAAAACCAAGAACGAGATTCGGATATGAACAGAATCAACCACCAGAAAATAAGTATCATCCCAAAATGAAATAACAAAGCTTGTATAAAATGAAGTCTGAGACATAGTTGATACCAACAGACTGATGCCAATGAATGGTACTAAGTAGCTGTTAGGTTACGCAGCACAGTACTTAGGTGAATTAAAAACCAATACTAAGTCAAGGATTGTATTCCAAAGCCCAAAAACATGGATGGAATTGAGCCAAGATAAAGCTATGGAACTGGGTGGGCTTTTGGTAACTAAGCTGAGTATTTGGTTGGAATAAAGTACAAGAACAAATGAATAACTTCAAAATAAAGAGCAAAAGTAACCTAGATTAATTGTAAATTTTTTGTTTTACCTGGTTTTGCAATGTGTTCAAAATGGCGATCTGAACTATCATATCGAAGTTCAACCTTGTCCACAAACCACCGTTCTCCTCCTGGTGTCTAAAACAAATAAGATACAAGTGATTACAGTTTATTGAAAAACTCTAGTATGAACTAAAGTTATAAATGTTTGACTTTCTCACAAATATGTAGTATATAGAAAATAATGTGATGGGTCAAAAAAATTGATGTAGAGTTTTTTGCGAATATAGGCTATCCATTTTGATGTCCTCTGAGTCTAAAAAAGTGTTTAGTAGAATGTTATATGTCGTCTATATTTGCAGTGTTCTACATCCCAAACACTTGGAGCGATTTCAAGTATAATGGCATATTATGGCCATATCTAAGGACATTTTTTATATATTTTGAAGAGTAACACAAAATTTGGGGTAACTATCATAAGAAAAAATTATCAAAATTAAGATTTTCCCTAAATTGGCTGTAATGATTTTGGTATAATTTTGTTCAAGTTTAGCCTCTGAAGACCCAAATGAAACATATTGGATACACCTTTTTTTCATGTAGTCTTGGGTTAGATATCTTTCCTATCAAGTTTCTCTTGACCAACTCTTTTACAAACCTGACACAGTATTCAAGGGCTAGGGGGGTCTTTACTTTATCTTCAGTTTTTTGTAATGATGATAACCGACAGGTTTTTTGCCTTTAAACAACAAGGAGAAAAACAAAATCAAAATATTCATTACCGGTACTACAAAATATTCATGTACAAAAGACAAGCTACTACAATGACTAAGTTCGTCCACTTTGAGGTAACTTCAATAAATTATTCAGTAATGGAAATAATGAGACGATTATTCAATTCCACAAAACAGCTTTAATTGCGACACATGTTTCGCCGTTAGGCATTTTCAAGCAACTAAACTAAAAACAAAACAAGTCTAAACTAAAAATGTGAGACAAAAGGAAAGGTTAGAGTAAAGGGGTTGAGAAATGACAAAAGAAAGGTCAACGATCTAACCTGTGGGATGGAACCCCTTTACTCTAACCTTTCCTTTTGTCTCACATTTTTAGTTTAGACTTGTTTTGTTTTTACTTTAGTTGCTTGAAAATGCCTAACGGCGAAACATATGTAGCAATTAAAGCTGTTTTGTGGAATTGAATAATCGTCTCATTATTTCCATTATTATGGAATTCCATCATGTACCGACTATTGTAAAATTAAAATAAATTATTCTGTAGTTAAAACTATATACAGATAGATCACAAGATGAAAATAGTAACACAGGAGCAGGAATCAATTTATATTTCTTCTAATTTCCTTGGAGTCTAAAATAGAACAATTTTTCACACAGAAATCAGTCATCTCGTACATACAAAAAACATCAAACAAATTAATTTATATACACACACAAATTATGGCAAATATCTGAATAAATTATAACAATTATATGAACAATTCACCATTATTCAATAACTTTAAAACATAATGCTCTTTTTTTATATGATAGCCAAAACTGAAAAAAAAATCGTTATACTAGTAGACACTAAAGCCGATTTCATTGTGTTCTTCAACCATAAGAAAAATAATTGTAAAAGACATACAGTAAACGAAAAAATTCTTTAGAAACTCAAAAACCTTATGATGTGGTCTCTCCAGGACGTACGACTGTATAATTCACAATACAGTTAAAACCTCATGGGTTTGATGATTGGGTGGTTTTGTTCATATCTATAATAGGAAACAAATATAACGTCACAAATTCCATCATAAAAAGTTAGCCTAAAATAAACGACACCAAAACAAAGCAAAGTTCAATGACCCACAAAGCCAACCAAGAAACCGACACTAAAATATCAGCTGATAGGCCTAAACAATTTACGAAAATAATACACAAGGAAAAACATCATCAATAACTAAATTAACTATGTCAAAACCAATTCACACCCCAAGAATTCACCCAAATCCATATAGAAATGGATATTATCAAATATAATTCCCAAATATAGAATAAAGCCTAGACAGAGCCTTGTAACATGAAAACCTATAACCTCACATCTAAACAAACACATTGAAACCAATTCCATAATACTATCACAAACACTACACCATAAATTAATATAAGCACTATACATATATATATATATATATAGCCTCAGTAAACAACTATTCTTTATTTTAATCATCAGAAGATAGCATATACAATAGGCTATATGAAGGTAAAACGCATTCCCTATGAACGCCATGTTTTTGTTAGTACAACTAGATCAAAGAAACGACTATCACAATCGAAATTAATAAAATCAAATAAATAATAAGTCACAATATCTGTTAGAATAGTAAAACAATCCTTAAAGTAAATTTAAGAACATAAATAGTAACCGTAAGACCCAAATGTTATATAATTAGAATTAGAACTAGGACTACTTGAGCCATAGATATAAGTACGTCATTCTGTTGGAACGGGAAATTATACAATTAACAATAAAATCAGTAAACTCATTTAAGAATCGGCAATGTAAATATGAATAAATATTATCACGAGACCAAAGGCAAAAAAGACATAAAGTAATATCAAAATTATAATTTATTCAAGTCAAGAACATCAAATTGTACAAAACGAGAGAATATTATTTGAGTAACCAAGGGAACGGAAGAACAGTGCATGCTGGGAACCGCGGCAACAATTCAATTCCAAAACCGAAGCCAAAAAATTCATTCCAATCCAAGACTTCAGAGCCCAAAGATGAAAATTTCTATTCGTAATTTTAAAAGTGATGCCGTCAAGTTTTAGTATGTTAAAACAGTATAAACAGTGGTAAATTCAGTGCTAAATCACACAGAGAGTGGTATCCTCTGTAAATTCAAACATAATAAAGTCCAGAAATTCTTAATATTGAAGATAAACTTTAACAAATTTTACAATTCATAAGCCTATTTCAAAAAAGAACACCGATCCTAAATCTCAATTTTTCTTAACTGTAACTTCACAAAATGCGTTAAAAACAGTTTGTTCATGTCTGGTCGAGTGCCTGCCCCGAGAAAATAATAAATATTAATTACTAATATTTATAAAAGAACTTTGTAATTCTATGATAAAGATATATGTAATGAACCCAAACCTAGAGCTAGCCTGGAATAATTTAACTTTGTAATTAAAGACAATTTAACCTTGTTGTGTTATTAAAAGAACTCAAAAGCAAATATTATTAATGTTTAACAAGAAATAATTTACTAAAAGAAAATATTTATAATTTAAATGAATAAACAAATGAATTTATATAACTGAAATTATCTGCATTATTGTCAACTTATTTAGTAGTAGTTGAAGACTAGTTGTAGATATTTCAAATAAATTTTAATAAAGTAACTTCACTATTTCGGATTTTATAATAAAGATAAAATATTTTATAACATATAAGAAAAGAAATATGTTATACAAAATATTGTAATTGTATTACTGTAATTGGTATGAATTATTAATTAAGCTGAAAACCATCCCCTGTGGTGTCCCTCAAGGATCCATATTAGGCTCAACATTATTTAATATATAAAGAAGCTATTATAGTAACATCTTTCAATATTCTTGTTTTAAAATTATTTGATAATTATATTCATATTATATAAATGATTAATTTGGACATTTGCTATCATTTGTGTATATAAAAAGTAATAAACAACATTTTGAGAATATTAATAAACTCCTGTTATCAAATTATAAACGTTGATTTCACCAAATTTAACACTTCTTCTTCTTGGTCACCGAGTTTCCAACTCTGAAGTGCCAATCACTCAATATCTTTTATAAACTCTATGCGCCAAATCCTATAAAAGTGAATTGAAGATTATTATTGCCAATGATAATTCTCCTCTTCTTTGTTCATTTACTAACGTTAGAAGGCGGTGTCTCTTCACACTCTCCAGTATAATCTATAAGGGTTTAACACATGATACCGGAAATCGATTTATATTCCCAAAACGACATGTACTAATTTTTATATAGACAAATATGTCCGGTTAAAGCATTTTAATCCTTCAATATGTTGGCTATACATCAATAATTCCAAAAATTCAATTCATCTACTAACATATTTCAAATAAAGAGTACTTTTAGCAAATTGCTTATGTATGAATGCATCAAAGACTTTGATTAAAAAGAAAGATTTTGATTTACTCTGATAATTGGGTTTAAGAAGCAACTAAATTTTAAAATTTCTCAGTTTAACTATTGATATGAATTTAAAATGGAATTCTCAAATTGATCTTTTGTCTGAAAAACTAAATGTCCACTTGTTTTGCAATGAGAGTCTTCCTAGAAATACCACTGGTCTCAAAATTCAATTGTCCATTTATCATTCTTACTTTTTTTTTTTTAAATTCTAGCTTGGGGTAAATTATCTGGAGCAGCAAGAATCTTAAATGTTCTAAAAATATTGTTAAAATTATTTCAAATAAACCTAAATATACACTTTGTATTTTATTTTTCATTTATTTTAAACATTTCAACTTTGTCCTCTATTTATATTTATGTACTGAGCAGCCAATCATGTTGGTACTTTCATGGATGATCAAACACTCTACAGCTATAATATAAGAGGCAGAAATACACCTGACTTACAGTTTAAGAGTTATCACCCAAATATTAGGCTACAAAAATGTATAACAAGTTCCCAGTTGATCTGAGATCTTTTGACAATTAAAAAAAAAAAAAATCCCATACTTTTAATTGACTTTATATGAAAACACTTATATTTTTCAAAATTACTTAAAAATTTATACTAGGTGTCAAAAAAGATTCATGACAGTTAAGTAACTTTTAAAAGGTAGAAAGCTCAAATTTTGTGTGTGTAAAAACACCATATTTTGGCATTGTAAAGTGAATTTAATCCCACCCCCAAATGTGGTTTATTGAGGACAACTCAACATTTTCAAATCTAAAGCCACATCAAGTAACATATCAATTTAAAGGTCTTATTTAATATAAAATAACCGCACAAACTAGAGATCGCTACGTTACTCCACTCAAAATGGCAGCCAGTCAAATATTTTTAAAAAATCCAATTTACTTATGAGGGAAAAAATGAGACAAAATTAATTATAATAGCAAAAACTTTACTGTTATTTTATTTAAATTTGACCAGAAAGTTGTATTACTCTAAAATTTGAACTTAAACTCAAAATTGATTTTTTCAGAGCTAAAATTATAAATTAAAATAGCAAATTTGAATATTTTAGCACCACATTTTAATTGGAGTAAAATACCAACTGATAATTTGAGGTATGGAACTTTACATTTTGAAATTTTGAGTTGACCCTCACCCCCCCCCCACCACCACCACCAAAAACACCATTTCGGGGTGAGATTGAATTTACCTTATAATGTCAAAATATGGTGTTTTTGCACTAAAAATATTTCTAAAAATTAAGCTTTCAACCTTCAAAGTTTAAAAGTTACCTAACTGCCCTTGGACTTTTTTGACACCAGGCATGTATACTGTAGGTGTAGTGTCAATTTATGTATTCAATTTTGTGATTTTAATATATTGTATTAACACGTTAGCTGCCGAGGCCTAATACGATACTCTTGCCTGGAGTGCCACGATTACCAAATTATTTTTCCATTATTATTTTTGCATCTACCTATGTTAAATAATATAAGGCAATAGTATTTACTAATTTTATTTACATTTATGGATATATAATTTCGAGACCGATCGGACCGAAATGCAATTTTTCGGCTTTAATTTTAATCGTAGTAGGCTATAACGTTTAGGTCCGATCGGACCGAGGCAATTTTCGTGTAAAAAAAAAAAAATCTAAACGGGCCATTTCATTTCTTTATGTTGGCAACGCTCACTATTTTATTTGTCTAATATTTATTTTATAAATACATATATTCATTTTACAACTGTATTCTTTGTGAATTATTCATTACTAAACCAAAATGTTTTTGTAAAATTTTTAATCGGTCCGATCGTGCCGACAAAAAAGTGAAAATATCCACTGAATTTATTATTATATTGAGTAACCATGGTAACGGTTATTAAAGCATACAATATTTATACTACGTCTAACACAAGACTTCACCCAATCCAGAGAATACCAAAAATTGGCCGATAGGTTGCTGCACTATCGAACTGTGAGCCACAAAACAAAACATTACGTCAGTGACTTTATCGGTCCGATCATGCCGAAACGCTGCATGTACATTCACCTTAGTTTCGGTCCGCTCGAACCGATATGGCAGCTAACGTGTTAATGTTTGATATATTTCTTGTCTGATCACCCCAAGAGGTGTGTATAATAGTTGTCACGAGAAAAATAAATAAAATAAAATTACCTTTGAGAAGAACCAGCTCAGAACAAATCCAGTATTCCATCTGAAGACAAGTGTGGAATCATCTGCTTTACTGCAATCTCCTGTAAGTTCTGCATCCTTTGGTAAATATAGTTCCCTGTCCTGAACAAGACAAACATTATATAAGAATTGTGCAATCATGGAACCAGTTGTTACTAGAGCTTTGTATCAGGTACACGTCTATACCTGATGCTCTAAACTGATACATTGTTACAGTTTATGGTACATTCTATATGACTTAACTAAACAGAAGGATTTACTTTTCTTTGAGTAAGTTGTAGTAAAGGCCAAATACTATTTTCCAAATTTGGCTGAGGGGGTCTGGTGAAGGTAAGACAGGTCTACCAAGTCTGTAGTACATTTATAAACTACTTCCCCTCTTAGGGTTCACTTTAATGAGTATGTGCTTGACAATCCCGAAGGACACTAGCTGGATTTACAACCTTTTTTTCATGTCATCTTGGGTTAGATATTTCCTATCTGGTCTCTATTTGGGAGGGTATTAGAGTATACAAAGTCTAGGGGTCTTTATTTTATGTTCGTTTTTTCTATTATTTATAAGGTGATGAGGACAGAGACTTTTTTACCTTTCAACAACAAGAATAAAACAACAACAAATATATACAGTATACAGTATATATATATATATATATATATATATATATATATATACTATATATACATATATAAACTGCTTTCAATATTAGGATTTATATTATAACAGTAACTGTACATTTTTGATATACAAATTGCTTAAATTGAGGCATCCATTTCCATAGAAATTACATTTTAAGATATTGGTATTACTGGATTTGTTTTGTTTTCCTCCATATGTATACCTTGCAGATCCAAACTGACACAAAACCCATGAAAATTAAACTTAAATATGTGAACATTTCCAAAAAGTCACTTCTCCATTCAAATATGGCATACTAGTATTATATATATAGTTAATCAAACAGCACCTTGTCCAATAATATATTAAAGCATGTAAGATTTTGATTTCCAAAGGAACTCTTTTCCATCAAAGACAAAGAGTATATATTATATTTATCTACAATTTTGTTCTAAAATCATTTTATTTTATACTTCTGTACACTTATATTTAGCTGTTGGCAACATTTTTCATAACTCTGTCCACTTCATACTGAACGTTTTATGCCTGGTCATTTGTACAATTCCAAAAGGCGTCTTGTCCAATCATTTTCCCTAATTTTAAAAGGCAATGTAGGTTTTCTAATGCTAAAAATTATTAAAATATTCTACATAAGTTACTATTTTACAAGAAAAATTATTATTACAGTTTTTTCACTTTGCCAAGGTTCTTCAAAAAAGATCACTTTGGTAATGCTTGCCTAAAATATTATAAATAAATTACTAATAAATAAAGACAGACAGATTAATATATAAAACTTATTTATTAACTTGTAGATGTGATACAATCTTGTTGAGCACTGTGGTGAAATTCACAATAATGATTCGAATTTGCCACTAACCACTATCACTAGAAACTTTAAAATAAAACACAATTATCTGATTAATTGTTCTTTATGAATATGTAAGTTTAGATTTAGTTTATAAGCAAGACTCTCCGATGATGATAACCATGTTATCGAAATGTACATCAGGGCATTTAGTGGAAATAATTAATAAAGAACATTTAATCAGATAATTGTGTTTTATTTTAAAGTTTCTAGTGATTGTGGTTAGGGGCAAATTCAAATCATTATTGTAGATGTGATTTGTTTATTTTTATGAGTATGTACCTGGTACAAAATTATTAGATAACTTTAACTATCATAACACATTTCTAATTATTATAGCTATTAATAAACTTTGTTTCAGTCTTTAATAAATCTTGTTCTTATTCTGTGTTTGAAACTAATTAATATTCCTTAGTTACACTTATAATTATTAGGTGTATTGTTTAATAAGGTCAAAGAAAATAAATTAAAACATTGCATGTACATGACAAAGGAGTGGCGATAGTAGCATGACTCATTTAAACATCTCAAATTCAAACATTTACAATTATTATGAAATAGCTTTATATAAAATATAATCTGTTAATAAGTACAGAGTTGGAAAAAGTCTTTTGCATCTCAGGTTCTAAACCATATAGAAGGATTTTCGACCTGGCATTGGTACAGGATGTATCAGAGCTATGTAAAGAAACTATGTTTAAAATATAAGATGTACCAAAAATTAAAAAAATATAATTTATTTTAAACTTTTTAGAATACCATGTAATTTATAAGTTTAACTTTCAATTAGTCATGCAGGGCTATTTTCCTCTTAGCCCATTTTTATTTTACTCTTTTGTTAATGGATACTTCTCTTCCAATACTTTCACCTTAATTTTTTTAAATGTGAATTGTCTGGTGATCTCTAGTCTTCCATAGGTATGTTAAAATATTTTGTTAATGGATACTTCCCCTTCATTTAAAAAAATGTGAATAGTTCAGTGATATATAGTCTTTTTTTGGCAATGTTAAAATACTTTGTTAATAGATACTTCCCTTTCAATACTTCCTCTTCATTAAAAAAAAAGAAAAGTGAATAGTCCACTGATCTCTAGTCTATCTTTGGTAGTGTTAAATTCTTTTGTTAATGTATTATTTCTCTTCAGGTACCTCCCCATTATATTAAAAAAAAAAAAAATTTAATGTGAATAGCCCAGTGACTGCTAATCTTTCTTTGACAGTGTTAAAATATTGACCACGTTTGTAAATCAAGTGCTTAATTTAGTTGAATATATCCACATGCAACCAAGTTTATGTGATTTTTTCAGCTTTTACCTACATTTTTTGTGCATACTAGTTGAAATTACAAGTTACTGTTATATCAAAAATTAAATACAAGACATAATTTTAAATAAAATAACAATTATATGATTTAAAAATATTATATTTTGTCTTCTATATTTCATAATATCAACATTATTTTCCTTCCAATGATTAAGACAATTAATAAAATATTTGTTTAATATTTAGTGCTACTTAATGTATTAATTAGATACAGTATCTTGTTTTTTCTAAATGGTCCAAAATGAAGGAGAACTTATTCACAGTTTACTGCTTGAGGAATAGGTATGGAACATGTGGACAAAAAAAATGAATCTTCAGGGGTAACTAGTGATGACAATGTTTATTCAATTTTTGTTTTTTTAATGTTTTATTTTATTTTAATCTATTTCAATAAGTGATAATAATCCCTGTTTTTAAACATATGGTCTTATTTAGTACATCATTTAAAAAAAATTACATTTTTGTTTTGTTTTTATTTATTTGTTTTTTATGTGTACGAATTAACAGAAAAAAAAACAAACAAAAATACACCTAATGTATCATTTTTAGGTTGATATTCTGCAATTTGATGTTAATAAATTGATTTCTGTACTGTTTTGTTCCAATTCCGGAGGTTTTATAACTCTGCGACTAATACTATAAATATAACATTGCAACCATTTGACGTTTAAGATTTTTCTATAATATAATATGTATATTAACTTACCAATTTCTCTCCATGTTTTGTAGAATAGTTAAAAGCAACCACAGCATCTACTTGGAAAAGAATGCATGCCCCGGAATTCTCCGACTCTAAGCGGTACAATTTGGTGGAGAATGTTGGTGGTGCTGGCGTAGCTACAACATGTAACGATATTGTATTTGAAGTAGACATAAAAAGTAATTTATTTATGTATTAACAAAAATTGTAGATTAACTGTAATTACAACTTACAAGAGATATACAAATAACTGTATATAGGTCTGGTATATTATATAAGACGTATATGTAACATATGAGAACTTGTTTTTATTTATAATTTAATTTTTTTCTATGTTTAGTATGACGCTTGCTTTCAAATTGGTATTCACCTTGGGTAAAGATAAAATCATATATAGTAGACTCAAGATTATCTGGCCTAATATGGCGGTCAACTGAGCCGGATAGCAAACTTGATGTTAAAGGTAAATCACTTAAAGGTAAAATTTGAAGGAAATCGGTAAGTATTTGAAAAATTACATCTCTTATAACACCATCATGGCCGACTTTAGTTTTTTTAAATGTCGATAACTTGTAAACTGCCATTTTTTAAGAGATGGTGACCAAAACATATTATTTAGGTCCTGGGAGACTACACTTAAGTAAAATTTGATCAAAATCGTTAGTACCTATTCTTTTCTTATAAGGCTACTCCAAATTTTGAGTTACAAAAAAAATGAAAAGAAATATACCCACATAATGAATTTGACAAAAATTGGTACACATGTTTGGGCTCTAAAGAACTGCACGTATGATTGACATCATTCCAAAAACTACTTTTTCCCTATACTAGGTATAATGTGGGAAAGTAAAAAAAAAATGGTCTTCCGAATGACCAACCTAAAGTTAATAATTTAGTTTAGCAAAGAACATACCACACACATTTTAATTACATTACATGGTAAATGTACAATTTGTAGATGGGGAAACTAAATTAAAAATAATGGGTTATTTTGATTTAAAGATCGACTTTGTTTAGATATTTCAATAAAAAGAGTGATCATTTTATCTCATAAACTACTGATCCATCTAAGAACTTTAAATGACGGAAACTTCATTATTTTTTCTTGGTCTTATTTAAACCCTATATTTTATGTTGTTTTCTAATTTAACACAAAATAATAGGAGTTTTTAATTCTTTGTAATTTTTTTGATAAAATGTGCTTAAAGTTTAGAAAAATTAATGTGTGATGCATTTTTGGCAGACGATTTTTCATATTTACCATTGTTGAATTAAGTTAAGAATTTAATTAGGAATATTACCGGTATAGGAAGTACAACATCACTAAAGGACTAAATGTAAAATAAATAATGTGTGGAACAGATAAAAACTAGCTAAATCAGAAATTAAATAGACACAGAAAAATCGTATTGTGTGAAATTTGATCAGCCATTATTAGCCAACATTCTTGAGTTCACAACAGATAGTTTTCTAGCTGTAAATTAAATGACTGTTAGTAAATATTTGTGTGTATGTTGGCGGTATTCTTTAGAATTCTATTAAAGTTTATCTATCATAACTACTTTATTTTGTAATTATTGTTTTTAAGTATAGTAACTATTGTTATTGTTTTCTTAATTTAAACTATGTTTACTCTGAAAGATATTTATCATTAATTTCATCATGCAGTGGGATTTACCAACAGTGAAAAAGTTGATATAATTGAAGTCTATTTTACATGTCATAAGAACAGCGTACCGACAGCAAATAAGTACAAAAATTACTATCCAAAAAAGTGTGCCTGATTGAAGGTTTTAGCTAATTTTTATCAGTTTCACATATTATTTATTTTACGTTTAGTCCTGTGTTGGTGTTACACTTCCTATATTATGCCTAATTAAATATTTAACTTAATTCAACAATGGGAACTACAAAAAAATCGCATACCGAAAATGCATCACACATCAATTTTTCTAAACTTTAAGTACCCGTACCTATAACTCCTAAACGAGTGAGTTTATAAAAAAAATACAAAGAATAAAAATGTCGTATAATTTTGTTTGAAATTAGAAAACGCCATCAAATATAGCATTCCTCAACCCCTTTACTCTAACCTTCCCTTTTGTCTCACATTTTTAGTTTAGACTTGTTTTGTTTTCAATTTAGTTGCTTGAAAATGCCTAACGGCAAAACATATGTCGCAATTAAAGCTGTTTTGTGGAATTGAATAATCGTCTCATTATTTCCGTTGCCATATTAGTTGTTTAAGTTTGCAAAACGGATTTATAATTACCATGAAAACTAATGAAGGTTCCCCTTTTAAAGTTTTTGACAGATCAATATTTACGAGATGCGAATGGTGGCAAAGATAAAATTACCACCCTTTATAGAGTATTTGATAAAACACTGTAACAAAATAACTTACTTGTAGTTTTACTGCTAGGTTCCTTTTTCTCTGGTTTTCTAGAAGGAACTTCTGTCTTAAGATCAGCAGCACTTATTTTTATTTGCTAAAATTAAAAAAAGAGTTTTAAAATGTGAGTAAATCATTTATAAATATCCCTAGAGGTAACAATTATTTTGTTATCATCTATTTCATAGCAACAATTAACATTTGTAAACAGTAATTGAAACAAATGTGTTAGTTTTTACTGAAAACTCACATATCTACATTTTTTAGATAGATGCTAACCAATAAATTGTGTGGCTCTTTAGAGGTTATACATGTTCAAACTCTTATTATCTTCTGACCCAGACCCTATTAGAGTATTCGAGGGCTAAGAGTATTTATTTTATCCTCTTTTCTTCTTCTTTTTTTTTTTTATAAAGCAATGATGACCAAGAGTTTAAACATCAAGAAAAATCAATAAAGAGTTAGATGGATATAAGTACAGACAAGAAAGTCACGCAGCCATATAAAAGCCATGTTACAGTTTATTAATTATTTGTATGTAGCATTACTTTATCATTAATTGTCATTCCACGTTTTATAAAATCAATCAGTATAATGCCTTTCTTATCTCAAAAAATAGTGGTAATGATTTTTGAAGCAGAATATGCTTTACTTTTGGAGATGAGTGTTGCCATTGCATTACCTATTGTAATGACTGGACATTTGTATACGAAACCCAAGTTTTCTGTTTGTAAACTGCTACAACAGGGTATAAGCAGAAGTCATATGTTTCTTTTTGTGTGTATTGTTAACATATTCAGAACATACTGTTCGGAGATGACAAGTGGTGTAGCAAAGAGGCAGCGGGGTGAGGAAGGGGCAGGGATCTTGTGTTGCCAGAGAAACAAGGGTACTAGCCAAGGCCAAAAACATTACTCACTCTGTACATGCACTGAAAAGATCAGTCTTGCAGTGCGTATTTTCTTCCTTATATAGTAATCAATTTTGACGATAGGTCCCAAACAGTTTCATAACAGCCATCTTAATAAGCCCTATATACTGTCATTGTCATTCAGGTGCATGTTTTTAGAATAGTCTGTAGTATGAGTGACAGCTAGTACAATAGTAGACGTATTCCTTCCGCTACACCACTCGTGATATCCGAACAGTATCTAACATAGAGTTGTTTTAATTAAGTTTGTCTATCATATGTCATAAATTACAGATTGTGAAACGTTAAGAAATGAAATAAAATTCTTAAACCATAAATTGTATATTTTCATGAATTTTTGCATTTTTATTCTAAACCATTCGTTAGGGAATTTGGGTTGGGAAAAACCATCAGGGTTGGAATTTGCTAGTATTGTTTCGTCCCCATCAGCAAAATATTATATTAATATGATAGAGAAGGTTCAGAAAAGATTTTTGCGTGTGTTCTCTAAAAAATTTGGATTTAATAACCCACAAATTTGTGTGATAAGGTATAGGGAATTTTTGAGGGTATTTGAAGTCAATTCTTTGACAGTTAGGAGAAATCTGTTGAAGTTGTGTTTCTTAAGAGGAGTTATGTGTGGAGTGATTGAGGATCCTGAGAGCCTGAGACAAGTATGCTGGTATGTTCCACCTTGCGGAATAAGAATCAGACGACCACTGTACCAGGAGCGCGTTAGAACCAATGCTCATGCGTCGTCCCCGCTGAACTCGACGATTGCTCTGTATAATGTAGTCAATCATAGGGTGGATGTTTCCTGGGGTTTGTCGAGGTTTCGTAGGGAAACTTTGGCTGTATTAAACCAACTTTGGTTTTAAATTTGCAAGTTTTGGTGGAAATCAACAATTGTAAAATGTTAGTTTTTATGTTTTTACTTATTTTTTTAGTATATATAGTTTTATATTAGTATATTTGTAATTGTGTATTTGGTTGTTGTACTTTTACTATAGTTTAGGCAGGCTTGGGTATTTTGTTATATATGGCACCCCAGTAATTGGGTTTTAACCTGTTGGGGCTGGTTTTGCAACATAATTAATTTTGTATTTTATTTGTTGTAAAAACTGTTTGTTGTTGCAATAAATTTATTCTATTCTATTCTATTATTACTGTTATGCTATTCATTCTTGAGCATTCATTCATCCGCCCCTAAACAAGAGATAACATTATCCAACTTTACTGTCACTTATAACAAACATCTGGCCCATAAACCTCTACAAGTTTCAAATAAATTTCAACAGCAACAAACAAAAAGCAAATCACAGCACAAACCTCATATTTGGTAGGAGTATTTATCGTAGCACCCATTTTAAATCATTCATACATCACAACAATCGTGTCTCAAATGCTGACAAAATAGCCAACAGCTGGTTATTACATTATAATAAACACACACTTCATTGCCACAGTTGATGGCGATTTCAAAACGGACTTTGAAAATCCATATCACTCTGAATTTATTAATGCTCTCTGAAAACGTTCAATTCTCCCGAGCAAAAGATGCATATTATAATACAATTTTTTTTTAAGTTGAAAAAGTTTTAGTTTTATTACCATTATTATTACAAATTGGTAGAAGAAATAATTAAAATTATATATTAATTGAGAAGTCCATTTCCTTCAAACTATTTTTATTTATTATTAAATTTGAAACCGCAAACTATAAAATTAAGCCATGCATATTGCACCAACTTACACACCCATACATAAAACCAGATCCTAAGCAAACAAAATGTATTGTTCGACATCTCGCCAACAGAGTCAGGATGGGAGTTGTAAGTCAAAAAGTACTAAAATTAGTTTAGGTGTTAGGGATTATATTATATATGTAATATAATATTAGGATTAGGTTAGATAGTATAGTTTTGTTCTCTAAGTCTCAGAATAACTAGAATGTAACAATAGTTGTGACAAGATGTAAACAGTTACAAAACCGCTGAGCTTGCAGCCACCAAACACATAACACATTCTGAAAGATATATAAGGTTATTAAGGTTTTATATAAGATACTGCTAAGGTTGGGAGAAGATCGAGGTTAGACTTGGCTTTATCGATAGTCAATTGTCAGTGGCACAGAGTTGCTGAGAGAAATCAGTCAGCATTGTTGGTTCTGCAGGCGAATGCTTTGGGAGAACCATGTCTACAAAGATAAATAGTGGACCTCCAGCAACAGAGGTGAGCAAGCTTCATATGTATTTTGTATCTCATATAAACTTTGTATAGATCAGCCTATACGAAGACAGCTTGATTTAATTTAATTATTTTTTGGTAGCAACATTGTTTTCGTTCTGGATTAAAGATAAGAAGAAAAAACAATTATAATTATTTTTAAGTGATCGAATCACCAATTGCATTAAGAACATAATAAACTGTATTATTAGAGGAAGGAAGGATTATATTAAAATCATATAGTTATCCAAACTATATAATTGTTATTTAATAAAGACCGATTAGCCTATTTTATAACAAAAGGACACCATTAAACCAAAACTGACTGGTCAAACTTTGGTAAAAAATGAAGATCTATGACTAGAATCCATGTACCTAACACCAAATAAAAGAAAATGACAGTAGGCAAGGTTTTATTTTATTATTATCAAATTTACCCACAAACTGTAAATTTCTTTTATGTTAACATTGTTAACATAGGTTTTCAAAATGTTGATGTTTAATTAAAATTTTCTTGGTCGATTTGAGATGATCTACTTTCTAAAGTGGTGTTCACAGGTTCTTTTTACGTCATGATCAATAGATCATATAACTGACATTTCTAAGGAGATGGTGACCAACACGTTTGGTGTACATTTAATGAAAATTTGATAAATTGTAAGACAAAAATAAAAATTTTGTGTTTTCATATGATGGCAAAATCATAAGCTAATAAAGACTTAACCTTCAACTTTTGACTGAAATTAAATTCTAATGCCTAGAATTACAGCAAAAATTTACCCATTTGCCAAATTTCATTGTAATCGGCCTCCTGTTTATTTCAACATACTAACAGATGTAATGTCTAAAATTAGTTTTTTTTAACTTGAGGGCCATAAAATAGATATTTCCATAAAAACTCATTTTGACCTTTTTGACTGATCACAAAACTTTCTTTTACCATTTTAATGTGACAATATTTTGATATTATTAAGGTGAATATTATTTTACTGAAATGCTTACTGGTTTCGTAAGTTCTGAGCTTGTTGTGTTCACTTCTAAAGGACTAGGAGAGACATCTTCCGTAACCACTGCCTCTGTAGGGTCTCTGGAGATAGTAAGGGTCTCACTACTTGTAAAGTCTATGACTGACAAAATCACTGAAAAAGTCCATGAGTACATTTAATTTTAACATAAAAGTATTGTTTATAAATTATATTTTATAATTCAAATTCTTGGAAGGTGTATAAATATATATATAGGGAATATAAATATATATATATAAATTTTGGTATAGTGTTACCAGGAAATCGTATAATATGCATGGGTGCTCATATATGTAGGCTAACAGCTGAAACTAATGGATCAGTGTTATGTCATGTCACCAGTGGCGGCGATAGCGGGCCCGCGGTGCGGGGGGCCCGCGGTGCGGGGGGCCCGTGAGCTAGGAGGGCCCGCGAGCCTTGGCCGGGATTTTTCGAGAAATTTTACCGGGACCCGGACTCACGACGGGCCCTGCCACACGGGCCCCCATATCATAACAATATTTTTATGAGTATTGTCAAGAAATTACTAAAATAGGGTAAAATGTCTTTAGACAAGATTGTGCATCGTGCATCCAAAACGGCAATAACCATTATTTTTAGAGAGCAGTATTTATTATTTAATGTCATGATACGAAGTATGTGTATTGTTTACCGTTGGTCGATAAGATTAGTAATGTAGCTATCGCTACGTCGCGCATTGCGGTGACTCTCCGGCGCTGACCGGCGAAAAGATAAACATCGGGAGAGGGGGGGCACGATGAACAAATTTGCGGGGGGGCCTCGGGTTCTTATCGCCACCACTGCATGTCACCATATGTTCTTGCAAATTAAATGTAACAGCTTGTTTATTCATTTATTAATAATCATAATTTATCATAATTCTAACCTATTTAAAAATTACAGTTAGTTCAAGGCTTCTTTAATGACTGGAATTCTAAGATTTCAGAAACTGAAGTGGACCCTGAAGGAATAACTGAAAATGTGAGAACACTAAAACTATTCATAGTAACTGGGAAGAATTATTTGGAACTCAACCTTCATCCAGATTAGTAATTTACAAACTCTCTCATAAGTTTAAAAGAACTGGGTTGGTTTTTAATGGAAAGACAAATTACTGTTATGATTCAGGATAGCACACTGTTGGTTACTGAAGCTTTTATGAAATCTCAAGATCTTTTCAAAGGCTGCAATGTTGTCTCAGTTTTAAGTTAAATTCCCTAACACATGTTCATGGTTTGTTGGGGAATGACTCAGGCTAGTGTCTCCAGTTTTATTAAATGAACAGAAAGAATGAAATGGAGTATTATGGTCTGACTAAAATTGTTTCAAATTAAGTGTAGCCATAAACCAAACATAACTGTGTTACTATGCAAAGGATAAACCCTCATGAAACCATTGAAAAGCAGCTTAACCAGCTGGAGGTCACAGTTTGGGGTGGCCTGACCTGCAATGGTGTTCTTAGCCCAGTTTTTTGATGATAAGCTCAATGGTAATGTGCACATAAACATGTTAGAGATCACTGTTATTCCTCATGTTAGATAACACTGTGGCAAAGATGTTATTTACAAGACTTCGCCTCATCCCACTATACTATTTCTGCCCAGGAATTACCGGATCGGGAGTCTGTAAATCGATTAGTCATCGTGGTTCCATTCCATCAATTGGCCTCCTTGATCATCTAATTTCATAACTATGGATTTTTCTTTTCAGGGTTCGTTAAGCAGAATGTATTTTCTCGAAAGTCAAGAACACTAAACAATACGAAACAATTCATGTCTGATGTGTTTCATGAAATCGACAATGACCGAGATCTTTCCCATCATGTTCAAGAAAGACTGGAAGATTGTGTCAAACAAGATGGCCGTCAGTGTAAAAATCTACAAAGTTAAATTGTCTCCCAGATCCGTTATTTATTTTTTATAATTATAAATAATTTGTTATTAAATATAGAATAGTAATATTATTTAAGGGGGTAGGGACTAGTGCTGTGCCCGTTAACAGCTAACCGTCAACGTTGACCATTGTCAACGATCAACGCAGTTGACGAAGAAGTGCATTAACTGCTAACGTTGATCATTTGCTTAGTGCTTGCAGGTGACGCATCAGTGGTTGTTTGTTAGCGACAGCGGCCCACTCGATGTGCGCGTACCCAGCTACACGTACGCCTCTCAGTCGTCTGTTAATTTAGTTGAAAACTAAAGCGAATCAATTAACGTCAACGTTTATTCATCAACTGAATCAACATATGTTTCTGCTGTAGCCTACTATTTTACTGTTTGTTTTTACTAAATCTAACACGACGACTGGATAATACGAAAATAGTGTGGTGTAAGTAACCAACGTGATTTTATTTTATCACGCATTGGAATAATGTAATAATTGATTATAATAACTGATTAATTAACTAGTAAATAGTAATAGGCTACATATAACTCAAAAACTTATTCCTCTGTAAATGATCAGTTTTTATTTATCTAAGAAACAGGCGACAGTTGATTGATGACTAGAGCTTTCTCACTTCTCACTGAACACATGCACTGCACACCTGCACACTGAACAAACAAAGACGCTTGGTCTTCTGTTCTGTCTGGCAGGTTAACATTAGCAGTTTTTTATAAGTTAATCACGCTCAACGTTAACTGGTGTTGACGTTGACCATTGTTAGTGTTAACGCCCACCACTAGTAGGGACGTCCCATTTAACTCCATGTTAAATTTATGATTTTTAGGTACACATTACTCAGTTAATATTAGGTATAGAGTTTCCAAACAAAAAGCAAATTTAAAGGCCACACTTTGGAGTACAAGGTAGACCAATTAGTTTTTCATCCTGTTGTTTGGATAAAAAAAATATATTAATTAATTCAAAATATATCTTTTCTTTCCATGTTTTTGGTAGTAAAAATGTACAAAATAAATTCAAAAATTAACTTTTATGAAAATCTAATTGGTATACCATATAGCCATATATACATTCTTTACAAGTGGTAAAAATTTCAAAGGTCTAGGTGTAAAAATAACCGTACAGCATGTACCTAAGTTTAGAAAACTAACTTTTCGGGAAATCGCATTTAAATAATCGCAGCGAGTCCTTGCTTAGGTCTATCCTCTTCCGACAGGACCATTTTGCCTTCAAGTCAAAATTTACAAACACAGGATTCTAACAAAGCATTTTGTATCAATTCTAAATTGAAAATTGAATGACCTTCGGTATCAACTGCAGTTAGACTTACATCTATCTTAGTATCAGAGATCTTCTTTTTTATGCACTTACAGGCTTGTTCTCTGTGCTGCACATAGGCCTAGCCTAGGCCTAACTTCATTACTTATTTTGTTCTTGAAATAATAATGGAAACGTCTTCTATCAAATCGTTTTATTCTAGGCATGATAAATTGGAGAATGAAACAAAGTACTAACAATATAACAACACTGTAACACTATACTGTAATTCCACAAACTATAAAATACTAAGAAGTTATGAAAATAGTCACTCAGTCAGGATAACAAACTATTTGTTTACATAACCAAACAACATAACAACATACATAACCCAACCAGCTGACAGACTACACAATTGGCTGTTGACAGTAGAAGAATAAAATCAGGTTAGCCAACGTTACTTTCAGCTCCCTAAAAAGTTACCTATGCACTTTTACAATATGAGTTCTAAGAAAGAGTGCCCAAAACCGCAATTCGCGAGTGACATGGCTGTCTTATTTTATTTATATTAAATAGGAAATATTATTTTTTACCATATAAACTGTATATGTGTTCAGGAAGACTTGCTGAATAAAATGAGACAGAAAAAAAAATCACAAAAATTTTTTTGACTGGTACCTACCACAATAAACATTGTTACAAAAGTATGAAATATTATTTCTTTCAACTGTTAGGCTAGATATGTATGCCCATATATTATATATTTTCAACAAAATTATATAATAAATAAATATATATGCAAGTACATACTTACACAGGAAAGTAGTAAATATTTATGGATCTAACATTTTAAAATTGTTATTAAACCAATTTTTAATGTCTTTTTTTGTTTTGAGAATATTAACATTGACTTTGTTGAATAAAACACTTGGAACACATTTCAGAAGTGACTAATGCTGTACAATTAAAAACTCATCATTTATATCATCAACTAACATAACAAGGAAAATGAACAAAGAATTGTGAAATATATTAGTAGGAAAGCTCAACACTGTTTCACTGAAAACAGGACAAAGGTTCATGAGAGAAAATCCATCATGAAGTTTACAAATTTTAAACGGTAGCCATTTTGAAAATATACGAAATAATTATTTTGTTTTGCATGTGCAGTATGTTGTTCTTATTGTTTAAATGCAAAAAACCTTTCAGTTTAAAGTTAAACGAAGATAAGAACATAAAAAAAAGACCGATAGCCCTCGAATACTCTAATAGGTTCGGGTTGGAAGAGAACAAAAGTTGTTCAAGAAAGACCTGATAAGGAAGATGAAAGAGAGGGATCTAACCCAAGACCACATGAAAAAAGGTGTAGATCCAGCAGGGCTCGGGTACGCCACACCCTCATTCGCTAGGGGGAGTGAACATTAAATAAACAAAATAAATACAATTCTCACAAATAATACATTTATTTTAATTTTAAATAATTGCTTAAACTTGCTGCTTCTATCATGCCATAAAGACGTTCTTAGCGTAGGAATTAGGCCTAAAATCAAACTTTTAATGCTACGGACAACTTTCATATTTGTTTTTTGCCTGTTATTCGTGAACTGTAATATTGTTTACTTGCGATTTTGCACAAAGGTTTGTGTTCATTAATTTCCACATTTCACCCAAATTTGAACGAAACCATAAATCCAATTTTAAAGAATTACGTATTTCGTCATCACTATGGCCAATTTTTTTTTTTTTTTTTACCGATAACTCAAGAACCGAAATTTTTGGTGAGATGTCAGCTAATTCCTTTTCAGTCCTTAGAGGTTAAAATGGAGCAAAATTTGATCAAGATTCTAGTACCGATTTCGAAAAATCGTGGTTTTGTATTTTTTTTCTTTCTTTTTTATTGCAGCTACTCCGAATTTTGAGGGATCACTCAAATGAAGAATTTATTTCGTATATTTTCAAAATGGCTACCGTTTATAATTTTTAACGCCAAATATCTCAAAAACCGTTAATTTAATAAAAAATTTACAATAACAAAAAAGTTTTCCTTCTTAATGCCAAACTGTATTGAAACTGGGGGTTTGTATTTTTACTGTAGCTTGAAGAATAATCAAGTTATCGACATAAAACTGAAATCATAATTTCTTGGTAATTGTTTACAACACCCAAGATTAGACTAAAACCAAATTATTTTTGAAGTCTGACCATTTTTAATAACAATAACAAAATCCATACCTCTAATTTCAATTAGCCTACATAAACTTTTGGATGTTGTAGACAATTACCAAGAAATTCTGTTTTTTTTTTTTTTTTTTTTTTGGTTAATAACTCATTTATTCATCAAGGTAGAGTAAAAATACCAAATAATTTTATTTACCATTAAAAAGGGAAACTTTTTTATATCTTGTAAATATGTAGAAAGTTAACGATTTGTTAAATATTCGATTAACAAATATACCTAATATAGCCTACCTGCATTCTTGATTTAAACTTACGCGTTTCGGAGCCTATATTCCATCCTCAGAGTTTATCACTCAATAGAGTTCATCATACACTACAATTTAACATCACAGACATACTTATAACATTTAACACTACTATATAAAAACATCGCGATACACACGGTGCGCATTGTTTCAATGCCGTCGAACAACTCTGAAGATGGAGTATAGGCTCCGAAACGCGTAAGTTTAAATCAAGAAAGAAGTCACGTGGCGGAGCCCATATAAAGTAACTTATTGTTAATTTAACAACTGTGGCTTGGATACCAAACAAAATGAATATTAAAATATTCAATGTTAAATTTTTTAAAAGATAGCGATTTTGAAAATATACGTAATAGATTCTTTGGTTTTAGTAGCCTACACATTTAAAACGTTACATAAAAAAAAAAAAGTATACCAAATCTGAACTCTATATCCATCTATTTCTAAAGTTGTAACGTTTTTTTTTTTTGATAAAAAAACAAAATGGAAGATAGAAGGAAAACAAAGCAAGATAGTGCTATATGTTATATATTTTGTCCTACCCAATCAGTTCCTGAAGTTTTGTCTAGTAATATCTGGACACTCTGTATATATACTCGTCCTAAGCATATATATTTATAATATGAAATCAAGTTTAAATGACGGCGGTTAAAAGTGTTTTGCTTTTGAAAATTATTTCTTAACGGTAATTTTCTATTTGTTTGCAATTTTGCACACTGGTTTAGATCATGATAAACATTTAATCGGTTCACCAAAATTTAATCAATATTAGAATAGCCGATTTTGAGAATTTACATCTTTAGGCTCCATTTCCAATTTTTGTTTTTACTGATAAATTACGACCCGACATTTTTGGAGAGACAGCGACAAATTTTATTTGGACCCTTAGAGGGTAGGTTACACTTTGATCAAAATCGTTTGAGCCGATTTTGTGAAAAATAAGAATTGTGTGTTTTTGTCTTATGGCGGATAGGTTATCCTTAAATTTCCAGTTATCAACAAAATGTATAAAAAGTTCCCGATATATGGTCAAAATTTCCCCAGATACCAAATTTGATTAAAATGGTCCACTACTATGGACAGACGGACATCATTCCTAAAATCATTTTATTGGCGAGGATCTCGAAATATATTTCCGTGAAAAACACCGGTTTTTCAACCCATACCTTGCTCTATACTTCGTATATGTGGAAAAGTAAAAAGATTGTACATAGTATTGGAGCATTTTTTATATCCACAATAATAATTAGGTTATTAAAAAAGTTACAATACAATCTAAGTTCATATAAATCAATATTGAACATAATTCGCACAATAATACTTTTATTACCTCAATAATAGTGTTTATTTTATTTTATTTTGTTAGAAGAATTTCTAAAAATAAAATTATTTTGTTTCAAAACGAAATAATTTGACATTCAATTGAATTAAAGTCAAAAGTATAGGAATTAATTTAGTTTTACCTAAGAATAAATCAAATTACAGGCATATAAATGTATTGATATGAAATTAACAAGTCTCAATAATTTAAACTCATAAAATATAGAATTATAAATTTTTGTCTTCTTTTTTTTTAAACGTAGGCTATTAATTAGTCTGCAATATGTTCAACCAAAATGTTTATAAATCAGATAAAATGATAGGTATAAACTTATGTTTGTTCTAAATTTATACTTATGTTTATGTTATAGTTTGCTTTTAAGTATTTACACTTTTTACTTGTTTTTTTTTTGTTTTTTTAAATAACTAAATCAATATGCTAGCCATGTTTGCTTTGTAAGTACCATTTTAAATAAATCGAAACTGTAAATAAATTGCATGCGTTTATAAATAGTAACGTTACAAACTTACATGTAAAAACGAAACATATGTTAATGAAAGAAATGTAATAATAGCTGATGCAGAAATTCATGTTTGCTTATGTTGAATGAACTACGAGGAATTCTGGATGTTAAGGAATCAATAGGTAAGAGTGGGGGAGTGGTTGGACATCTGCCGCGCATCTAATTTTGGAGTTGCGTGGGACTGAATCAAGAGAGCCGTTGCTTTTCCTTGCAACCCTGATTTTAGGCTAGGGCTACATGATTATGCATATATTTATATACGCGTACATCGGGTGGCCGATCGAAAACGAAACAATCGGGTTTTCTTTTGATAAACTTCGTTTATACTTTCTCACATGTACGTAGAATATAAAAGTTATGTGATCAACCAAAAATCGAAGTTATTTTATCCGTTTGAAGTTCCTGTGAACCAAAAATGTGGTTTTGGAAATAATTTCTATCGGCCAATGTCTTTCTTCTGTGAATTGTTCTATAGTTCAAACGAGAGTAAATTTTAATAAAATTTGCTAGGTGTGGACATATTTTGGCCTCTATTTTTTAAATTCTTTTTCATAATTCAAAATTTGGGGATAGCTGTCATAACACCAAAAATTAAATTAACGATTTTCTCAAAATCAGTTATAACAGTTTTGACAAAATGTATTCTCTAAAGATCCGAACAAAACGCTTAAGGTTGGAGAGGTACCTGCAAATAATAGTCCATTTATCTAATTTTTCAAAATCAGTTGTACTAATTTTGTTCAAATTTTGGTGAAAGGCATAGAATAATGATCCAACCAGAGTGTAAAATTGCAACTAAACGATAATTAGGGGGGGGGGGGTTCAGGAAAAACTGGAAAATTAAGCTTGTCCACTATCATTAAAATGATGGACATCAGTTCCATTTATATATATCTTTCAAAATATAAAGAAAAATGTACTCGTATATATAAAATAAAATAACAAAATGTTGATGTATGTTAAGTTTACATTGTATTTCCTCTTCCCCATATAAAATATGTAAAAAATTGTGATAAAATTACTTTTCTTTTCACCTTCAAGTATTTTAGGCAATGAATATTATTTTTGGTTTTGAAGATGGATGTGTGAGAAAGTTAGTGTAATGTTTTTGCATTGTTTATTTTTAAAAGCACACACCCATACATTTTATTTTCAAAACTTAACAATTTCATTTTTAACATGCCTCCTTTAAATCTTAAGTACTGATGGGTCCATTTGAATGCTTTAATTTCAAAACGATCTAAGTGCCAAAAATTAATATATTTTTTTAAAATTGCAAAGTGATCTAAGTATCAACGCCAATGCAGGTCTATAAGATCTATATGCCAAATAATTTTCTGTTGGTTTTTATAGCCTTCCATAGAATGCGCTGTGTGTATGTCCAGTGGGAGCGCCTTTCAATTCGATCTAAGTGCCACCTGCTTGGAATTGGTTTGTTTACATGACATGAAACTGCTCTGTTGCACAACACTTTGTTATTGTTTTTTACAAGGTTTTAATTGTTTTTGATTATAATTATGATGGATTGTGTTGTGAAAAAAGCTGGTAAGGCTTTTGAAACCATGAAAAATGATGCAATTTGTAGCACAAGACCGGGCAGTACTACTATCAATATAGTAATGGACTTACAGAAAGTCTTTCCCATCCCAAAGCTCACACACAGTGACATGTATTACAGCCGCCAACTTTCCTGCTACAATTTTGGAATCCATGTTAGTAATAACGCAGATGGTATTATGTGTGTTTGGCACGAAGGGCAATCGGGACGTGGTGCCAATCAGATGGCGTCTTGTCTCTTCCAAGCAATAAACTCTGATCTTCTGTCAACTACTGATAAAAAACATTTAGTTGTTTGGTCCGATAACTGTGCTGGTCAGTTAAAAAACAGAATGTTAGTATTTTTGTATAAATACTTAGTATACATTGGAATGTTTGACACTATCGAACACAAATTTCTAGTGACAGGGCACAGCTTTTCATATGCCGACAGAGATTTTGCGCTGATTGAAAAGCGAGCTAAAAAATGTTCGCAGATGGAAACTGTTGAGCATGTGATGAATATTATAGCTACAGCTAGGCCTTCCAAACCATTTAAAGTTCTGAACATGAGTGAAAAGTTTTTTAATTTTGATTTGGCAGGAGAAAATTATATAACAACTAAAAAACTGGGAATTTCATCTATATCAATGATGAAAATCTGCAAAGATGAACCAAACAATGTCCTCTTCAAAACATCTTTTTTCGGCGATTGGCAAAAGTGCAAAGTGTTAAAAAAAGGAGTTAAGATTGAAGATCTCACCAATATGACACTTGAAATTCTTCTTACCTCAGTGCAAATATCTGAAAATAAAAAGAAGGACCTACGTGTTATGCTGGACTACATTTCAGAGCCAAACAGAACCTTTTACGCCAATTTGTGCGCCTAAGATCCATAGGACTTAGATCGGTTTGAAAGAAAACCAGCCATGTACATAGATCGTTCTGCTGACTGGGTACATCAAATTTTTTTTCTTCCTTGTGTGTTTTAATAATTTAATTTTTTAACATAGGAGCACTTTTTTATGTTTTTAACTTATGTAAAAATAATGTTGTACCCTATTGAAATAAAACTATTATAAAACTACAGTGTTTTTATTGATTACCCGAAAATTTACGTTATGGCACTTAGATCGCTTTGAAATTAAAGCATTCATTTGTCTGTGCGTGCGGCTTGCTATGGCGCGGCGGGGAAGAGGGGAGTGATTATCACTCATTTCCAAAAACATGTGGTCCTGCATGGTGCGCCGGACGTAGATTATTCACCTGTCTTCAATGTAGCTTCGAGTTGTTTGTAAACATCATGTTTCTATATGCACTACAAATCTTGTAAACTGTAATTATGTGTCGCGAAAGGTAGACAAACATAGTTGGGTGAGCGAGCCCTACTTTTACAGAACGGTTAGTAGCGTCAGAGCCGCGCAAACAGACAAATGGTCCCATCAGTACTGTCAGGGGTTCACTAACCAAAGTACAGGTGTGACAATCCTAAGATGTTCGTAACTGGATCTATACCTTTTTCCAGCCCCCCCGACTTATTATTATTTTCAAGATACAACCATTGGTGTACTGGCCTTGCCTTTATGACTTTTGTTCTGAATTTTCAAAAAGGACGATGATTTAGTCAGAACATGATAACACTCATCACCATACACTTTTTTCAACCAATGATTTGTTTTTTATAAGATTTTCCAAGAATCTCATATTGACACATTACTCTGTGTTAGCATGCACCATTATTCCATGTGATAAGATAGGGGGAGGGGGAGAATAAAATGGAAGGCACTCCTTCCTGTTGTCAAGGTCACAAGATCACTTTATTTTATAGTCACCCCTCTTACATATATTTTATAGCCACCCCTCTTACATATATTTTATTATGAAGTTGAAAAAAATTACAATGGATTCTAAAATCATTGAAATTTATATACTCTTTAAAAATATAAAATCTACAAATTTCGCAGAGATACTGATATAAGTGACTAGAGTGGAAGATTTATTAACACTAACTATTATGACTGCCGGTATGGTAGGTATGCCGTTTAAATTCATGGACAGAAGATTTCTGCTTTTATTTTTCTTGTGAACTGAGTTTGCATTTCAATGTAGAGATTCACTGACCAAATACAAATCTTCATAAAAACCAAAATTTAAGTCCAATGCTTGAATGGCTCACTCTAAAGGAATAATATGGTATGCTTGTTACAAGGACAGGCATAATACATCATGGCTGCCATCTACAAAGTTAAAATAACTTCACTATTTCTCATTGTAGAGGTGGGGTTGGTACCATTAGATGCAGAATTGAAATGTGCACGAATAACACAACAGATATAAACAAAACCCTATTTAAAATGACCACAGTTTAGACATTTTCAATTTGATTTCTCTGTATTTTAATAGGGTTCTATATGACCACATTATAGTCCCCTATAAAATTCCATGTTTCTACCTTAATTTTTACCAAATACCTTAAATATTTTTACCTTAAATAAGGTATGATACCAAATTTTGGTGTTATGATAGCTGTCATAACACCAAAAATTAAATTAACGATTTTCTCAAAATCGGTCATAACAGTTTTGACAAAATGTATTCTCCAAAGATCCGAACAAAACGCTTAAGACTGGAGAGTTTCCTGCAAAAAAATAGTCTGTTTACCTAATTTTTCAAAATCAGTTGTACTAATTTTGTTCAAATTTTGGTGAAAGGCATAGAATAATGATCCAACCAGAGTGTAAAATTGCTACTAAACAATAATTAGGGGGGTTCAGGAAAAACTGGAAAATGATGCTTGTCCACTATCATTAAAATGATGGACATCAGTTCCATTTAATACAGACAACAATGATTATGGATGAGTAGATAAAAAATCACTTTATCGAGGTAATGAAATGTGAAGATCAGTAACAATAATAGAGGACAACATTTTTGTGATTACCAAATTTACCCTATACCTTAATGAATTATCAAATTTTTATAGGAGAAACAATTGCTATTTCATTAGCATCAGTTTGTAACCCATTCAACAGGAAGACGGGATAAGAAGCTACAATAAACATATTGATTATAATCTTTTACAGGATTGCACACAAAAGAACTCTATAATTTTATATTCACTTTATTTCTAGATTATTACATTGATTAATTTTGCCTTGCTTAAAGTAAATCATAACAATAAATATTAGTATTGAAAATAATCACTATATTAGGAGCATAAAAAGTCATTTTTAGTTTTTTTATGATCAGGCTTATTTCAACCAACACTGACGTTATTAAAAAAAAGACAACTATTTGATAATTCAATTATAAAAATGTTTTAATTTTATGTATTAAAGATGTTGAAAATAAAGATTCCTTCCGTTTTTGACTATCAGTATAAGGTTATATATAAAATGTGTATACTATTCCGATTTCAATCCTTGAGGGAACTCAAAAATTACAGTGATGGCCCAGCATTAAGAGGAAAGTGGTGAGCGAATCGGTGGTATCAAACTGTAGTTGAGAATGCTTAAACATTTATGATAGAAGTGCTAACCACATTTTGCCTGAAAAAGAGGCCTAAGGCAATCATGGGTTATTTAGTTAAGCAGAGATTGAGATTGAAAACCAAAGAACAACCAAGATTTGTTATAACATGACTTCTTATGCTCCTTAAGCTACTATGTAGAAATGTGTAAACTGTCTTTACTCTGCAATTTATTACTTTTATTACAATAACTCTGTACAACATATAAATTCAAGAGATAGAATTAACATATTTATAGAAATGTAACAAAACATATTATGTTGGTTCAAGTTGTGATTATTACAAATAATATGTCTTCACAAGTAAATTTTTAAATTGCTACAGATCTTCACTTTTCCAGTATTAATTTAGGATATAATGTTTCAACCTTTTAGACAATGCTCTTTAATAAGTGACTTTGATCAGATATGGTGTTTAAATCTCAAGTTTCTTTTTATCTTTGACATTTGCAAATCTTATCTAGATATATGCACAAAGTTTCAAGTTGATCAGTATAACAAAAATGTTAGACAACATTAGAAAGCGGAAAAGTTGTGTTTCTTTGCTGTAATGGAAAGAAGTGAATTTCGTTGCTGATAAAGGATTACTTTTTATGTGAAAAATTCATTAAGGAAATTGAAAAAACTAAAGAAAAATATGAAGACTCTACCTGAACATTTGGATATAAGAAAACAATTGGCAAGATGGATCCTGTGTTTGCTCAAAGTTTGCCAAAATATGGGAATGAACAATCATTTCACAACAGTGTTTGGAATTGTCTCTTCCACTAGAACAATGACAAATCTGAAACTACCATGGTCAAAATTGTTGAATTTTTGCCACAAAATACTCAATCTTATTCTTCAGATCCCCCCCCCCCCCCATGCAACTTCTCTTTACAAACATGAAAAAATATACCTGATGGAAAAATATTTACATCAAACATATAAGTCATTGTTGAAACAAAGATTTATTTTCCAGAGTTTAAGAAATCATATTTATTGGAAGGCTCAAAACAGGTGAAAAACCACTGTGCAAAGGGTATTGACCTAAATGGAGACTATATAAAAAAATAAATCAAAGTTTGGTTAGATTAGATGACCTTCTCGATCATAATCGCCTTACAAAAAAATAGGAAGAATGTAAAATAAAAACACCCCTACTCTTCGTTTAATCTAATAGAACCAGGGCCAAAAGAAAATAGGAGTTGATCAGGAGAGTCCTGATTGGAAAGATGAAATAGAGGGATCTAACTCAAGACTACAGTAGATCCCTCAGGATTGTCATGCCTTTACTCACAATAGGTAAGCCATGACGAAATATGTATTAGAATTATCAATGATGAGGAAGTGCAATAAACACTGTTATGCAAAAGAGGTGCACAGTTCAGGTTTGGAGGAGAAGGAAACGTATGTGAAATGCCAATGTAAGTAGGAAAGGCATATGATCAAGGAGACTGATTCCTCTTGATTGATCAAAAGACAGGGAAGGCAAGCTGATTATTACCTTGCACAATATGTTAAAAATCACGGGGTTTTGGTATTTAACTACAAAATTAGGAAAGATAAATAATGTGCATAGCGTGGAAGAGGAAGATCATATTCAAATTTGTAAGAGATGGTTTGAAGAGCACAGGATATTAGATTAATAATAGAATCCTGACAATATTTCAATTGAGGTGAATTGATTTAGTAAGGTTAGGTTAAAAATACAAAAAATCATTAGACAGGCATGGAAATAAAAAGGCACCCACCATGATGAATGCTTAAATCAACATGATGAATGAGGAGGAGTTTTAGTGGGTAACCCTTTTTAAAAAATTAGCCACCTCGGTAAAAAAAAAAGAATAAGATCAACACTGTACATAACAATATCTAGTTAACTGACATAAAGTAAAAATGTTTATTTACTTTCAAATGCCAACAAGCAAAATATTGTTTTATTGAGAAGACATTAAATCTCACAATTATTTGTATTGCTCATTTAAATTTGACTTTTAATTCCACTAGACTATACACAAATCCAATATGTTACAATAGGTTAATATTATGATTGATTAATTGTACAACACTTATAAAAGTTATATATATATATACCAAAAGCTAAACACCGCTTTACAAAATATAGTTTCAAGCATAAATATGTATATCTTAATTGCAACAACTTTTGTAAATAATTAATAAATTTTAAATATTTGTTCATTAAAACATTGATTACGATTGACTAGTTTGGTTTATCAAAGATTTTCCATTCACCATAAATATTTATAAATTTCAAGTTATAAAATACTTTATTGAATATAATATAATGTAGTTATACAAATTATAACATTAGGCCTAATAATAACTTGAACCGGTAGTTTAGCCAGATTCACAAGTTACACTAAATGCATAAGTCAAGTGACTTTTGTACCATTAAATATAATTGAAATGTTTTAATTATAACAATAATTCGTATTTTTTTAAATAAAAGATTAATTACCTTGGCTAATTAATATAGTACACATTGTAGAGAAGATTAATCGTAAAAGATCATTGATGAATAAAACACATGCATTATTTGTGAAACAAAAAACAAACTCAAAAATGTGTTAACTTTCTTAGTATTTACAATTTTAGACATCTATTGGTCAGTTTGAATTTCTTGATATGTAAAATTAATAATTTTTTAATATATAAAGTTTCCGATAATGTCGAAGTAAAATTGACGATGATAAGAAAAAAAGACTTAAGATACAGAAAAAAATTAATCTTATGAACTTTATTATCGAGGACATGACTATTAGAACTATTACTTTCAAAACTATCATAGATGGGAGAAAACATAGAACTTAATTATCAACCATCATTGTATAATCTGTGATATTTCTGTTGATCTGATTTGTATACATATTCACTATTTGAAAATAAAATCTAACCTAACATCTTCGTGATGTTACAACTAAATATGATATTTATGGCATGGTAGCATTTATTTATAAAATGACTACTTCCTATTTCACTTTATGGTAATTGAATAGAAGATATAACTCATTGTTCTTAATAACTTGTAACATAAGAGTTTTTAATTAGACTGTGTCAATTTGCGTTAGTTTAATTTTATAATTTGGCAAACGAATGCGTATAGAAATTCATTATTTGTGTGTTATCCAATAAAATTAGTAAGAGATTCAGAAAATGGTACAATGAGGTTTTTTACTCAAACCAAAGTTCAAAAATACCTTATTCTAGGCATAGATTTAGATACAGTAGTGTAAAAAATACTAATAATATAATTAAAATCTTTCATGTAAATATTACCATTAACATTTCTAAATATATCAAATTAAACAAGAATTTTTCACACCACCAAAACACCCTAACACCTGGAGTGGATCAGCCAATCAAAATGCTGGTACTTTGAGAAAAATGTAGTCCTACGTATCCTATCCTCAATCTATTAAAAGAAATATAAAATTAAAGAATAAAAATCACTTTGTAAGCTTTGTTTTTTTTATGAAAGTACATAAAAAGTGGAATTTTTTAAAACTATAGTTCAAATCACAACCTGGAAAAAAATCAAAATTTGCAAAGAAATGTTTTTTGAATAAATAGTACTTAAAAAATTAAAATAAAATAAATATAGTCATACAGATTTAATTAACAACATAAATTATGTAAAATGGAAATAAAAACCTGTGATTAGGACAATAAGGAACATCAATTAAGTCTGCCTACTTTAAATTTGTGCTTTTAAATAATTAAGATTATTACTGTATTGAATGAAAACATTTCTTAAAAGATAATTTGTTCCAAGACGCACTACACACTCATAACATAAAGTATTTATAACAATGAGAGTAAAATAATTTAAATTTCTAAAATTGTCGGTAATTTTATCAAGACAATATTTAACTGTTTCTGTGAATTAGGAACTATTATAGATTAAGTAATACTGTAAATAAATTATTACAAAACAACATTCTTAATACCTTGTACATTTTTTAAGTGACTAATAAATAAATAGTTTATTGTATTCCATAAATTAATTCTTAATAATTATTTCAATGAATTTCATTACAAACATAATTTCATCAATAATCATTCATATTAAAAATAAATTATAACTAATTTATAATAATAATAATAACAATATTTTAATACTACTACACAACTTGGTAATTATAAAATTATTAATTATTGAGTTAAAATTTGAAGTATACAAACTACATTGTTAACAAAATCTACAAACTAAATAATAAATCTACCAAAATATTTTTGTTTTACTGTGGAAGAAAGTGTAAGGCATTGTGTAAAAGTTTATTACCACAAACATAGTCAAAGGGCAATTTATTAGAATTATCAAGGACTTGTAAAAGTTGTGAACTATGTTGAACAAGAATTTTCGCAACAAATGGATGTTTTGCTTCTACAGCTCTGTGCAATGGTGTTCGGCCATCCCCGTCTTGTAAACAATCAGCTCCATTCTTCAATAATAGTTCTACGATCTTTTCATGTCCTGAGTAAAAACATAAGAATAATTTTGATAAACAATAGATATCAATGATTACTTTCCATAAAACATATTTTTTATACTGTATTTCCCACCTAAAGGCAGACCCTCTCGCCATTTCAAGACAAAGTTATTACTTGGATAAAAAAAATTATATAGAATAAATTTTATAAATGAAGATCCCTTAATTTGATTAAATTTAATTTTTAAAATAGATTTCTGGGCTGAAAATAACACTACGGTAAACAAAAAACAACAATGGTTTGATTTCGAATGTCTGGTATCAAGGCAGCGAGCCTTTAAACTCTTAAAGCTGTTTCGCAAAACAAATTCAACTATGGTTAAAGTCGCATATTTAGAGGCAAATAAAAACTTTAAATCGTTATGCAGAACTAAGCGTAAGCTACATTACAAATATGTTGTAAATAGTTTGGGGCAAGTTATAGATGCAAAAAAATTTTGGAATGCTATGAAAAGTTTTAAAAATACAAAAAAGCAGATTAGCTGGAAATATTAGCTGTGTCGAATGGGTGGAGTATTTTAAAAATCTTTTGAATCCTCTTATCGTACCAAGGGATATTTCTTATACGGAACAGTATATTTTCGACAATGATCTCGACAAGCAATTCAACCAGCAAGAACTGCAAACGGTTTTGGCAAAATTGAAAGATGGGAAGGCACCAGGTTTTGATGGAGTACCGTATGAATTTTTTAAAAACGGCCCACGGGTTTTAAGTTCAAAGCTATTGGCTATTTTCAATAAAATATATATGGAAGAACGCGTTCCAGAAAGTTTTAAAAAATCTATAATTTTTCCTTTGCATAAAAAAGGGGATGTCGATTGTGTGCAAAGGTCGATTACAGAGGTCTGTCATTTATTGATTGTGTGCAAAGGTCGATTACAGAGGTCTGTCATTTATAGATTGTATAGCGAAAGTGTTTGCTAGTTTATTGCACAATCGATTAAACAATTGGATACATAGTCATCAAATAATTAGTGAATTTCAAGCCGGATTTAGAAAGGGTTATTCCACCATAGATAACATATTCAACTTAACTAGTATGATTCAGTTGCAACTGTCAAAGAAGCGGGCGAAACTGTATTGTTTTTTTTTATAGATTTTTCCTCTGCTTTTGATACTATTGATAGAAAGGCGCTGTATTTTAAGTTATCGTGTTTCTTCTCATATGATGAATATTATAAAAGAGCTTTACAAAGGTACAACATCGGGAGTGTGGTGTAATGCGGGCGTAACGAAATGTTTTGAAACTAATATGGGTTTGAAACAAGGCTGTATTTTAAGTCCATTGCTATTCTCTTTATTTGTGAACGATTTGGCTGATATTTTAGGTGGAGGATGCGATTTTGAAGGGTTTAAGGTCAGTGTTTTATTGTATGCAGATGATATTGTTATTCTGTCCCCTACTCCTGGTAGTTTGCAGAGTATGATAAATAATACTACTGATACTATTGACCGATGGTACTTGGTAGAAATCCATGTTTAAAATAAAACAAACAATTACTCCATCATTGTCATGGGAAACTCAATTTAAGGACAAATCTATGGCTGCAAAATATGATATAAACGCGGTATGGCACAACCTTTTAGGTAACGAGAGGGTCCCACTTAGTGCCAAGTTTACATGTTTTAATTCTATTGTGAAAGCGATTTTATGCTACAGTTCCCAGGTCTGGGGCTACAAGGAAAGCGATGAATTGGAAGGGGTACAGTATTTAGATTATTTATAAAAAGAATATTTAAGTTGCCAAATAACACCCCAAATTATGTCTTGTTTTTAGAAACAGGGTTTGAAAAGGTTTATTTGTATACATTGAGAATCCACCTGAATTTTCTTTTAAGGGTTGTAGCTTTACCAAAGAATAGATTGCCAAACATTCTTGCTAAACAAATAATAAAAAGGGGCATTTACTGGTACCAGGAGTGGAAAGTGTTAGGATATAAATACGGGATTGATGTGGATATGAGCAATATTGATAGGCTACGTGAACAGATGCTTAGTGTTATTGAAGCGGTCAGAGTTACTTGGGAGGGAGAATGTTTACAGAGGGTAAGAAATGCGACATATCACAAACAGTACCGGGACCTTGACTTTCAACTCGGCAGTAGACTTGTTTTATTTGATAAATATGATATACAAACAATAAGTTGGATCATCAAAGCAAGGGCGGAACTTGTTGACTTAAACTATAAACCGTGGTGTAACGATAAAATATGGTTATGCTCCTTATGCAACATAAATGAAAACAAGACAGTTTACCATTTTATTGCTCGCTACCCTATCCTAGCCGATATAAGAAATTTGTGCTTTTTCAAACGCAGTTTAAATAGGGGGGAATTTGAACTTTTATTAAATGGGAGAAATTGGTGGAGATTGGGTAAATTCATGAAGATTGCATGGAAATTTAGATGGGAATTAATAAATTAATTTAATTTTTAACTGTAACAGTACACAAAATTTTGGTTGGGGAGGGGGTTACACCTAAATTCTTGGAAGGATTACTGTAAATCTATTTATATATGTAAGTAATTTTAATTGTATAGCTGGTGCCAAATTAATTAGTTATGTAGTCATTTATATTGAATATTTTGTATGATTATATGATTATATATGTATGGGTGCACTGATGGAAGGAAGGTTATATACACACAGGTCTATATGTGTAAATATATGTGACTCATAGTATAATTTTTAACTATATTGTTTTGTTTATGCCAACCCAGCTGACGGTCAAAAAGACCATTGCTGTAAAGTACTCTGTAAAGAAAGAATATTATTAAGTTTATTTCATTTTATTTTATCTTCTATAATTAATTAATTGTGAATTTATTTTATATTTTGTATGGAATACATGCAAAAATAAAGTACTTTTTCTATTCTATATATTCTATATTACTTGGATAAAAAAAATTATATAGAATAAAATTTTATAAATGAAGATCCCTTAATTTGATTTTATTTAATTTTAAAAATAGATTTCTGGGCTGCATGCTGGATTTTTTCCCCCCCCAAAATGAATTGCCGACGTTTCAACCATATTCCAAGGAGTCCTATTAGTTCACCACAAACACCGAAACAAAACTAACATAGTTCACTTGTGCAAGCGCTTTAGGTAGCTTTGTGCTTTGTTAGATTTTAGGTAGCTAACATCCCTAAAGCGAATATATATTTAGATTTTGTATGGATAGGAAAAATAGGCTTACCTTGGTATTACTTATAGTACACAAGTAAAAAACACACACACACAAACATTAAAGTTCTGAAATATTTCGTAAACACTGTTCACTTTCTCAATCAGTAGAGTACAAAAAGAAAACTCAAACAGCCATCTTTTTATATTCTCTACTGATTGAGAAAGTGAACAGTGTTTATAAAATATTTTAGAACTTTAGAGTTTTTGTGTGTTTGTTTTCTTACTTTTGTACTAGTAGGTAATACAAAGGAGCACTTTCCAAGGTAAGCCTGTGTCTCCTATCCATTCAAAATCTAAACTAATAGGCTATGTGCCCTATTAAACTTTAACCTAAAACTATATATATAACGGTCTCACCAGTTCATAGAGGTTGCTTTGGCTATAGCTTGATATTATATCTACCTTTTGGTAGATTTAAAAAATTAAAACTGTCACTTGACACGGATTCTTCTGTGCTTCTTCTCAGCACCTTTTAGAATATGTAAAATATACATTTATATTATTTAAATTTCTTCAAAGGGGAGCAGGATTTGGAAACGTATAACCTACTTCAGCTATTCCCAACAACTCAAAAATTTCATTGTTAGAATATCCATACTTGTACTTGTATTTCTTTGTATTGGATTTGGGACACTAATGAAATGATATATGATCCTATTTTTTACTAAGCAAGAAGTTGTTAATTTACATTTACTGACTCTAATTTTATAAATTAAATTGTTGAAGACATACTACGGATCCAAATAACTTCTCTTAAAGCTAAAAGGCCGTCTTACAACTAACATACATATATATCTTGGTTTTAATCTAAAACTAATTGAAAATTCCCGCATCGCAATGTCTATGGAACATTTTCCAATCACGTTATTTTGTTGTCGGTGGGCGTGTCTTCTGAAATATCTATCACTTACTTATTTTATCTCGGCCGTCATTTTAACTAGGACTTTTGTTAGTTTTATACAGATTGAAAATTATTTTGGGGTTTAGATATGATCTCAGGTGACTTTTTATATAAAAAATATCTGTTTCTTACATAGGCCAGGTTTATTTGGTTGTAGCTATTACCGTTTTCTTATAATTGCAAAATTGCTGATGCTATTGTTCTAATGCGGTCATTTCTAGGCTTGACACTTCACTTTTGTTTGTGTCAATTTCTTTTATTCTCGCCATTCTACCGTAGAATTATTATTTTTTACAGATAGATGGGAAGTTTAGGCTTTAATTAGATATAGGTTAGGCTAATGTTAAATTTCAAAATGTTTAGTTATTAATATTATTCGGTCAGGAATCTTGTAATCTAGGCCATTGTTATTTATAAAATGGTTTCGCAAATTTGCCGCTAGGTGTCGTAGTAATCAATCGTTCGTTTAAATAATATTCCTGGTATTACTTTCTATTGAACAAATTTCTTTACAACATCATTTGGAGATGTTTTAATATATATTATATATATAATAGAACTTGGATAATTCGAATCTGAAGGGACCAATGGAAAAATTCGAATTATGCCCGATTGCCTTGCAGAATTAATTCTTTAAGGTTAGCCATATCCTCAAGTATGTTTAGAGAATGAAAAACAGCTTCACTTATATTGCGTGTCCTTCAATGTACCGCAGAAACTCACACAATTTCTGAAGATCCTTTGACATTGTAGGGATTGGAGACTCTTCAACTTCAGCATGCTCTTCTTCTAAATCCAATAATTCGGTACTTTCTTTGTTTTTTATTTCTGCTAAAAGTCTTGATCAGAAAGTTGTCCACACACTTCTACTTGTTCGTCTAAATTAACGTACGCCTCAATAGTGATGTTTGGCTTCCCATCCAACAGGTAGAGAGGGAAACATCTTCTAAAAATTCATTTGGATGCTGATCAGATTTCTTAACGACTCCAGCTTTTTAAAAACAATTTGCTACTGTTGTTTTAGTAACTTGGGACCATGCATTGACAAATTCTTGCTGCTTGAAGGAGACCGATCTTTGAACTTTTGTTGTTGTTTTCGAATGACTCTGTCAAGAGCGTTTAAACTATAAGTCGCAGGTAAAAATGCTTAAAATTTTTTATAAAGCTCTGATCCATTGGGTGTAAACTCAAGTCATGTTAAGGGGAAAAAAAACCTTAACATTGTTCATAATTATTAAGATAGAGTTAAGCACAGGATAATTGCCAATAAATAAGATGATTGTTCTGTTTACAGGTTTTGTCGAGTTTTAACAGCCAATCTTTAAACAGCTCTGCTGTCATTCAAGCTTTTTTATGTGATTTGTACTCGAGTGGTTTGGACTTTGTTTTTAAAACATCTAGGATTAGCAGATTTGCCTATCATCAGTAATGGCAACTTTTCGGTGTCATCCATATTGGCTCAAAGCAATAAAGTCACTCTTTCCTTACTGTTTTCCCCCCACTTGCAACGATCTCCTTTAGAAGTTAATGTTTTGTCCAGGATAAATTTAAGAAACAAAATCATTTCATCTACGTTAAAAATATCTTTTGACAGGGTTTCTTCAATCATTTGTAAAACACTGTCTTTTCAAACATTTTTGTAGCTTCTTGATTTACATTCACACTTTCACTGTACACAAACTTAAAGGTGATGTTATTTCTTTCCTTAAAACCATCCAACCAACTGGTACTCACCTTGAAACCACTTTCCCCCAAAACTATATCAAACTCTTCTGCCTTTGTTCGAACAAGGGGTCCAGATAATAGAATTTTTGTCTCTAGCTTGCTTAAACCACTTTAGCATACATTCATCCACTTCAGGGTTCTCTGGTTCTTTTGTGGTTGTTTCCATTTCCACTCAAAGCACTGTTTCATATTTATTCCTTATTTTTCAAAAAGTAGATACTGTGGTGGGTTCTATCCCATACTCTTTAGCATGCCATATTTCTTCTTAAGACCCTTCTCAACCTCACGAATAACAGAGACTTTTTCACAAAACAGTAATGTCTTGTACTAAACGTATGGTTTACTCAAAAGACATTGTAATCACTTGCACAATCATTTTCAAAACCCAAATGACTGTGGCAAGCAGAGGCACAATACTGTAACAAGAGACCAAGACTGAGCAGAGCATCGATCAACAGACCACCTAGAGAATTCTCGGAAGATGATAGCGCACCTGGAATTAGAACACATGTCCAAATAATAGCGGCTAAGCTTTTATCCCCGAGCAGTGTCCAGTGTCCTATTCAGTGTACAGTATAATTCTCAGAAGGCGGTCCCTTTTACAGTACAGTACAAGATTTTATTTTTAGTGTTGATACAAAAACTTTGAATTAAAGAAGTTGACTTCGAATTATCCATAATTATTTTTACATTAACATCATATAAAGTTCAAGGGACCAACTCAAAACTTCGAATTAACGGCAATTTCGAATTAAAGATGTTCGAATTATCCAAGTTCTACTGTTACATAGCTCCATGTAATCACATTTAAAATTATTTGACACAAAATGTTAATGTTGACTAAATCATCATCTTCAGTTGCTACACATACATTCTTGAATCAAAGATTCAGAATAGCTTAACTGCTGTTATCTCTATTGACCTAGCATCATTTAGTTCCTATATAAAAAGTAATAATAAACAAGCTTAAAGTGAGTTATATATAATTAAAAAATAATAAAAGAAATAAAATGTATTGTATCAAATAGGAAGTGGGTGTGTGTATTTCAACAACCTCACAGGAAATTGAAAGTGATCGTTATGAAAAAGGAGGCAAAATCAGTTTGGCCCAAGTCTCTGAAATAGGAGGATGTGTGTAGCTCATGACAAGAAACTTGTATCTAAGATCAAATTAATGACAATTTGAAATAGTGAAAATGCTTTGTGAATAGTAAGAGAAAATCAGTAGAAAGAAACCACTGGAAGGATTATAAAGAAAGAAAAGTTATAACTAAACAAAATTGGTATAATGAACAGTTTGAGTCCATTGATAGGCTATTTTTAAAAAAGATTTTTTTAAATAAAAAGACTAACTTCAAATTGTTTTTGTTTTGATGGTTTATAAAATAATTAAAATAAGTAATTTAATGTTTTTTAATTATCAGAGAACCAGTTAACTTGAGATAAAAAAAACTAAAAATTGTACGTCACAATTTGACTAAACAATATAATAAAGAATAATAATTACTTTACAATTTGGCATTCCAATTTTGAGACTATTTAAAAAAAGAAATAATTAATATTGTTATATTACAACAAGTAACAACTAAAACTTATGGCTGTCATTAAAATGTTGTTTGGATTTAAATGAATTGGTTTGTTGTGGACATTTGTGTTTGATACCATTTGATAATCAAAGTCAACATAAGTGTTGCTCACTTCAAGTGAATATTTTAAAAAGTTTTTACACTTTACAAAAAATTTACCTGCCATAGCAGCTCGGTGTAATGGTGTAGCTTGTCCTGCCTTAGTAGCCATATTAACATTAGCTCCAGCTTGTATCAATAACTCACAGATTCTAACATTTCCAGTCCGAGCTGCGTAATGTAATGCTGTATATCCAGCATTATCTGTTGCATTTACTGACGTTCCCTTAGAAAGAAGTTGTTGTATTCTATAGGAATCTCCATCTAATGCTGAAGAAAAATATAATCGATACATCAAAATAAAATTAATAGGCGAGTAAAATAAGATGTAAAATTTTTAACAACATTTTAAAGTTACACAAAAAATTTGTTCCTTTTTAGAGGTAAGCGTATTTGGTATTAACATAATTTTAAGTTGCAAATTATATCTTTTTACAATTAAAAAAAAAAAATCTTTATTTCCATAACTATAACATCCTATGAAATATTAGGTATGGAAAAATTAGTTCATTATTAAATTACAAAAACAATGAGATGGAATAGAAGTTGAAGTCCATCCACTTAGTTGGTACATAACCAAAAGTTTACATATGCATATTCTAACAATTAGCTATAAGTATAAAAATTGTGAATGGATTTTAATGAAACTTTGGTAATAGATGGTTCTTCTATGAATGGTTTTTCAACTATTTCTTGAGATTTGTAATATATTTGTGAATATAATTAGGGGAAAAAAATAATAATGTGTTACATTTTCAAAATAAACACAACGATTTTGACTAAAAAGTGATACTCTGACGGTTGAGGTTAGGTTGACACCTCGATCATTTAGGCGTAATTAGTAACTTTCTAAAGCTAGGCCTAAGACAAAATCATTAGATTTTACAAAGACAATATATACTTTACAAAGAATAACACACATATTCACTTGTATAATCATATAAAACACTAAATATAAGAAAATGTGCATATAGGCTAGACTTACAATATTGGCCTAAGTTATCACAAATAAGAACTGTTCACAAACTAAACTATCACTCAAAAACATAAATTTAGATATAAAAACACATATATTGTAACTTGTATACAAAATTTATATACAATTTGTATATTCAAACCTTCAAAATAACAAAAATCTAATCCCAAAACCAATATGCGCCACGCCTAATATTACAGTTTTTACGTCACACAATTGCTACGTTTGGACTACTTTAGACATCAAAACAAAACCTTCTTAGTAAGTATTTGCCTATATCAAGGGGTAACAACTTATAGAATGAAATTTCCCCTACAACATAGTGTAAAGAACAAGTCCTTTTTCTGACAAGAAAAATGAATTTCGTCTTTTCGTAAAGTGCACTGAATGCCAAATGAATTTCGTGTCGTCAGGTTTGTTCTCTGGTCAAATAGATATATCTCTGGATCTATGATGCAGAAAAATTTGTAATCTACGGTTAGAAAGAGAAACATGTGACCTATAGAACAGTGTTTTAGTTGACTTAAATGACAGATAAATAGAGTTGTAATCATATCGGGGAAAATGGCGTCGCGTTTTACGAAAAGGCGCACGGTTCAAATCTTTGACGTTACGTATTAAAAATACATGAACTTCAGTAATTTTTGGAATATTATTTATAACGTTTTGTGGTATTTTTTTTGCATGATTATGCATCTACCGAACATTACTTTTCCAACGGTATTTTATTTATTGTGATAGGACAATTCTAAGTGGGCGTAATGTTGAATTGCAAAATACGTGTTTTAGATTTGGTGAAATAAGCCATGCATGAAAGATCGACCCGCTAGCGGGTCTGGCAACCGTTGGTGGGTTAAGGGTACAGGTAGCTTGCCTTGCTAGTAGGACCCTGGGGTTTACTAATAAGCTTAGGTTGATGTACACTGATCTTGAGTCCCATGCCCCAAAAACATAATCAATCATTAATTAATTAAATATATATATATATAGGTAATCCATTCAATATATAAAATAGTTTTAATACTTTATAAATATATAGATGTTATAGAGGTAGATTTAACTTTTCCTCTCTGAAAAACAACATTATCATTGGGCGTAAACTCAGACCTTTGTTTTAAATTCTATTGCAATAGAATTTATCTTTAAGCTAATTAACAATTAATTTCTCTTTGAATGGTGCGAGTTTTAAAAGTTCTCTGGAAACTGATGCCCGTTCTTCTAATTGACACATCTAGATCACAACTGCACCATATAATATTTTTTAGGGTACATCTTTTTATATTGTCGTTTAAATGTGAAAAACACCCTTTCGGTCATTATTGTCTTATAAAAAAGAAGAAAGGAAAAGACCCCTAGCTTTCAAATACTCTAATAGCCTCAGGGTCAAGAGAGATCTAACCCAAGACTCTCGTATAAATCCAGCTGGGTCTTTTGGGATTGCCAAACTCGTACTCATTACAGTGAGCCCTAAGTGGGCTTTTAAAGGAACAATTAATAAAAGCAATAAAATTATTTTATTGTAACAAATATCTAATTTAATTAAAATTATCAATGTACTGTAATTACTGGCTGCAGACTAATCTACTGTATATTTACACAACAAACCATACCTGCTGTCCAAATTCCACGTTCAAAATCCAGTTCATCAAGAGTTTGATGTACCGAGTGTACAACTTCTTGTAAACTGCAGTTGCAAGAGTGAGACATTGTTTCGAATAGAACAGACCACAGGAAAGGTTTGTTTTAAGGATGAAATTGTCTTGTCCGTATAGTTTGTGATTTTGTGAAGTGTTGCAAACACACTTGTTTTACATTTCCTAAAATAAATCCATATTCTTAGCATAAATATAAAATACATAACATGTAAAATATTTTTATTGCATTTTTATTTTATTGAAATATAATTTGTATCGATATATAAAATTATATTATACATTTATTCAACATTTGTAACAAGCATAAAATCATGATTTTAATTTTTCTAGAAAAAAAAACTGCTCAGACGGTGAATATGTGTTTTTCAAAACATATTTAAGGCAAAAAAGACTGTATTTTATACACGTAACGTTCACAATTCTGAAATCTTTATATCAAGATATATTTGATTGGGAGAAATGGAATTTTTGCAAGTAACATGATTAATCAATAAACGTAATAAAACCGTAAAAGATTTTATTGCATGGATTATTTGCGATCTAGGACAATAAAAAAAACTACAATTCAGAAGTTGAATGTAGACAAACAGACAAGATTTCAGAGTTGTTAAACTTACAGGAATATTTAATTGTGTGTTTTTTTAGAAACAACCAGAAAACTTATAAGAGATGTTGCTTTAAGATTTCATAATTGTAATAATTTTAATAAAATTAAGTAATTTCGTATGTCTAATGAAATTAAGAAAAAATTATATTTTGTAAAATGATTGGAAATAGTTTTGTCAGAAATCAGAGTGTGCGATATTAACCAATAAGAAAACCGATAGAAGGAGAGAGTGTAGTGGGGACATGCATAATCTTATATATCAAAAACACAGATTACTAGCGAATGGGTTTCTGAGAAGAGTAGTTCTGGATTTAAAATACTCGACCTCCATCATGAGCTGATCGCTTGATCTTCCAGAGCCTCAATGCCTATTGTGTAATTCAGAGCTGAAAAATAGTTTTTTAAGATTTAACTTTAAAGTAAAATCAGTGAAAATTACGGCTTGTTATGAGAATAAAATTGAGTTTTATAATTATAACATGAAGAATTAAGAAAATTGAACTTTTTACTTTAAGAGTTGAGACTAATAGCTTTATAAATAAAATAAAGAAACATCTTGAAAACGTAATAAAAGGACTTTTGTAAAGTAAACATAGTTGTAATAACTTATATGAAAACTATTGTTCCAATGTGTTTTGAGTAAAAATGAACTTTCAGATGGAACATCATAAGTAGTGAACATTTTCTATTAGTGAAATAAAAAAGAAAAAGAACTTTATGAACTTTTATTTGAAATTTGAACTTTATGTATACTTTTAATATAAAATATGTTTGTCATTTACAGGAATCTTGTTCTATAAATGGTTTATTATAAATAAAATGTATGCATTTCAGGAGGAGTAAGTCAAACCGCTTAATCAAAATATGTATTATTGTATAAATAATAATAAATGTATGTATTTCAGAAGTTTTTCATGATCATTTATCAGATGATTACATTTTTCCAAAATTCACGACTCAAGAAGAGTAAAATAAATAAGTGTTTGTGCTTTTCTCACAAACTGGCGCCTGATAATTTAAAGTAAATTAACTTCTTGGATAGAGCGGTGGTCTGGTGGAAGAAGTCATGCCAAACCACTGCAGGAAGCAAACTAACAAGCCTGCAAAGACTTGCATGCTTGTGCATAACTGGAGCTTTCAGAAGCAGCCCAACAGCTGCTCTGGAGGTTCTTCTCGGACTCCCGCCTCTTGACATTTACATAATGTCAGAGGCAAGGAAATCCGCCTATAGACTGACGTGTGTTAATGAGTGGCGGAAGGGCTTGCCTGGAGCAGGACACTCTGACATAGTTGACACCGTACTTAAAAACTCGGTGCTAGACATGGCGCCAGACGCAATGCAAACTGAGTATGTCTTCAACAGACCCTTCACGGTAACCTTAGGTAACCGGGAAGACTGGGAAGGAAACAACAAACCAGGTTCTTCCAGAGGGACTCTCGTCTGGTACACGGATGGGTCACTTATGGAAGGAAACTCAGGTTATGGAGTATACAGCTCATCACCAAGGACTAACATTAGTGTGAGTCTTGGGACGCACTGTACGGTATTTCAAGCAGAGATACTAGCTATCACTGCTTGTGCCCATTTGGGTTTGTCAAAAGGCCTTCGAGACAGACAAATCCTCATTCTTTCTGACAGTCAAGCAGCACTTAAAGCGCTAGACTCAGTATTAATCACTTCGAAATTGGTGAAGGACTGCCTCTCAACACTAATGAAACTCTCCACAAGGAACATGGTGGAATTAAGATGGGTGCCAGGTCATCGTGGCATCCAAGGTAATGAGATGGCAGATACCCTTGCTAAGAAAGGAGCATCCACACCCTTCATGGGGCCAGAACCAATGTGCTGTATCAGCCGCAACATGGCTAAAAGCGCAGTTAATAACTGGGCCAAGGAAGAGCTACGCCAGAGATGGCATAGGACTCCAGGGCTCACACAGAGTAAACAGCTAATCAATGGACCTAGTAACAACCTTACGAAGTCATTGATCAAGTTAGACAGGCTACAGCTTAAAAGAGCAGTAGGACTTATCACTGGACATGGCCAGTTCAGGAAACATCTTGCAACAGTCGGAGTCTTTGAAGGCGACCAAAGCTGTCGGCTCTGCCTGCAGGCCGTGGAATCAGCAAGACACATCATATTTGATTGTGGGATGCTGGAGCGCAGAAGGAGGGAGCTCTTTGGTATCCTGCAACCAGGAGAGGAAGAGGACACGTACTTGGTAGAGAAAATCCTGAAGCTCGTTCGAGGAACAGGGTTCTAATCCATCAGGAACGGCACATAGGGGGCACAATAAGCCGATGGTTGACGTGCAGGGAGACCTTCTCGAAGAGGGTCTCCACCCCATCTCTAATCTAATCTAATCTAATCTAACTTCTTGGATAAAGTAAATTCTTCCCAGTATAAAATTTAAAGTAAAAAATAAATAAATAATTTCAAGCTTTCAGTTTTAAATGTAAGATGTTGAAATTTATTATTACATACTACACACTACAGAAATGAAACTACTTATACAAAATAGACATACACACTACATAGGAACAAGATTAGGTTTGTGATCTAATTCTCATTGCGCACACATAATTTATTGAATATTTAGATTTATTATAACGAAGAATTATTAGAAGAGTACTTCACAGGACATGCCAGGGTGTACACCTAGTATAAGGTAAGATGGTTTTAATTAATTTTTGCGTAAGTGCAAGTGTTATATAATTATAAACTTTTTAATGTGCGACAAGCTCTTCAGAGTGAACAATTAAACGGATATCTGATGATGGAGTTACAACTTTGAAATATGTCATAATATAGAAATCGATTGAAGTCACAGGACGGAACATACAAGGTAATTTATTATTATAAGATTTAATTGTGACTTGGTACCACAAAATGCATCTTAAATTTTATTAACATTCAAATGTTAATTTTTATTTTATTCCTTTGACGATTTATTAAGTTATTTTTTAATTTACTTGAACTAAAGGACATCAGGGAATTTGTTGATCCTCCAGGGAAGCAACAGCATTGGCTTTTCTAACAGAATGTTGCTAAATGTCACACTTCTCATAGTGTGAATTGGCTTGTGTTCTTGCAGAGCACAGTAAAAAATCTTTGTGGTTTCTTTATTTGTAAGACTTATGTTCATATGAATTTTACCTGTGGTGATATTTAAAAGGAAAAATATAGGAGGAAAAAAACAAACAAACTAAAACAATAGACAAATCGAAGAAAAAGTACACAAAAACTTTGAAGCCATCACATTAACATTGTGTTAAAAGAGTTTGAATGTAATTAAATTTGCAGAAAATAAATATAAGTATAATGCTATACTTATAGCATTCCTTATAATTTGTTTAATAGTGGGAAAAAAATTAAGTTAAGCAAGTCTCATAATCATTTGTTCCTCAAATATCTAGATTTGTCGTAAATCACGTGTGGAGCCAATATTATGTGAGACATACTATATGCAATCATTTGTGATAATTGTAACAATATTATTTCAAACATTCAATGTAACTAATAAATATAAGTATAATGCTATACTTATAGCATTTCTTATAATTTGTTTAATAGTGGGGGGGGGGGGAAATAAGTTAAGCAAGTCTCATAATCATTTTTTTCTCAAATATCGAGATTTGTCGTAAATCACGTGTGGGGCCAATATTATGTGAGACATACTATATGCAATCATTTGTGATAATTGTAACAATATTATTTCAAACATTCAAACACTAATTCTACTGTTGAATATAATAAAACTTGAATGGTTACTTACCTGTGAAGTAAAACCAGTAGGTTAAGATTTGATACAAAATATAAATTAAACCACAATAAGAAGTCAATAAATAGTAACAAAAAAACATTCACAGTTCACATTAGTAAAATTCAATACGTGCGATGTAGAGTCCAAATTGCATCTTTTTGAGTTCCCATAGTAGAAGTAATAATACGATAACCGAAGAGATCTTCTAATCTAGAGATGACAACTAAAGGCGAGTGTTTATATGACTGTCCGTCTTGGCCAACTCTACCTCCCCATTCAGCGAGATTATATTTCACTCTGTTTATCTGGGATTGATTTAATCCAAACACAACGCTTTCAGTACCGTCCACTTTCCCCTTAACAACAATATGAGGCATCGTTTACAATGGTTCTTGTAGTAATTCTCCGGGTGTAGTTGGCGTAGTCATCTGCTTTAATCATCAAATACAAGCGTTAAGGTTATATAGTATAAGAAGAAAGTAAACAACAATAAATGAGCAACAGAATATATGACAGTGAAAAGGAAGTGATGCACAACAAACTTTGAAAACATCAAAATTTGAGTAATGAAAATACAAGCACAGTGAGGTGGTGTAAGCTCAAGCTGTACATAACACACAGAAAGATGATTAAAAGAAAAGAATGTTTAAATGTACCAAGTAATTAACATGTGTTTTAGAGTTTGTTTGGTAATTAATATATTTGTTTATGTAATATAATAATATAAACATACCAAGCTAGTTCACTGAAATTGAAACACTCCAGTTATCTTTACTTAACTATCCTGAAAAACTGTAGAAATTGTAAATAGGCTACTTTATTTTTAATAGGCTACTCTCCTATTTCTAAGCAGTTATGAAATCAATCTCAACGAGGGGTGGAATAGCAAATAATTTTATAACTCTAAATTTCTTTTCAACTGTATCTACTTTTAAAATTTGGACCTATAATTGGAGAAAAATTGAGTTTTAAAAACAGCTATTTTTTAAAGAATCTGTTTTGGATTTGCTTGTGTGATTTAACAAAATTTACAGATCTGGAGATATTTGAGGAAATGAAGTTAAATATGTGGAAACACTAAATCATCTCGATTAATTATTGGCATGATTTAATCAGTCATTTGATTCATTTGTGTATATAAACTATATACAATGTTTTATACATAGAAATTAACTCCTATTATCAGGTAATAAAGCTAGACTACGAAAAAAGTGAAAAACACCAAAGTAACTTTAATGTAATAGCAGATATTTCTTGTTGAAACTCCATATTCAAGGATAAAATAAAGCAAAAGCTTAAAATTTTCAAATATTTTAATAGTATAAATGAGCTACAATTGTTTCGCCTTGCGGCATCATCGAGCAACTGATAATTTACAGGTATAAATTACAGTAATCCTTGAATACTCTAATAATCAGGATTGGAAGAGAACAAGAGTTGGATAAGAGAGACCTGATAGGAAAGATGAAAGAATTGTACTCGTTATGTGTGAGCTCCTATTAATTTAGGAACGGTAAACAACTGACTAATAAGGGTTAAGTTCTATCGGAGTGGTGACCTAAGGGCTTTATGGGTGTGAACGAAGAAAGGTGTAGCATCCAGCTAGGATCCTCCACACTTGTACTCGTTATGTGTGAACCTTTAGGAACGGTAAACAACTGACTAATAGGGGTTAAGTTCTATCGAAGTGGTGACCTAAGGGCTTTATGGGTGTGAACGAAGAAAGGTGTAGCATCCAGCTAGGATCCTCCACACTTGTACTCATTATGTGTGAGCTCCTATTAATTTAGGAACGGTAAACAACTGACTAATAGGGGTTAAGTTCTATCGGAGTGGTGACCTAAGGGCTTTATGGGTGTGAACGAAGAAAGGTGTAGCATCCAGCTAGGATCCTCCACACTTGTACTCGTTATGTGTGAGCTCCTATTAATTTAGGAACGGTAAACAACTGACTAATAAGGGTTAAGTTCTATCGGAGTGGTGACCTAAGGGCTTTATGGGTGTGAACGAAGAAAGGTGTAGCATCCAGCTAGGATCCTCCACACTTGTACTCGTTATGTGTGAACCTTTAGGAACGGTAAACAACTGACTAATAGGGGTTAAGTTCTATCGAAGTGGTGACCTAAGGGCTTTATGGGTGTGAACGAAGAAAGGTGTAGCATCCAGCTAGGATCCTCCACACTTGTACTCATTATGTGTGAGCTCCTATTAATTTAGGAACGGTAAACAACTGACTAATAGGGGTTAAGTTCTATCGGAGTGGTGACCTAAGGGCTTTATGGGTGTGAACGAAGAAAGGTGTAGCATCCAGCTAGGATCCTCCACACTTGTACTCGTTATGTGTGAACCTTTAGGAACGGTAAACAACTGACTAATAGGGGTTAAGTTCTATCGGAGTGGTGACCTAAGGGCTTTATGGGTGTGAACGAAGAAAGGTGTAGCATCCAGCTAGGATCCTCCACACTTGTACTCATTATGTGTGAGCTCCTATTAATTTAGGAACGGTAAACAACTGACTAATAGGGGTTAAGTTCTATCGGAGTGGTGACCTAAGGGCTTTATGGGTGTGAACGAAGAAAGGTGTAGCATCCAGCTAGGATCCTCCACACTTGTACTCGTTATGTGTGAACCTTTAGGAACGGTAAACAACTGACTAATAGGGGTTAAGTTCTATCGAAGTGGTGACCTAAGGGCTTTATGGGTGTGAACAACCTTTTATCCCCTCTTCCAAAAGTTTAGTGCATGATCCAGTCATCATTCCTAAAAGGAATTTAAGAGAAAAAATTTCAGCCTTATTTAAAATAAAAGAATCTTTAATACAACTTTTATTTACACGGTATTGATTTATACTCTCAAAAAGTTGAGTCATAGTTTGTATATACACAAATTATAGCAAATGACCAATTAAATTGTATCGCTCAATTAAATCGTATGAACAATCCATAATTATCAAATAACTTTAAAACCAGAACAATTTGTACGCTTTCAGTAGACCACCTTGGATAAACAGTTCACTTTTATATTATAAATTTTAATAGTGATTGGATTGAGATTTGATAAACCTAACATTGAAAATAATATTGAGAATTTATATACAGTAGAACCCCTCTAATCCATCACCTTCGGGACTGGGGGCATGGTCGGAACGCAAAAAAGGTCGGATTATCCGAAAAAAGTCAATATTTATTACATATTATATAAAGAGATTTTTTGAAGTGAAATAAGTGATATATTATATACTTTTAAAAGTCTATATAATAAAGTCTATATATAAACTTTGCAAGTACTATCGCAAATCAATAGAAACAACACGAGAGATGACACAGCACTGAAGCGGGAAAGCGATAACAAACGGGAAAGAATGGCACCAGACGGGCCATGAGTCATCAGCAAGTCGGCACAATATCGCGAGCTCGAGCACGGTCGGATTAACCGGAGTAACGGACCACCCGAGGGCGGATTAGAGGGGTTTTACTGTAATTAGTTAACTAAAGACTGCTATGGAATTGACACGTGACAATAGTACTTAATGTTATAATATGTGCTGTTTTTCTAGTTATATCATCAATGGATTCTCAGGTATCATTGAATGTTACTTGTGATGAGTTACAGTTTTCTTTTTTTACATTAGTCTAAGGAGGCTTCTTGTAGTTCTATCTATCACAATTCAGATATTAAAGTGAACTGTTATTAGTTTATATATTTATTGCACAATTAAGAAAAAAAAAATTTTTAATGATAAATAGTTTAAATTATCTTAGTATATTAAAACTATTAAATTATTTCATTATTGATAAAAAACTTTAATAATCTTTTTATAACTTTCCATATTAAATAGATATTTTATTTGTTTCAAATATTTTTATTAAGATTTTTTTTCTTTCTTTAAATCTATTCGTCCAATCAAAACAGCAATAACTGATATAAGTACAAAACTTATTTAAAAAAAACTAAATAAAATCTATTTAAATTAAAAATTTCAGAATGAAATACAATATAGTAGGTTTCAAATATATTTCTTAATTTATGTAATTATACTAATTCTATTAGGTAGATCAAAATTGCATTCAATATTAAAACAAATAAATTTAATATTTAATTAATTTTTTTAATATTTAATATAAAAGTAATATTAAAACAGTAAATAGGTGAAAAAAGTTAAAAATAAATATAATAATCAGCTTCTGTTTTCACCAAAAAATTGAAAAAACAAATAATATTTAGATCAAATGTCCAAGGGAGCACTGTGGCGATATTCATGATAAAGAAAACAAGGATTTCCTTAGCCACAAAAACAAGAAACAAAACTAAGCCTAATAAATCCAGTTATGTTTATTACCCTTATGTACGTTTCGATGACAGTCATCATCCTCTGAGATTTAAAAATTTGGATGATGTTGGTTAACTTGTTGGTTTAGTTTATTAGTTTATATTTGTAAATTGCACAGGTAGTCCATAAAGTTGCAGAGAGCATTGACCCTTCTACATCCGGGTCAATTAACCGCTCGAGGTAAGACGTGGCTCTTCATGTTAAAAATGAAGGGGTAGGGGGTGCTACTTGGCACATAGCTTAGGTTTATGTTTAGTCTGTATTAGTTTAGCTACACATCTTTGAGGATGATGACTATGCCATCGAAATCTACATAAGAGTAATATAATAAGCATAACTAGATTTAATACACTCGTAGTTTTCTTTCTTGCTTTTATGGTTCAGGGAATCTTTTATATTTAAACAATATTTTTAATTAATATTAAAATAATATAATTAATTATATTTAGTTAATAAATGAATACACATAATAGAATTAACCTCAATATCTGATCAATTTTCTAAATAAGAAAAACCTTAATCTAAATTATGTTTGCCTTAATAATACAATTCATCAGTTTTTTCATTGTCCAATCAAATAATACAACTACAACTTAATTATAATACCATCAGAACTATTTTAACAGCCAAGACAAGAACTAATCAAATAATTAAATTAGATTTGTATAACCTACAATGGTTCATAGTTATTATATTAATTGTATTTATATTGAATGTGTCTTATACGAGGCGTATTCGTAAAGTATCGTTTCCAAATGGAGCTATTACAATAGAGTGTTTTGGTTATCTCAGCATATATGCATACACATTATGGAGGGGAAGGGGGGTGTCGCCTCATTACGGGAGAAGCAGTTTCGAGTTATATTAATCACTAGAAAACTATGATGAATATACAATGAAAGAAAATTCCCTAAAACCAGAATAAAACACTAACAACACAAAGACTGTATAGTTTATTCTACTTTATGTACATTTCAACAGCACTGCTATCTCTTCAGAGGTACAATAAATATGATAGTATAATAGAATAAAAAAAAGTAAGATAGGCCGGAAAAATCTAGTGGAGCTGAATATGCAATGTCTACAAGCATGGTTTGAGTTTGAATGTAAAATTTAAAAAACAAGTAACCAATAACAAATAGCTAGATAGCTTTGAAAGTGACTACATTTCTAAAGCTGAAGGTAATTTGTTGTTGAACGTGGATCAAGGGCCTATTCCTAGTTGTTATCCTTGTTGAAGCTATTAGTATTATAGGACGGAAAAATCTAGTATAGCTGAACATCTAATCTCTACTACGAATGGTTTCGGTTTGAATGTAAAATTGAAAAAAACAAGTAACCAATAACAGACTGCTAGATAGCTTTGAAAGTATTTTCATTTCTAAAGCTGAAGGTAATTTGTTGTTGAATGTGGGTAAAACGACTATTCCTAATTCCTCGTTGTCCTCCTTGTTGAAGCCAAAATATTAAATGTCACTTCATTAGTTAAGTTAGTTTTATTTTTATTTAATTATTATCAACCATTAATTAAATTTTATATTTGGCCTAAGGGATCAGGTCACTGGTGGGGGGGGGAACACCTCGCTGTAGTAGTAATCGTAGTTATTATGGTTAGTGTGTATCGTAACTCTGAAGATGTATCAGTGTTATTGAAATGTACATAAGATATAATAAACATAACTATACAGTCTTTGTGTTGTTAGTGTTTGATTGTGGTTTTGGGGAATTATCTTTCATTAGTTTCCAGTTTGTTTTATACAATTAAAATGTTTAAAACAATTAAATAACATGCCAATGGTACCTACAGAGTGTTATCGGTTTTTTGAAAATAATGTCAAACCAGCAGAGATTCATTGTTAGATTAGTGAAGTTTATGGTGAAAATGGAATGATGAGAAAATTATTAAGGTAGTTTAATGAAGGGCACTGAAAATATGTATGATGAAGAAAGGTGCAGCCATCTGTCATTAATGATGATTTGGTGCAGTTAGTAAATGAATTTATGAGAACAGATAGTTTATGATTCCATCACTTTCTTGTGAATTTCTACAAATTTCAAGACCTGTATAAAAAATTGTGTCACATCATCTAAATTATAAGAAATTATGCTCACTCTGGGTGTTAAAAATGCTTACTGCAGAGCACAAAACAAGTGACTTGTCATTACTCTCATTTTTCTCTTATAATACAGATGCAGATGATTTTTTTCAAGCCATATCGTCATTTGATGTGAATGTCTTACAATACAATGGTATTAAAACAACAATCTATGGAGTGTAGGCACACAGATCTCCAATAAAACAGAAATTTAGCCATACAATTTCTATCCGAAAAATCATGTGCACTGTTGTTTGAGAAATAACGGAGTTTTGCTTATTGATTTCTTGCCATGGGGTAACAATAAACGCTACACCTTATTATGAGACCATAAATAAATGTTATTGTACAATCCAAAATCAAGAGATAATCATATTCAGCCGCAGTGTTGTGTTACTTCACGATAATGCTTGACTACACAATGCTGCTCAAACCCAAAAGCTAATCACATTGTTTAGTTTTAAACAAATTAATTTTCCCCCCTAAAGCCCAGACCTCGTAGCATGTGATTTTCACTTATTCCTCCATTTGAAATGGTTCCTTGCAAGTAGAACCGACGATGAGAATGTCAAAAGAGCTCTATAATATTGGCTGCCTTCAAATGAGGCACCATTATATAAAGAGAGTACACACATATTGGTTCCACACTATGAAAAATGTTTTAATATTGGTGGAAAGTTGTTTAAAATATGGTCTTTTTATAATGATAAAATTGTTTAAAAATAATAACAGATTAATTAATATATTAACCCTGGTTTTGGCATACGACTCATTTGAGCCGTGGAAGCCATTGACGGTTGACAGACAATTGTAAAAAACTCTGATATTGCAACTCGACATTAGGGTTACTTAAAATCATCCTACCGAAATAAATGTTAAACCATTGTAAAGCTGACGTTTCGTAGATGCATATACATGTAATCAAAAGTTCATAAAACGCTATAAAAATATTTAATTAATTGGTAAAGTTTGGTGTGTTTTAGTCGTAAAAATGGCGACTCGCTAACTCGCATTACAATATAGCGTCCTACTTTGTGTAAAGGTCAGAAACAGTAATTTATTTCAAATAAATGTGCAATTGTACTGTTTTTAGTACAAATCTTTACCTATCCAACAGAGTTCGCCACATGTCTATAACTTTTATAGTATTCAATCTATAAATTAGTTACAACAAAAACTCATTTTACAGATGTATTCAACAAAAAAAAAGTTGTTTTTTTCAACTCAACCTTTAGCCTAGTAAATGGAGTCGTAGAGAAATGAATTATACACCATTGAAAAGCTCGTGTTTCAATCTTTCAAAGCTGTCTAACCTGAATTGCATAGAGAGAACAGAAAAGACAGAAATATTTCTCGTAGTTCGGAAGTTTCGCGAAAGGGAGCCCCATGTTACGGCAAAAGTTAATGCCAATTCCAGGGTTAAATAATAATTTAATAGATTGTTATTATTTTGTAATAGCCTAATGATACTTAATTTTCAAAAATGCCTAATAACTAATGTTTAGTTCACTTATCACTTCGATTTATATTTTATATAGTTTATACTTTCACAACATGTTTTGATGTTGATAGCAGCTTCTACAGGTATTGTTAATAAACTATGCATAATAAACACAATTATATACAAACAATAAAACAAAACATGAAAAGGAAAAATACCAACACTGTTATAAGCCACAAAATAGTTTAACACCACTACCGGTTTTAACCACTCATTAAATCATTTACAATCTTTAAATTCCATACAGTTAAAGCCTCAAATTTCAAAATAAAACAAAAACACTTTAATCACAACTGACCAAAGAATCAGACGATTCTAATGTTATTTAATATGCTGCGAAAAAATAAAATTTCAATCAAAATATTAAGAAAATTAAACATTTATTATCATTAACTTTATATGCGATTCTATTAATTATATTAATAAACTTTTTTCACAAGTTCATTAACCTCTATGAAATACTTTTAACCCTCTAAACATTCACCAAATTAGGTAAAAGTACATCACCATTTAAAAACCAGGTGTAGTGTTTTAGAAAGTAATTTTAAAATCGCAATAAAATAAAATGCAACACACCACATCAATAATCATGCAAAAAATATATCTTAAATTCAACACCAACTAGTAATAGATTATCATGCAAAGTTAGGCGGATATCTTGTTGGAAGTTGTTTAGAAATAATGAAAAACAATTTGACCACAAGTACTATGAAATAAAACATTATTTAAATGTGGTCTAAATATACAATATTTTGCAAAAAATAACCTAACATTTACATTTTTTTTTTACGATATAATGAAAAGAAATTCCTATTTTTTATAAAATAACGTAAACAAAGTGACTGCAAAAACATGTTCATCTTAAAATTGAATAAAAGAAAAACTTCAAAGTTGAGGATACGTTAATTTTACAAAAAATATGGGTAAACATTTTTGCTCTTGAAGAGGCAGGGAAGACGGAATGTCAGTTAGATTTTAAACAATGCATATTTAATGATTAGCCCCAGATTGGTAAAATGGTTAGTACCCTTACTTGATCTCCAAGTGAGTCCATGTTAAATCCCCATAGGAGATCAAGAAGTTACAGCGCTACCCAGTATCATGAAGAAAAGTGGAGAGCCACAATCCCCAACGTTAGAATATTATAACTGTATAATTTTATATTTTTAGCACAAGTTTTAATAACATTAGTTGTAGGTAACATGTAAACAAGTTCTTCTTTGTTTTAGTTAGAAGTTTGCATAGTTATTGCCCATCCCATTCTCAAAGTTGATGACATTTCGCTAATATGGCCTTATTATACTGATAAACCCAAACATCTGAGGAGTAGGAAGGAACAGTTAGCTAAAATTATTTTAGTTCAGCTTTAAATTTTTCCCCAGTTGTTGTTTAAGGGCAAAAAAATTCTCCGTCACACTTGCATGTTAGTTCTAACTTTGCAGTAGAATCCTCTAAAGATAAAAATTTTAAAATCTGGGTAATTAACGGAATAAAACTGTATAGTAAATATTACCATTATTGTATTTTTAGTTATAGTTCCTGTAATTAATTGTGTTTAAGAACATTATCAATTAATAATGTGAATTTTAAAGATGTTTTGTAAATATAGAAATATGATATCTCCATTTCAGTGAACCTAACACTATAATAAATTCGGATATACAGTGAATTTTAGAAGAATGGATGATCAAATAATGGACATTAAGGACTGAAAATTAACTTTCAAATAAAATTCAACAGTGATTGTTAATTTAGATTTTGTATGGATAGGAAAGACAGGTTTACCTTGGAAAGTGGTCCTTGGTATTATCTAATAGTACATAAGTAAGAAAACTCACACAAAACACTAAAGTTCTGAAATATTTCATAAAAACACTGTTCACTTTCTCAATCAGTAGAGAGTATAAAATGAAGACTGAATTAATTGAGGTATTCATTAATTTAATTTCGGAAAGCCATGTGTGTGATGAAGTTGAAACAACAGATCAAAAAGACTAAAAATTTTAGAAACGCATCAGGCAATATAGGTAAATAGTTGATGTGGCATGCATAAGATTGTTTTAATTACGTAAATAATGAAATGTTCTCTGTTAAAAAAACCATTCATATTCCATATGTATAATAATGTCTGCAGAAAATAATGCATTTCCGAAACAAGCATTAATGAAGATGAAGAAAAATTAGTAAATTTTTGAATTTGCGTTTGTATTTAAAAAAACTTATATGTAGTATACCTAGTCTTAGCATGAACAAGGCCATTAGTGAACGGTGAAGCATTGTCTAGCCTAAATATAATCAACAAAATGTTTTCTTTTATGGTCATATTTCATTATAAACTTGTTTTATTTTATTTATTTATTTTTTTTTTTTTAGAAATTTTCATAAACTTGATGTACTACAAATAGTAGAGAGGAATGAGGACAGAACAGAAAGTATTATAGTATAAGAGCAATTGTTGGACACTTCAGCAAACCTGATAGTCTGGTACATTGGCAAACCATGGAAATACAGTCAACTCTCGATTAACCGTAATCGGATCAACCGCGTTGCGGCTTAACCGCGATACCGCGATACCGCGATGACTGATTATTTTCAGAAACAGTAAAGTTAGACTAAGCCTATTCGAAATATGTTTTTTTTACTTTTGCAGTACAGTAATTTAAATATTTTCCCGTGAAGTAGTTTTAAAAAAAGTGTGTTTATTTTGTGTGTGTAAATAATTTGTTTAATTTTTGTGTATGATAATAATAATAATAATGCTCGTTTTACTGCAGTTTATGAGGTATGTATGTTAATAAAACTCATTTAACCTGTTTATTTTAAAATTTACTATTGTTTTTACCGTTTTGCGGGTTAACCGCGATTTTACTTATCCGGGAAGCCTTAACCCTATATTATCCCGGATAATCGAGAGTTGAGTGTATAGACTTCATAAGACTCTGCCATCATTTTTTATAAGTCATTACAGTGTTAACCTAGATTGTATTATTCTTTGTGTGGGGTACTTTAAAATGCACCTTAAGCCTTAGCGAACTTACTAAAAAGTCTGTGATTATGCCTAGTGAACTTGCTAAAATCTCTAATAAACAGAAAAATATGATTCTTACAATTCATAAATATTAGACATTATAAGTTAATTTGAAAAAAGTGAAAACGAGACCACTATCAGAGATATTTAATCTTATAAGTTCCATGCTCGGGATTTAGTCCTTCTCATGACTTCAAATTTGGCTCCAATTAAAAAATATACAACTATTATATAGAAAACTAAGATTTTTTCGGTATTCTCAGAGAATCTCTGTAGATCTATGTGATGGTTTTAGTTTTTTTTAAAGTTAGATGGTAACACTAGAGCCTAATTGTACTAAATACAAATTATCATCTCCTTTGTGTATTCGCCAGCTGTTGTTTGTAAACACGAAATGGCGAACATGTGTTGAGGAAATAAGTGAATATTTTACTAAAGATTATTTCAGTAATTTGTATGATAATTTCAGTAACAATAGTAATTTGTGTTATGTAACTATAATCCTAAATTGTGTAATTCAAAATGGAAAAGTAGTAGTTATTATATACCAATGGGAAAAACAAAAAAGCTAAATTTCATATAAAGAAAGGCAGACAGCCTTAAAGATGAGCTACCTACATGACACTTTAAAATTAAATATTTCACAAAATAATTGTCCTCAATATATTCCACAATTCATTAAAAGAAGTCTCCGACATTGTTACGATATTGAGAATGTTACGCTATCTTCCTTCAATTGAATTTACATTACTTCTTATGAAGAGTATTGATAATTTTTCAAGTCAGCAGATGACTTGACACACATCACTTCAGTATCTCTACTTAGAAATTTATATATTATAAAAAAGACTTCTGATGATCATGCTGGATTATTGGACTAATACTGTATTTAAAAGTACCTTCCACTAATAAAACAAATTTAAAATCAAGAAAATTAAGAAAATAGTAAATCATAAGGAAATACAAATGTAACATACAGTTTTACATGAATAAGGACAAGGAAAGATCATTATTTTTATACCAAGAGACAGACAAAGGTTGTCAGATATGAGGTGCTCTTGACAGTTCACAAGTGTTTAATACTAGTATTATATACTAAGGGATAGTTTATTTTTCCTAGTCTAGGGTTGAGTCAATTCCAGTTTTCAAGTATCAGTATCAGTCGCATGATGCAATTTTTATTTGGATAACAACATATAAGGGGAGACATTTAAATTGGTCTAACTCAAGAACTCATATTTTCCAAGAAAAGGAATGTTTCAGACTAAAAGTGGTTTGGTTTTAGGCTCTAACAAAATTAATTATATATATATATCAAACTCAATTTTTTAAAGATGTTGCACAATAATAACTAGAGAATTTGGAAAAATGTTAACTCTGAAATTAAGGACTTTAGGAAAAAATGAAATGAATTTTAAATGTTTATTTTGATCTAATAAAAGTAGGAAACTTATTTTAGAATTTGTTCAATCATTTTTTATTTAGTTAAAGTTTTTTAATAGAATTCCTAAATAATTTTCAAAGTTTTATTTAGATTAAAAATAACAGTTTTTGTTTCTTCCACTTTTTTAATTAAACTGATGAGTTGAAAGAAAAATATTCTTGAAAGTCTAAAAAACATCTCTACTTATTTTTTTAATAAATATTTTGTCAAATTCAGTCGGATAAAAAATGATTATGACTAAAATCACTTGGTTTTTTTTGGGTTGTTAAAAAAGATGCTGTATTAAAAAATAAGACCCTGACTGAGGAATAACTTTTTTATACTCATAGACTCAAAATCGGCTCTATAGAACTATAGAATATTGCAAACAATTACTCACATGCAATATATTGTAGTCGATACCTCCATTGTTGTTGTGGTATTGGGTTCAATTACAGAGACTCGAGAGATCTGGCCTCTTTACTTCTAATCAACTCTAAAAGCCCCTATAGCCACAACTCCTTTAGAAAATGCAACACATAAAGAGCGGGGGGTCAAGGATGGGTACCCCCTCTATTCAATTTGGCAACATCCCAGACTTGTAGTGTATTATACACCAAATTCGAGTAATAGTGTATAGAGTTTCCTCATCCTCTAGTGGAATCTATAGATCCTATTATTTTCTACACCAATCTTTCTAAGGAGTTTCCTGAGTTTAGAGTGCTCTGATAGGAACCCTGTAAATGTTTTAAATTTATTTTGTATACACCCTGATGCATACTCTTGACCACTGTTATAATTTCCCAGGAGGCCTGTCTTACCCTAGATATTCTTTCCCATAGGCTTGCTTTCTTGGCTGCTTCTTCTTCTTTCCTTAATTCCTCCTTGAAATAAGTCTCTCCAAGGCCACAAAATGGTTCTGATTCTATGAAAGGGGTACTGTCACATTTATCAACACATTCATTTCCCTCTACACTCTTGTGCTCTGATGCCCAGAGGAGGGTTATATTGTTGTTTCTCTCTAGTCCAATACTATTGCTGAATATTTTATTATTCTAGTTGAACTAGCTGGCACTACACAAAATTTCTGAACATTCATTTTGAGCAATGATGTAAACTTAACCTCAAAATAAACTAATAAATTTAAAACCGCTGATTAACTTAAACATCTGTTTCTGAAATTGATGTATGTGTATAAAGGTAAAAACATCTGTTTGAATTGTAAAACTACAAATTTATGGTTACTATGAACTATTAACATTATACTTAGAGGTATACTTTAAATTTAAATAAACTACAGTGTAAGATACAAACGAATAATTTTTATGAAGGAATATCATTTGCAACATTTACATTTATTCCTTATAATACAGATTTATCAATTTAGTCATTAGACCATAACTGTTTCTGTATATAAATAATAACTAACATTTTCTATATTTTCAGAAAGATTGTATTTGTTCTGCATCATCAAGTATCTACTTGGCATCCTGGTACTGACTCAACCCTAATTTTCTCTACAAAGGGATGTTATTATTCAACTTCCATTCAGATATTTATCTACAGTTTGCTGTGTTAACCACACTGTTAAGTTTACAATAATATCGTTTGTGGTCAACTTATTTTACCTCAATTCAGTTTAAAGGTGGGGGTTGTTGACATAGATTGGCTGTTTTTCATTGATTTTTTGTCCACATCTGTGTTGACGGCGCGAGCAGATAAGCTCCTGTGTGACTTGCGTGATAGTTCTGGGATCTGAAGTGTAGTCGTCAGTTATCAAAAATTAATCTTTCTAACAACTATCAAATCTAATTGTGAATACGAAAGTCCATATTCTACACCTATCTGTTCTATTTATTAAATTTTAAAACAATAACTATAAATTTAACAAGGCGAGCTTTTTGTATATAATATTTTGCTAAAACAAATTTGTGTCATCATTATTATTTAATAAGTGAACAGTAAATAAACAAATACAATGACAACAACAAATGTATTTACAACCTAAATCTCTAAATTTCCTAGCGAAAACGTCTTCCTAAATTAAAAAGTATTAATATTATCTCTAATCGTGGCACTTTCCACCATAAGCCATTATTAAAGAATTATTTTTAATTTATGTTCACTTTTTTATGTATTTGTTGTTTTTTGAATGTTACTTAATTTGAAATATTATCAATAAATTTTTCTAATTGACAAATACACTAAAGTGTAAATATAGTACTAAATATATGATATATTTTAAAATTGAAGTTATATAATTGTAATAACTATATAGATATTTTTAACTATAGATATATTATCAGTGAATTATTTAAAACATACTATACAGGGTGATTAAATATGTTCAAAAACACGTGCATTGTTCTGTTTGTTTTTAAAGAAATTACTTTGGAAATGGATGAAATATTGAGTCCAGATTGTCACCACATTTTTTATCAGTATACCAAAAACCAGACTTTATTTTGACCTTTTTAAAATGTGAGCTGTTAAAAATTTGTAATACTGGAAAAAAAAAAACTAGGGCCAAAGGATAACCCAGTTATTGATAAAATGATAAAAAAGTATATTTTATTAATTGACTATAACATTCAAAAGATTTATGATACCAGTTGTTTATGTTCATTCATAAAGTGTAACGAGTAATTCACTCAAATAATAAGAAATAAGTGGTATCATAAACTTCTGGGTGTTGTAGTTAATTACAAAGAAATACTTTATGTATAGTTTTATCAATAACTAGATTTCATTTGACCTATAATAAAAACAAAGATATCATAATCTTCACCAATAAAAAAGTGAACAATTTGTCTCTCATAACTTTTTTTTTTTTTAACTAAAGTTTTTAACATATTCATGTTAACAAATATTATATTGCGACGATTTTGAAAACATAAGAAAACAAAGTCTTAGGTTTTGGTATAGTGGTGAAAGGTTATATACAAAATGTGGATACTAAATTGGATTCAATATTTCATCCATTATTAAAGTTACATTTTTTTTTTTTGAAAACGCAAACAGAACAGACAGAAAATAAAGGATTTTCAAAAATATCTTCATTGATACTTTTTCTTTACTACTGTGCTTTTCAATTTTAAAATAAAAGTTTTATTTTATATTACGACCATTAAAAATCTTAAAAATCAAACTCAATTTAAAAGTAAAAAATAAAACAAAATCAGTGCCAGGACAAAATAGCAATTGCAGGTTTAAGGAACACACAAAATCCATCACCTTAGAATGAAAATGCAATTCAAATAAACTAATGATGCAAAGTATTCAAACATAAGACATAAATGCAAACAAGGAATAAGTTTGAGAAATATTAAATTATAAAAATATTAACGCACTAATAAATATAGTTAAACTTTAGACTAAGTACTTGTATTTATTTAATATGGCAAGACACTGTGGGTCTACTGAGATTAAAAACGTTGGTAATAATAGTTAAGTTTGTGAATTATTGAGAAAAAAAGAGATGAAGAATATAAAAATACAAATAATTTTTTTTTTTAAACTCTTGATTATCCACAATAATGTTGAGGTGAGAGATAAAACAAAATAGTGTATAAGAAAAGTTCCCCAAGAAGGCTATGTTGTAAATGTGAATGTACATACATTTCATTAGTATATACATCACCCTCCCCCATCTTCATTAGTCTAACAAGGAAGTAAAGATGTTGTCCGGAAAAAAATACAGTTCTGTGTATAGCGCAAAATAATTTAAAAAAAATTAATTTAATAGAATAGACAAAATATTACCAGGAAAAACATATTATTGCATTGTTTCTTGAAATAATCTGTCATAGTCTTGTTTTTAAACAGAAAAATACTTTTTAAGTTTCTCAAAAATAATTTGTCATCTGGGCTTTCAAAATATTAAAAGATTTAATGCGTCCTAAAGCAGTTCCATGATTAATTAATTTTATGTTCTGTTTTTTTTCTTTCAGGAAATGAGGGAAAACTGGACATAAAATGTTCACTATGAGAGTATGATTTCAAATGATGTTTGAAATTTATATTTCAGTACATCTTCTAATCCCTTCCTTCACGAGAATGGTCATTACATGACTCACACATAATCAGTGTCATTATTTTCCTCGCCCTGTCAATCACTCACAACTAACCAGAATTTCTTTATAATACATTTTGAATTTTTGAAGCTTTATTCTTGACATAATAGTTAGTAAATAAAATGTTTGGAAATTGAGAACTTACTGTAATTTATAAGTGTTAACATTTTCAAAACCTCATGGAAAAATATGTCAAATTTCACAGCTGTTATTTAGTTTAAAATGACACATGGTTCTGCAAAGTGATAAAAAATTATATATTATATTATTTTGTTTCAGATTATTCTTTTTTAGTATGAATAAAAATCAGATAAATTTTGTTAACCACAAAAAATCTGATTTTTTAAAATTTCAAGTTAAGGGTTCCATTTTTTTCTAAAACGTTTAGTTGTTGAAATATTTACGTTAAATTATATTAATATATATAAATGTAAAGGCATAACTTAACACATTCTACAAACTTAACAGAATTCTCAAAAATTAACAAACAAAAATTAAATGCTCTGTTAACAAATTAAATATTTGTTAAAAACTAAATTGGATAAAATTTCTTCCAACTGGAAATGAAAAATGTATTTGGAAATGAAACTATACAAAGGTAAATGCAAAAAGAAAATGTAGGGAGACGAAAAGTGATTTATTAATATTTACATTCATGAAGTGTGATGTTAGATTCTCACCAAAATATCCCTGCGAAGAGTCCAAACAATTTCACTTTCACCAGAACTGCAAACCACTTTGTAGCCAAGTTCACTTAGCAAATTAATAACTTGAAGTGGATTTCCTATAATGTATAAAACAAGACAAGGCTATACTTTAAGAACCAGTAGTGCTGTCGATTTTAAATTTAGACAAATATCAGTACACAATTTAACAAACCATTGAATCTTACAACAACCTTTTTGAATTTGTTAAGGAGTGAAAATTGAATATTAAGTAATTGTGGGCTATATGTTTTACCATTCTATGGAAATTTTAAAATTGGTAATTAATCTGTTAAAAACTGAAAATTGTGAAACTTTCATTGAAAAAAAAAAAAAAAAAAAACAACTATTTTATTTATTAAAAATATGTCAAAATCAAGCTTTGTATAATATAACTAGACTATTTAAGGAAGAAAACAAGTTGACAAGTTTCATGGTGGTACTTACCAAGCCCCATTATGTAATGCCCAAAAATTAATTTCTTGGGTTTTGTAGGAAATGTTAAATTATATTGGTAGATCAAATGGGGTAAGATTGTTTAAAATACTTATACAGGTTTTCTAAACCTAACGATAAATTAAATAATGTGTATACATTAAAAAATTGACTTTCTTCGCTCGTGTTAATATTTCAGCCCTAGTGGGCCTCAAATTTGTACATATGTGAAGGAGCCTCCACTTGCTCCACATTCGTGTCGGTGAAATGGCCCTCCCGAATAACCACACTATAACCAGTTAGTAGCTATTATTTGACACATTTATAAAGAATATAACTTAACCTAACCTAATCTTTTCAGACTTGTATAACCTTTCTCTGAAATTTTATAAAATTTACTGGATTACCACAACAAAATTAATCCTTTCACAGTAATTCTGTCTTTTCTCCTGAATTTTCTGATTTTACCCTGCCCTTTTACAGTAATTCTGTCTTTTACCCAGAACATTAAAAAAAATTCGGTCATTTTCCCCCCTGGACTTTTACAGAATTTCCTGATTTTTCTTTATCCTTTTAAAGAAGTTTCCAGATTTTGCCTCCCAAAACACTCCGTCTCTTCTTTTTATATTTAAAGTATAATTCTACAGGTACCTTTAATTAAGACACCATTGAAGACTGGTGTTTGTGAATTTGGAAATCGCTTCGAAAGTGCAGATATTTCTACAGGATCCAAGCCAAAGACGGATGAATCGGTTGAATGAAGGGATGCTTTGACAGCAATGTAATATTGCTCGGACATTATCAGTGCTGGCTCTACCCTATACATAAATTCATAGATAAACAATCTGTCTCTTTTTTTCAATACAAAATATGTTTATAAAAATCAAAAGACACAATTATACTTTTTGAATCAACAAAAACGAAATTTAGATTTTGGATATATCAATTGATCACTGAAAATAAAATAGTGTTTAATTAAAAAATTTTAATGATTTGTTTTGGAATTACTGTTGAAAAATAAAGAAGATATATTTTGTTGGGTATAATAAAACATTTTTATCTTTTAATGTCTTCTTTTTATTTTAAAAGGACTTTACATATAAAACACGCCTCATATTTTTATAGTTAAAAAGATAGTTAGTGACTTAATGAATGAACAACTATGACTAATACATATGTTTAAAATTAAAAGTAATTGCTTGTTGATATAATTCTCTTCATTATGGGAGCAAACAACAAAATAACAAAAGATCATATAACCAAGGCCATATCAATTGGTTCATGTAAATATCTGACACTATTAGTCTCACGTTCCTTTGATGCATACATGTTTAATCATGATTCTAAGCAGAATCTAAGAAAATCCAATTTTGCCTGTATTAGTGAACATATTTATATAATGTATATGTTTTGTAAGCAAAATGTTGTGGCAATCTAACAAGCACTTTAACCCAAGTAATTATAGGACAAATTTAATGGGATAAATAATTGGGTATTTAAAGAAATGTTGAAAGCCTTGACCTCATACATTTTTCATAATAAAGTCATTATCAAATTTGATTTGTATTGAACAATGCAGAATCACTGAACTAACTTTTTCACAGACTACTCTACAAAACAAAAAATAATGTTTGTTGCTACTTCCGCACAAATATCTCATTCTACTTTAGTGAGAAAAAAGAGGTTAATTTCTTTATTCTGAGTTTTCTCTCAATATTTCTTACACGTGATAACTTTGTATTGTCGTTATCAACGTTTTATATTTTTAGTTTTTTTTTTTTTTTTCCACATTTAAAAATACTGTATTTATAAATTTAAATAACCTTGCTTTGCTTGTACTAAAAGAATGTATATTGTATGAGATTGCAATAGTTTTTGGTGACAGGGGGTCAAAGTTCATTTTCATTGTTTGATAATTATTTCTGTACCAAATTACTTTTACTCGCAATTTCCTACACTGGTTTGGTTCAATAATCTTCACATTTCACAAAAATTTTAACAAAAGTGGTACAGCTGAAAAATTACGTTTTTAAAACAACTTCAAAAACAATTTTTATTTCTACCAATAACTTACTTTTTCGAGAGATGGCAAACAATAAGTTTGGTAAGGGTTCTTTAAAACTACTTTTTAGCAAAATTTGGAAAAAATCGTTGAAGCCGATTTTAAGCTAATTAGAATTTTGAGATTGATTGATTTAAATTGGTCCATTCAAATGAGCTGTAAAGCACCGTACAAAAGACAGACAGACCTCTTTTTGCAGATAAACATCACCGAAAAGCCACATTTTTAATTCAAACTAATATAACTGTGAAAACTTGACATCAATTTTTTACCCATTACAAAACTATTAATATATAAAGTATATGTGCAAGAGTAATAATTGATAATGCTATTTTTTAAATTACTATAATTTTTAGGAATTAAAATTATATAATACTTCAAAGAAACCTATTGTGATCAGATATTATAAGACATCCTGTATTAATTCAACGTATACTAAATCTTAGAACAAAACTGATTTGTAAAATAAACTATTATTTTATACATAACATACCCAAATTCAGGACTTTTGGTTTCCATTTTTAATATACAGTCTATAAAGGTACTATTATTACACTACCAAGTTATTCCCACAACGGTCATCCGTAAACTGAACTGATCAATCTGACACACTAAAGTAGCTTAAATCCTTTCTGTTTGGTTTGAATTGGTGACCATGACAACATGGTGAAAGGATTCATTGTACGGTGGTGAATAATCAATAGTTATTAATTCACAACCAAGGTAAATTATTGATTTAGTTTATAGAAATCCACCAACATTTATAACTTGATAACATATGCATGTGATGTATTCTTAAACACCTTCATGTATATTTATATACAATTTTTTTTTTTAATTTATAAAGATTTGAGAATTGTGATTTAACTAAAAGTTGTTCAAAACTATTGTTAACCTTAAAAAAAATTATTATTATATAGCTCACAAGTTATGACTAATAAACGGAGCAAAAACATTGCACAAACTTTCTCACTCACCCATCCCCCAAAACCAAAACCAAATAACAAAAGAACCAAAACTATTCATAGCCAAAAATGTTGGTTCGGCAGTTGTTAATCTAAAAATTAACCATAGATGCAGTCTTTGAAAAAATGTTATTTTTTAAATAGGGCCTAAATATCTTCGTCTGTTATCAACAATGTAAATCAAGCATAAATTGTACTTGATTCAAATCGTGCTTTTATGACGGTATTTGAAATTCCTTTTTTTTGCCAATTATTCTTGAACCAGTTTTTTTTTTTTTTTTTACTTGCTTTCCAAATTGGTAAAATTAAAAATTAATTTGGATCATTAATCTTCAAATTTCACTAAAATTTGAACATAATTGGTAGAGCAGATTTTGAAAATATGTCATTTATAACAGCCTCAATTTTTACCATAACTCACGAACCAGTTTTTTTTTTTGAGATATCAGTACGTTTTGTTTGGCTCCTAAAACCTACACTTGGGCAATTTTTTTTTTAAACATACAAGATTTTAAGAAAATCATAATTAAATTTTTTTTACTCCAAATTTTGAAATTTAAAAAAGTGAAAAATACGTCGAGATATTGCCAACATACCAAATTCGATTAAAATTTATCAAAAAATTTAGGCTATAAAGCAATTCACATTCACCATGACACCATACAAAAAAACATGTTCTTGGACTCAGGTGATTTCAAAACGGATGTATCAGGAAAAAACTCAACATCAATTTTTTTACCCATCACATAACTTTCTTTATACTATGTATGTGTGAGAAAATAAAAACAAGTAGGGTGTCATCATGGTACATAGTCCCATCATACAATGTAATACAAACAGATCATCAAATGTACAGTTCAAAACCTGGTTTCTTGAGCCTTGTAGGAAATGTCAAATTGTATTGGTAGATTAGGTGGGTCTTATCCATTAGAGTAAGTTTGTTTAAAACAGTAATTACACAGGTCTCCACTACCTTCACTCGCGTCAATGTCACGGCAATGCAATGTCACCTTTAGAAGTCAGGGTTCGAAATTATATTTTTAACAATAACTTCGTTATTTGTCATCGTAGAGAGCTGGAATTGAAATCGGTAATTTTTTTTTTTCAAATTTAATGTTAGTTGAACAACATAATTAGATAATCCACCATTTTGAAATTTTCAATTAGTTTATTTTTGAATTTCAATAGGTTTCTAATAGGCTATAATGGGCACACTAGAATCCCATAATTTAACCATAATTCAAACATCTAGAAAAAGATAATCTTAAAATTGGTTTTGTCTACAGTTGTTGACAAAGTGGCATTTTGTTCATTTAAATTAGTTTGCAAAACAGCTGATTTCTCAACAGTTTCACTTTGCCCACTACTTTCTCACTCCGAATGGCAACCGAACAAAACGAAATTTAGGTTAAGTTTATTTGAATTGATTTATAATATACAGGTAATGTCCCATATTATTATGTAGGTTAAATTAATTCTTACGTGTAAAATAACATAAATAAACAACAAAACAACGTTTTAAATTTGAAAAGGGAAGTAATTATTCATGAAGATGATTGACAGTGTATGTACGCGGAGAGTATTTTTCGTTTGCAGAGTTTCGAAGTTGGCAATCCCGTTTCCTCAACAATACACCTAAGTTGTTTGTAATATTCATAAATAACCTCAGTTTTGAGGTGAGAACTTCTACTCAGTGTTGATGTGTTGTTTAGCACTACTGCTATATTTTGTGTAGTTAGTTTTAAAATATGGACAGTTCAGAAGATGAAAACCTGTCAAATACTCCGCCATATTGTGTTACTGCTGAAGTATGTTTTTTTATTTGTCACAAAATAACAACTGTAGATAAAGTATAATGTGTAATTCGTGAGCAAAGTGTCTTTTTTAAACTTGATAAAATTGACGCACGAGGCTTGCCTCGTCAACATTTTTCTCTCGTTTAAAAAAGTGCCACTTTGCTCACTAGTTGCACAAATAACTATTTCTTATAGCAGTGATGAAAAACTCAAGTGTCCCTTGAACACTGCAGTTAGATACTGTATAATGTATTTCAACATAGCGGAAAAAAAAAATTCAAAAATGTTAACAAGTATTCTTTATGAACCTCCTCAAATACACATTGATTTTATTTCACTAGTATCATTCCTTCTGTTAACATTTTAGTTTCTAACTTTTGAGACACCTTAGCCTATACAGTATCATTAAGGCTACTTAAGTTGTTAAACTTTAAATATTTTGTGAAACTTTACAAAATCAGTTAAATAAAGAACAATTTCTAGACAAAATTTACTTACATAATAATATTACTTACATGATTTAATTTAGAGAGAAAATATCATAATATTTTAACTTTAAAAGTTAAGTTTTAATCAAATAGTCTTCACATCAATCGTCAATTTATAAAAGATGTTACAAAATCAAAAGTACGACTGCATAAAATCAAAGTAAACCTTATCAAATTTAAACAAACAATAGAATTATCTATTTTCATATCACGAACAATAGCAAATTATCTCAAGTATGTACTTCCCTCCTTCCCATTCTCTTGTCTCTTTTAAACAAAACAAAAAATCTAGTTTGGGATTAGTACTTAAAAACATATTAGTCTTCACCTTTTCAACCATTTTCTTACAGTGTACCCACCATTGAGTAACATTTCGTTTGTATATAATCATTGTTATGCAACTATTTTTATTATTTTTGTAAATGTTTAGAAGAAAAAAATCTTATTCTTCAACTTAATTTTTTGGAAAAAAAAAACAAAACAATTATTTACTAATACAATCTCATATCTTTGTTTCAATTTGTCGAAATGAAAAATTTTACTTTTCCTAATTGTGTCTTTTCAAAATGAATTCAACTTTACACATAAATCTTTAAACGATAACAAATTATGTTGTAAAATTGAAACTGTTTATTACTTAAAATGTTTAAGGTGGATATTTAATTTTAAATGAATCAATTTTATGTTTATTTCGACTGTAACAATCAACTTATAGTGAGTACAGGTTTAACAATCCATAGGTTATCGAGCTGGATACAACTTCTTTACCTAATCATGTGTTAAACCCTTTTCTTTCATCTTTTGTAACAATTCTTTCTAAACTAACTCTTATTCTCGTCCGACCTTGAAGGTAGAGTACTCAAGAGTTAGGGGTAAAAGTAATGATGACCATAAGTTTTCTCGCCTTTAAACCACAAGGGAAAAATGTAAGCGCCAACAGACACCTCTCCGGACTCAAAATTGTAGAATAATCAAACTTGGTATTTTTTTATTAATTAAATGATAACCATAATCGATATCAGGCTAATATTCTATACGTAAATTCTTAAATTGTATAAAAACATGTTCTATGGTTAGAGGGAATTAATTTGTTTCTTTATTCGCCTTTTTCACAAAGTTGTTCATCCATCATGGTGGATTAACAATGTAAAAAATCAATTTTTCCATAGTCAGGGTTGTAAAAAATTGTATTCCCGACGACTTTCTTAGGTACCGTTTTCCCATAAAATGTGATCCCAAACAAGGTATTTTATATAAACCAAAAAACAACAATTTTTCAACAGTTTAAAATAGTCTCAATTCCCCAGCCTACCAATTATCAAATGTTCCAACAGTACCATAATTCAAACGTCTAGAAAATATAATTTTACATGTCATAAGTCATATATTACATAAAAAAAAAAGTTCATAATAAATATTTTTTAAACTTGAACACAAGATCTCACAAAAATTACGTTTATTTAATCAAATATGTTTCAACGACAAAGTCACCATCCTTAGTGATACATGAGCTACAATAACAAAACTATAACTCTATTTATGAGATCTATTTCTGTGAGATCTTGTGTTCGAGTTGTTTTTTATCTAATATTATCTCACAATTCAAGCCCAATAGTTATTTATAAGTTCCTAGTATTTTACCAAATTTTACACTTAAAATAACTGACTATAGTAAGAAAAATGAATTTTAATAAATTGATCACCAAACAAAACATTAAAACTTATCTACATATAGGAAGAAAAAGAAAAATTTTAAAATAAAAACTATAATCAATTAACCCTTGATTTGATAAGTTGTGCATGGTCTCTATTTTTGTGAGCTGGGAGGAATTGGCATTTTATAATGTAGTGAACTCTATGCCTGAGCCAAAACTATCACCTTGTTCTTTTTAGTGTGAATCAAACCTCTGAGCTTATAGTGTGTGTTCAGCGGATAGTTTGAAAGTTTTTGCATGACTTTGGTATATTGTCAACTCAGTTTGCCATTCTGTACAGTAAGGATAATAGCACACACAACTATTTTGTTCTGATAATATTTCTCAGTTCACACATAAACTGAGAAAAATGTACAAGTCAAATGACAAAATATTGCCATCCATGTAGTTGGTATGAAGACAGTTGCACGAGTCCTAAAAGCAATATTTACTCATGGTTATTGTTTTTTTCCAAGGAAATGGTGCCAAATATTGTAAACAATTCCAATTCATAGATCACACTGTATAGGGGAAACTTTTTAAGAAAAAGGGATGTTTCTTCTAATATATTAGAAATAAAAACTGTCTTTGGTCTTCTATATGTGGCTGGAATCCTTGGATCACCTCACATAAACTTGGATAACCTAGAATCACTAGAGCATTGTGGTGAATATACAATAAAGGAAAGGATTAACCCCAAAACCACAATAAAAAAAAAACACTAACAACACAAAAACTGTATAGTTATGTTTATTCTACCTTATGTACATTTCAGTAACATAGCTACCATCATAACTATACAGTTTTTGTGTTGTTGGTGTTTAGGGTTAATCCTTTCCTTTATTGGATAACCTATATGCTAGAAACAGAAGTGGAATTTATTATTTTCTTTTCTTCAATGTATTATGGGTGAAAATGTTAACATTTTTAGTGTAGGCAATTCATTTTGAAAATAAACATACAAGAAATGAACGGAGGGCCCAGTTTAAACTTGGGCCATTAAAGGAAGTTCTCGAATAGTTCAATGCTTGTTATATTGTAAATTATATTGTCGTTAAATACTCTACAATTGATGAAATGCTTCATTATTTCAATAAAAGAATAGTTTCAGACCACACAATATATTAAAACCAAGCCTGCTAAATCTGAAATTAAATTATTATGGTCTGACAGATGATAGGTGATGTATTGAATATATAGATTTATGCTGCAGCCCACTGGCCCAATTTCAAGTAGATAAAACCAAATCAAGTTGTTCAGCCCATAACTGGATGTGAGAGAAATATAGTGGACAAAAATAAATAAGAAGTAACACTCCTGTTCTGTGCAACCAAAAAAAAAAAATAAATAAAAACCACAAACGAGCCTCTTTCATTTTGATAATGAATTAACTCTATTGTTTGTTATACAGAGTGGTGCATAATGGAGATTTTGAAAAGGCTGTAAAAAAAAGCTATATTTTTCAAATTTTATTTTACCCCCTTAACCCTACAAAGGCCGCATGTTAAATTTCTTCGTTTGTTTAAAAATTAATTAAATATATTATTTGTATACAAAACCTAACTTATAAGATATCATTTTTCTCAGAAAGATGCATAGAATCCTTACACTTGTGGCTAATGTGTAAAAGGGTTAGAACTCCCAAATTGAAGAAGAACATACAATCCAACATCACAAGAAGAGAGTTCTTAAAAACACTGGTAAGAGAACCGCGTTTGGAGTATTTACAAATGAGTTACTTGGGACAAACTTCTTCAACAACTAAGAACACAAGACAAAAGACTTGTTGGGAATTACTTGGGACAAACTTCTTCAACAACTAAGAACATTCAAACAAATGATTAGTTGAAATTAAAATAGAGTGACTAGGTGAAAGGATGAGAAACACATACTCATACTAATCCCATCACCTAGGACCATCAGAAATTGGATTCATAAGAAACCTAGAACTCATTTAAAATAGAAGTTTTTGTGGCCCAGCCAAGGAGCCCACCAAACCAAAACCATAATAATTATAAATTAGGATGTAAAGGAATTCTAAATAATAAAATATGAATTGGCACTTGCGATTTTGTTGAGCAGTGCAATATGACATAGAAGGGGGGAAAGACGAGGAGTGGAGGGCTTGAACCAGCTAGCCGAGCGGGAGTCTGTTCCGAGAGCCGCGAGAAGAAAAACCGCTTTGGGACGAGGTCAGTCCATTTTCGGTCATGTGCTAGCTAAATTAAACAGTATGCTTTTCAGCCACTATTAAGGCTTCCTCTTGCCGCTATGTCTTTTTTATAAATTATAAATAATTCTGTAATCTTTTAATTCGGCAGTAAATAAAATATCATTTAATTTCACTTGCGTTGCGTGCGTTCATTAGCGTCCTAACCCGACTCCTTGGCCCATTCTGACAAGATTCGGCTAAAGTGTACGCAGTCTCCAGCCAACCGGAGCTTCCAGCTGGTCAAAAGAAGTGGAGACGGTCACATTTTATTAATAACAATTGAAAATATGCAAAAATTTATTTTTCTATCATTATCTTAACTTTAATAATTAGAATATTATCTAATATGGATGTAAAAAACATTGTTATACAGTAATAATATTCAAGTAACTTATTCTAAAGTTTATTCTTAATGCCTTTAATTTATGCCTATTAGAATTTTACAGATGGAAGAGGGGAGTAGGTAACACATAGTAAAACGCAATATCATTGCCATGGTCGAATTTGCAAAATCTGTGATGGTCCATTAATTCAAATTGCACCTAGATAAACACACTCTACCAATTTACTGAGCTATATCACTCTCCTAATTTATTTTTAAACCTGCTCTACATGACTCCTCAAGGGTTAAACAAGATTAATTATTTTATTTTAATTTAACAAAAGAAAATAACAAAACAAAACTATTAATCACATTCACACACTCATTCATTTATCATATAGTCTGTACAATGAAATTCGTCATACTCTAAGACTATCAGTCTGAACGATATAGCACTTAATGTTTTGGAAAATTAAACATTTCTTTAAATAGATTAGATGGAATTTGGTAGTGAGCTATACAAGTTGCTTGCATACACAGCAAAATTTCTTATAAATTAATGACCAGTTCCATATTTTTGAATAATAAGCATTGTTGATTCCTTCCTTGTACTTTTCGTATATTTTCATCTGAGAAAAAAGTTTACCATCAATATACTACAAAACAAATTAAATAAAGTATGAACAAACTATCTTGCAAGCACTGAAAAATATAAACATTAGAAAACACTGTAAAATTATTTTTAAAATTATTACAATTAAAAAATTAAAGGCTTAAGAAACTTCTATAGGGAAAAAATTGATGAAAATTTAGTGCAAAATAGAAACTGTGTGTATAATATACAAGTGATGTCAGAGACATGTATGTTGTTTAAAAAGAGATATGAAGGTTTAATTTTAGTCTTTAAATTGTTTGATTTACAACAGTTTCCTTATTACAACTACTTCTAGGGAAATGTTTGTGAAAAAAAAAAGAAGATTTAAATGAGTAATTGTCAATTCACATCCGATATTCTAAAATGTCACACAACTATTTCTGACTAATACAACAATTATATAGAATAGTTACTCATTATGATGACATATTCATAGACATACTGCTTATGATATCACACAATTTATAATTAATTTCAATCAAGCAGTAACTGATCATGTGCATACAGTCATTCAGTAAATAGGAAATTTAAAAACTGTAAATATTAAAAATTAATTTAATTATATCAACAAATTATCATCTACACATATAGCATTCATTTCACAAACTGTAATTTTGTACTTAAATGAATTCTAATTATACAAACAGTTTCAAAAAAAACAAAAAAGATACATTTCCTTGCTCAATGATTAAATTTTGAATCATTAGACTGATGGGTGGACTTCTGCCCCAACCTGCTATATTTTACCAGCTAGCTTGCGGGGAAAGGAAATTAAAATATCTTATACATAATCTTTAATCGTGAATAAAAAAGTAAATTATTACCCCACATAATAGAGAAAGATAATAGATCCAGTATAACATAAATAAGTATACCATAGCTATTATTATAAAGAAAAACTTGATAAGTGATTCTTTTTTCAATATCCATTAGCAGCTTCTGGACATTTATTAAGTTATAAAACTATTCTTCAATATTTGACCTTTGTCAATTGCTACAAACACTAATTCAACTATTAGTGAAACATTCGAATTGTGAAGTTGCCACATTTAACTTTCAAACTGAGACATGCATCATCATTAATTTATCAAAATACAAATAAAACATTCGTCACTGTTTCAATTATTATCATTTTCGAAGACTCAGAGACTAAAAACCAATATCCAAAATTGTAAATACTTAAAGTAATCTTATTACATTAATTGTGTTTTAAAACCTAAGCTCAGTAACTTCCTATTTTAAATTTAAGTTAAGTTCAATTCTCTAGTTTTAAGTAAATCATTATTAGTGATTAAATTGTATTGAAGGAATTATCAATCTGTTAAATAAAAAAAGCCCTTCTTAAAGATTCTTTTCATAAATAGAATTATATAATAGAATTGTTGATTTTTAAAAGAAAAATAATGTAATTGCCAAACAACTAAAAATTTCCAAAAAAATAAAATGAAAACCACAGCGATAATTAAACTTTACAAAACGGGTTATGTAAATTTGATAGAGGTCATTATGTAAATGCTCTATTTGTGATTTGTTTAAAGCAAACAAGTCTAATTTGAAGTTACTGGTTATAAATTAGGTAAACAAAGAATCCCCAAACCACAAAAACAGGAAACAAACACTAAGACTGTGTTAATAATCCAGTTATGTTTATACTAACCTTTTGAACATCTCAGTGACATAATCATCATCCTCAGAGTGTTATAGCTAAACTGATACAGACTAATTATAAAGTCAAGTGCCAGTAACATCCTTCTCCCACTCTTAACAGACCAATCACACAGAGGCACATCTTGCCTTGTAACTGACCCAAGAAGGCTCTTTGGACTACCATTACAAGAAAATCATATCAAAATATAAACTATCTAGTTTTTGTGGTTTGGGGATTCTTTGTTTTCCTTATTGTCGGTCTTATTTTTTGTGGTTTGGGATTCTTTCTTTTCCTTCTTGTGAATACTGTCAAAGTAAATTACTTGTCAAATCTTATGTTGTGGGTAAGAAACACAAATGTTACAAAATGGACAAGGCATTATTTCAACTTTTAAACCTTGTATATTTGGTATTCCTCGAGTCTCAATAGTGGGGCCTATACTGTTTTTAATTTATTGTTAATAACTTCTAAGTTGTTTACAGGAAGATACTCTAATCCTTTATGCAGATGACTCAACATTGAGTATTTTCGATATAGATAAAATAGAACTTTCTAGAATTTTTTAAAAAAATGTACTGTACTTTCTGGTTTAGAACTTGTTTTAAATACATCAAAGTCTGATGTCACACAATTCCATAGTAGGTTAAAAGGTACAGTGGTTTTTCAGTAGACAATAAGGAATTGTCTACAGGAATACAGCTTTTTCTCGAAGCTGTAGGTACAGTAGACTGACTTGGTTCAGATCTTGTATATTGTATGAGTAAAACCGGGAATGGTTTGTATGCATTCACGTTTGACTTGAAAATGTTTATGATTTGGCAACATTAACATCAGTAAATTTTACACTTTTATGTCCATATTAAAGTTTCGCAACACCGATTTGGGAAAGTTCTGTAGCATATATGACAGGATTAAATAGAAATAATTTATACAACGTATTAGTCTGATGGCTTAAGCATTCAACGAGAAGTGACATTTACTGTTGTTCATAAAACACTAGTAATAACTACTTTAAATGCATTACTATATAAGTTATTTGCTATACTAACTTTGTTAAAAACAGGACCACTATCAATATTAAGCCCAAGACCCACAATCAAATTCATTCGTCAAATCAACTGTATGTCAAATTATACAGTCAAACGTAAGTCCAATAATTTGTAATAGATTTGAATGTATTACCCAACACAAAAATCACTTCCACCATCCAAAATTTTACAGACAGATGTGTCTAAATACATTTAATAATATATGAAATATAGCCAAAATTGTTGATTTAATGAAGTTATTGGACCATTCATACATAGCAAGTAGGCCATTTATATAAAATATGTGTATTTATACAAAATAATAATAATAGTTTATTATTACATAATAATATTAATAAATTGAAGATAAGTTACTATAACCACAAAAATTCAAAATCAATTACCAGTAGAGTTTGAAATCACTGCAAGCTATATTTTCATCAAGATAGTTATTGGAAAACCTTCAAATATATACTGTCAAAACACGACAAGTTCTATTCTATCAAATCATATCATCAAATAATATATTGAACATAAATTGTTTTGTGATACATGTTACATTCCTGAATTGGAAACATTTGATACAATTGATGTGATGATTAGATTTTATCTAAGTTTTGAGTTTTAAATAACCACATTAAAGTTAAAAATTTAATTAGAGAAATATCTAATTTGTCATCTTATTAGTTATTCCATCCTTTTTACCCAACACATTATTGGGAAGGGAAAATAGTTTTTTATCTGTAGAATACCTAGTTTTTCCACTCTAAGATTTTATATTGAACATTTCTATTCTACCCAGTTGTGGCTGAAAAGAAACTTCCATCTCCCTTTAACTTTGTTATTAATTAAGATTTTTAAGCACGGTTTGTGGCAATCTGGTTTGTAGTGAGGGTCTGCTCTGGCAGGGGGTTAGTCAAAAATTTCAAATTGGACAAATGATCATGTTATACATTACTTTAAAAGCCTCGATGACACAAGAAAAATGACATGGAGAATTTAAGGTCATTAACATGGCTGTATTAAATAGCTAAAAAGGAAATTTCTATCCCCAATTAATTTTATTGTTATTTGAAAATCTTGTAATATAAGAAGGGCTACTTTAATAAATCCTACACTGGGGTTTTTAGCCCTTCAGGGGTGTGGACAACTCAATTTTAAAATAGGATGTGCTCATGTGATACTTCATTTAAAAAGATCTCGGTGGGGCGATTACAAATGATATTTAAAAAATGAAATTCCGCACTTGAAACAAAAATGACGGCCGAAAATGTGATTACATAGTTAAAAATAAAAGATTACTTCTTAAATTTTCATGTTCATAAAATTTGTTATTTTGTTTACTTTTTCTCCGTTTTTTAACTATATTAAAACAATTATGATTTTGGCTGTCATTTTGGTGTGGATGGTGAGAATTTAATTTCTATTTGTCGTTTGTTTGTCTCATCTAACCAAGACCTTTAAAATGATGGATCATATGTCCAAACACTCCATTTAAAAATGTTTACTTAACTGAGAACATTCTCAAATAACAATAAAGTTAAGGTTTCATTTTTAGCTATCTTAATACAATCATGTTAACTAATGCTATTTTAGTTAACTACAGTAGCCCAACAAAAATATCTTCCTGTCATTTTTCTTGTCTCATGGAACCGCTTAAAATGATGTATTACACGACCACATATGTCTCATTTGAATTTTTTAACTCACTCCTGAAGTCTAAAATTGCGCACATGTGCCTCCTAGAATCAGCCCTTCACTAAAAATGAAGCTTGCAGTAAACCATGTATCGCTATCTTAATTAATAACAAAGTTAAAAGGGGAATAAAAGTTTCTTCTATGTCACCCTATATAATGTTAAACATAAAATCCTGTGGTAAAACTTTCCCAAATATTTTTCGAAACATATTTCTTATTACTTATAGTACTGACAGTAAAATAATTGCCATAATGATACATTGCTCTATAACTTTAGTAATAATTTTCTTACACACAGATCTATAAAAATAACATCCATCGCTAGTATCCCAAAAAATATCTTTAATCCACTCGGTTGTGAAAAAAAATAAATAATTTTCTTTATTGTTAATTTTTTTACAGATGTACTTCCTCATGCGTCTGCCCTTATCAAACTTTTAAAAACTTTATATATACAATATAAAAAAAATTATAAAGATATATGAAATCAAACTTAATATGTGGAGGTTATTATATTTGTTTGTGCCATAAATTTGCCCAATGTAAATCATATTTTTTATTAAAACTTTTTTTAATGATACGAGTCATTTCAGTTTTTTTAAAATTATTTTGGAGTCATAATTTCCCTTTATTTAATATTTATCACAATGGTTTGGGTAATTAATCTTCACATTTCGCCAAAATTTGAACGAAATTGGAAGATCCACATTTGCAAAAATTAACTCCAACGAATTTTGTTTTTAAGTATTAGTCAGAACCGGCATTGTTGGGGATATGACAGCTTTTAGTTTTTAAAAACTACATGAAAACAAAAGTTGATAAAAATCCTTCAGAGAAAATCGTAATTTGTGTGCGATGACACCTATCCCCATATTTTGAGTTACCGTACAGTACTAAAAAAGTCTTGAGATATGGCCAAAATATGCCCACATAACAAATTTGATTATTCATTTGGGTTGTAAAGCACTGCAGAAATCATAGATGACAGATATTTTAAAAATCATTTTTTGGGCTCAGTAGATCTCAAAACGGATATATCCATAAAAAAACTACTATTAGGCATTGATGTGAACTGTCACATAACTTTATACTTGTTGTAACATTTCAAAGCTAGAAATAGCCTAGATTATGTTTTAGTTTGAAAATATTGAAATAAATATTTTGAATCAAAAAATTTAACAATACATATAATACAAATTATTAATATTCAATATTTAAAATTCTAAATTATACACCGATAAAACCTAAAATCATCATAACTTCAAAATTTTATAATAAATAAATTTTGATTTAAATTAGCTAAAAACATATTTATAAAATTGAAGCTAGATGAATTATAAAACATCTAATATCAAAATTTAACTTAGAATAAATTAATAAGCTATAAAAGATTTGTTTGGTAAAAAAAAATTGAATAATGTAGAGGTAGGCTTTGTGAAGGTTAAACTAGTTGGATAAACGTATATACAGTAGAAAAGGTAATATTTAAAGGATCATACGTATATAAATGTTTGGGAAAGAAAAAATTTTAATTATAAAAATAAATTAAAATTATGTTGTGTGATGTAAGAAAGTGAAGTGGAGGTTAGATTCGATTTAATATGGTAAATGTTTCATTAAACATATGATGTCAGCAGTTTAAAAATTATAAACTATTTGTGATCTCGTGAAGGTACAAGAAAACATGAAATAGTGATACCAAAAAAAATTTATAAAAATAAATAAATTCAAATTAAGTTATGCAATAAAATGATTCTAAAATGATAATGATCTTCAGAAGGTATGAGTATTATGTTTGGACTCAATATTATAATAACCATAAACCAACAAGATATATGGAAAGGAAAATAACAGACTTTGCCCATTTTTGGAGAGGGACACTGGAAAATAATATTATTTAAAAGAAGAAAAAGCTGAATCAGATAACATTTCATTTTCATGGTCAAACTAAAATACCCTAAACTATAATCAAACGCCTAAAGGTAATATCCACCATTTGTATTATTTCTAAACCATCCTAAAGATTAAAACTAATTTACTTATATATTTTATTTGGAACACTAATTGAAATTAATACTAATTTCAAATTAATTTAAAATGTTATTAATTTGGAACACTGATATAAGAATTTTAACAAATTTATGAACTGAACTGATTATTAATAATTGAAACTTTGAACTTTGATAGAATTAAAAAATTAATTAATAGCTAATTAGTAATATGTATTAGAACATATGAAATTGATTACACCCATGAATGTATATTTAATTAATTAACAAAAACTGATACCCAAGAGAGAAAGAGATTGTTAAATTAATTACATAAGATAAAAAAGAGCTACTTGTAGAGTAATATAAATTTTATGGATTGTTATTGTTGTTGATATAATAAATTGGAAGAATAAGACTGTCAAAATAAAACAACTGGTTTTTTATTTATAAATTAAGGTTAGAAAAAGATTTTTTTTACTACATAAAGGTAGTTATTGACAAATCATTTGCCTCCCCACCCCCACGCATAAATATAAATAAAAATGCATAAAAAATTATAAATTTGGTACCTCAATGTGAGGCTTCTTTTTAAATAGAAGAAATAATAAGTATAACATATTAAGTGGATAAGTAAAAAATATTAAAAATTAATCAATATGATAATAATTATAAAGGGAATAGAAAAATAACCTAAAAACAAATACTCACTACAAAAGAAACTACAAATAAAACACAACATGCACCTATTCCGTCTTTAATAACACAATACTTTTCCTGTAATTTTTATAATGAAAGGATTAATGCAATTATTACAGGCGAGAAAACTTATCTTATCACAACCAAGATAATAATAATTGTTCTATAAGTAGAAAGAAAGCTATTTATTACCTTAGCGTTACTTAGCAACAACTTTAGGTTCTGGCTCAGCAAAATCCTTTCTCATAGTCCACATGTATTCATTGTAATCTTGTTTAACAGATGTCGAAGATGAAGCGACAACTTGATAGCCTAGTACTTCTAAAGCTGACAATACTACACAAGGATGTTGTAGATAAACTATAGTGGACTCGTCGCAGAAACCTCCTGAAGGAAATCTCCGTAACTGCTCGATATCTCCAGCTGAAATCACAAGTTCGTTAAATCACAACTGGCAACAAATTTGAAGTAACACTTCTTCATTCAATTGTAAATAGTAAACATTTAAGTAGCATATCCATAGATTCACTATACACAAATGATTCACCTTTGATTTCAACGTTATCCTAATTGTTAGTCATAGGTACAAAAAACATTTGGAAAATGACTTTCTCAAAAACAAATTTACATTTTTTTACCACTATTTTGGATTTTTCTCTGTAAAATTGTTTAGATAAAAATATTGAACTATTTTTTAGCATAATTTATAAAAGAAATAAAGATATTGGAAACATTATCATGGGAGAAATCAGTCATTAATCTTCACATTACCCTAAAAACATAACAAAGGTGATATTCAATTAGAACCAGATTTGCCAACTTAACACTACCAACATTTCTCAGCTAGTTTTCTGAAAGTTGTTCACAAACACTCAATATATTATTATCCATCTGTCCTCATACAATTTATGTTCTTTAAAGTTTTCTCATTTATCCCCGCTTTTCTTCATCCATGATTTTACTGTTTTTATCGTTTCCTTGATTCTTCTTATAGAATTCTTTTTCCTTGTTTTGGTCACAACATACATCGGCATTAGGCAATTTGGTGCCCACTTCTACTTACTTAATTTCTAGTATTATCTTTCCTAGTCACTGAATCATAGTTTTAAAGAATTTCATTCTGAATATCTAAATTTTGTTGTTCTTTTGGTTTAAGAGAGTATATTTTTACCATATACATTTTTTTTAATGTTATCAGATGTGGACCAATTTTTGTTTTGGCTCTTTTCTTTGGTTGATAACAATTGTCATGTTAAAGCATTTAGCTGTTGCTCTAGGTATAACCAAACACATTTTCAGTTACAATAAACTTGAGATGAGGTGTCAGAGATCCAAAATTACAATATAAAGCTACTTTTTAGATGTGAGTATGACCCAGGTGGCTTTCCTAATTTCATGATAAAACTCTTTGACTTGCTCTGGCTAGATCACACTCAGAAGTATCGGAAGAAACGGAAAGTTTGTAAAAGTTAAAAGTAATTATGAGCTGATAAATTATAAAGGTTTAATTATATTATAGAATTAAATAAATAACAACCCAAAAGAACAATAGATAGAAATATGTTATGAAAACAAATATTTACAGTTCTAAATTTACATTATATTATAAACAAACGGTGCAAAAATGTTGAACAATATTTCCCACACACCCATCCCCAAAAACGAAATAAAAATTAACAGCCACCTAAAATGTCAGTTCTACTATTAGCTGTTGTCAATCAAAAAATGAAAATGGACCATGGATGCCATCTTTAAAAAATATTTGCTTGCTTTGTTTGTGCCATTAACATGTCTTCAGTGTGACAGTGTAAATCATATTTCATTAAAATTGAGCTTTTAATTTTACGAGCATTGTCGTTTTTTCTTTCTTTTTTCATGCAATTTTCTACACATGTTTGAGTCATTAATCTTCATATTTTCCTCAAATATGAATGAAATTGCTAGAACTGATGTTAAGAAATTAGATATTTTGTAACAGTCTAATGACTGATTAAGTTTTTTACTGATAACTCACAAACCGGTACTTTTAGAGAGATGGTGACTAAATATGTTTTTTTGAGTCCTTGGGGCTTCACTTAAGCAAAATTTGATCAAAATCGTTAGAGACGATGTTAACTTGTTTTTGTTTTTGTTTTTCCTTACAGGAATTAGTAAAAAAATGGAGAGGGGAACGTACTACTAAAATATGCCCACATAACAAATTTTATTAAAATCTGTCCACACTTTTAAGAGAGCTTGTACATACATCAAACATCATTCCAAAGAAACACTTTGTGAACTCATGGGATTTCAAAACATATATATATACACACACACACACACACACAAAAATCGACATTGTTTGTTTGATGTATAACATGACTTCTCCATACTAGGCCTACGTATATGAGAGAAAGTAAAAACATATTATTGTGGTTGTTTCTTGAAATAATTCGTTGGAAAAACACTTTTACTTCTACTTTTAAAGTTTCTGGAAACCAACTTGTCACTCAGAAAACTGTCATTCTGCTCCTTAAAATATTCAAATAAAGATCCAAGGGTCTTGTCTGTTCCTCTTATGTAGCTACCCATTTCTTATGGTCCCATTCATATTGTCTATCCTCCATCTTTTGTATAACCTGCTCATCTGTCAGTTGTTCATAACTTTGCTCATTTTTGTCATAATTAAACTATTTGATAATATTATCCTTGTCCACATCTCTCGATTTTCTTGTCTTTGTTTACATTAACAAAAGTGATGTAATGTTCTGATCACTCTTGTTTTAAATAGTATTGCTATTTTTTCCTATCCCATTTATTTCGCAATGTTCAATTACGGATTAAATGGACTTTAGTTTGGTAAAGTTAAATGGTGAAATATATGTACTACTTTTTATTGGTTGTTTTAATACACATCACGTGTGATATAATTTAATCAATTTTATTGTAAAAATTAACATTGTAATTCTTAGTTCTAATTGAAAATTCGCCTCTAATTAAAATGTATTTTATAACTAACTACAAACATTGCCAGAAGATTTCATGATAAATAAGCTATTATTAACTATATTTTGGCAGAAATATATACATTGAAGATATAATCATATTATAGGATAAGTTGGTAGGAATAATTCTATAAGACTGGTAGTAATAACCAACTCTTGTGAAAACTTCAATTACCAAATAATAGAAAATAAAAATACTTTATGACAATATTTCAATGATTACATCATCATTTTGGTTTTTAAATTATTGATTAGATAATACAGACTTGTTCATATTATTTATTTGGACATTTGTCATAATTTGTATGTATGAAAATTAATAAATTGCAAACCTTAACGTGAACTTAGATCATACAATGGTCAACTGAAACAAAAGGGGGTTGATTACCAATGGGATAGTTATCTACAACAGTTACATCGTAATAAAAAACCATTTGTCTTCTCTCTCAGGGGTTTTTAGTTACGACACAAAAGCGGTTGACAATGGAAAATTTTCAAAATTAAAGTTTTCTTTAATTATTTTCAATCTGTTACATATAATAAATATAAAAATATCCATTTAAAAAAAAAAAAAAAAAAAAAAAATACCAAAATAAATCTATATAAAATAACATATTTATTAAGAACTAATTAAAAAAATTAGGTATCCTATTGGAAAATTAATAAATTAAAAATAAAGTCATTTTCAATTCGGTTTCTATTAATGTACGCCCTACGACAACCTTCTTTCTATACTAGTTAGGCTGGTAGGATTTACTGTTAATTTAACATATAAAGACTTAGAATTGAAATAAAACTTGAACACAATTTCTCACAAATACGTTTATTAACTTAATATGTTTCAATGACAATCTCATCATCTTCAGTGATGTATGAGCTACAACTATAACTGTTTTTAAGTTTTATTTTAATTCTACATTATCAAGTTCTCACAAGTCAAGTTCAATATTTATTTATATAAAGCTTCATCATTTTTCGTTTATTTAAGATTTTGTCCAAGTGATCTTTACCTATTCCCAATTAAATTTATGATTTTCGGACTAAATATGTTCAGGTATTTTCGATTTTAGTAGGCTTAGTCATGTTAGTTTTGTTTCACTACCGGTAATTTTAACATTTAGAGGTCTTTCTAATCCGCCATGGAATGGGATAAACTTTGTGTACATTGTACACCTGAAGATGGTGATTTAGTTATTGAAACTTCACCTTGTTTCGAATAAATTTCTTATTATGGACATTTGTGGATTTCTTTCATTAGATGAAGACTTAAAATATTGATTATTTTTTTACAATTATGAGTTTTATACTTATTTATTTAAAATATGGAGGAAAAACAGAACTGGAGTATTACAAATTGTGATTTACAATCTAACTTAAAAGAAAAAGTGTTTGGTGACATGGCTCAATTATATTTTTCATTGCTTAAATAAAAGAGGAAACAAAGAACACACATAAATAATTATTAAACTAGGTTATGATGTTTCAATGACTAAGTCATCATCCTTACTTGTTATTAATGCACAAATCTTTTGCCTCAAGTATATATATATATATATATATATATATATATATGTGTGTGTGTGTGTGTGTGTGTGTTTTGGCTGTAAATTATTAGTTATATTATAAGTTAACTTCATTTGTTTGAATTTTATAAAATTTCTATCTTGTATATAATTTGTTGAATTGTATATGTGTATTTGTATTGTGTGTTGTGAGTAATTTTTGTATAGTATGACAAGTCAATTAAACCGCAGCACTGCTGCACTATGTATGCCATAAATGATGCAAATAAATAATAATAATAATAATAAGTGTATCAATCCTATCTGTTTCATAAAAACAAAAAATACTTTATAACTCAAGCCCTAAAATTTTGGAATGTAAAAAATAAGCTCATTTTCACTGAGAGCTTTTTATTAATGTTGTTTTAACAACTGGTTAAATACTTCTTTGGAGTATTTTAGTTATCCAATATTGAAATTTTGTTATTTTATCATGTAGGCCTACTCCTAAATTTTGAGTAATACAATAAAAAGATATGGCCAAACATGTACTACATGATTAAAATTGATCAATCATATGGGACATCCAACACATGAATGGCAGGCAGTATTCCAAAAACCATTTCTTTCTCTTTCTACAAAACAAATATTTCTGTAATAACATTAACTTTCTTGACACACTTCTATACTGTATTTATAGGGCATGGTATTTCATAGACCTGGCTAATAGCAGCAGTATTAATTTTTTTTAGAAAATCTGGGCTCATAATCCATTTTTGAGAGAACATACCCTTCTCAAGAGTAGTCTAATGAGTTATTGGTGGAGTAAAAGGTATGTTTTATTTGTCTTTGTCATTGATAATCGGTCCAATGGATATAAAAAAGTACAAAAATTCAGACCATGGCTTCCCTTTACTTCCTTGGTGACTGTTGGTAAAAAGTTCAAACAATTCAATTTTGTTATTAATATGCTCTTTTGGTAGGCCTTTGAAATTTTGTAATACAAAATTATGACTGTCTCCATTTCTTTTGACCAGTTGGAAGCTCCGGCTGGCTGGAGACCGCGTACACTTTAGCCGAATCTTGTCAGGATGGGGCAAGGAGTCGGGTTAGGATGCTAAAGAACGCACGCAACGCATATGAAATTAAATGTTATATTTTATTTGAGCGCCGAATTAGATTACAGAAATATTTTAATTTATTAAAAAAACATAACGGCAAGATAAAGCCTTAATAGTGGCCGAAAAGCATACCGTTTAATTTAGCTAGCACGTGGCCGAAAATGGACTGACCTCGTCCCGTCGCGGTCTTCCTTCTCGCGGCTCTCGAAACAGACTCCCGCTCGGCTCGCTGTTTCAAGCCCTACACTCCTCATCTCCCCCCCCTTCTACGTGATATTGCACTGCTCAACAAAATTGCAAGTGCCAATTCATATTTTATTATTTAGAATTCCTTTACATCCTAATTTATACTTATTATAGTTTTGGTTTGGTGGGCTCCTTGGCTGGGCCACAAAATCTACCTATAAACAATTGTGTAAACCATTTTCATTTAAAATAAATAATCTAACAAATCTAAAATATATAAATCACAGCTGTAAACAATCATCAACTGACTTACAACTTGCAATACTAAGTGGTAACATTTTATAAGAGTAAACAGTTATTTTTTATGAAACAGAATTTTCTACACTTATAAAAAATAAAAATTTTATCAACTTATAATAGTAATTTCATGAAACAGGCCTCTGATGACTTTATAATCGATAAAAAAAAACAATCAATGGACAAAAAAATTTCAACAATACATTTAAAAAGAAAATAGCAGATTGAAATAAGTTACTGTCCTATCTGAAAACATTCAATTTAAGGCTTTTATTATAAGCAAGTTAAATAGTATGTTTACTAGGAAAAATAAAGTAATGTTAAAATCTACTAATTAGCTCATTAGTGGTTATTAAAAGTGATTTCTGTTTTTCTCGTAAACATCAAAATTAATGTCCAATATCATTACACATTGTACAAGGTTTTTCTAAAAAAAAACATTCAGAATTTTTTCCTAGGAAATGCATGAAACCTTTCAGTAAAGGGGGTAGCTTCACATACTTGTGCGAATTTGTTCCCACCTACAAAAAGCATTTGTCATTGGTTATCAACTAAGTGGAAAGATTCTGCAAACTTTCTTTAAAAAGGAGGGGCTAAATTAAGGAGTGGTACAATTGCTTCAAATATGTATGTTCCCAATGGAGAACAACTCAAGCTCAAGAAGGCTTTCAAAAAGGCGAAATGACAAGGGAATTAACCAAGTGCAGTCATTGATAATGCAGTTAACAGTTGTTTGACCATCCAAGAATTTGTAGATGAGGTGGCGATAAGCACTAGTTACATTCAAATAATTCTAACCTTCATATTATTATAAAAACACTCATTTAGAATAATTTGAAATTTTGTTTGTCCCAATCCAATTCAGAAAACTGATTTTTGTTTTTAACTGAACCGAAGACAAGAAAAATTACAATTTATAAAAAAATTGAAATACTGTAAATATTTCAACACTAGTTGTAAAGATTATTACTGACTCTCTCTGAAGGCTAAAACATATTAAATGAAGAATTGATCTGTTTACAGATTTTATCCTAAGTCATACAAATTTTCAGCTATATGACTTCATTATATGTCTTGCCAACCCAACTGCAACCGACCCCTTACAATCCTATTAGCAACGCTTCCATGAACGCCCTAGTTCAATATTAATACTAAACAAATTATAATGTGATATACTGATTCAAAAGTGTTCATATTAAGGATAACGATATAACAAACATTTATGGTTTTATCCCATTTTAATCGGACATCATTAAATGTTGGGGGGGGGGGGTTTAGAAGAGATTTGTGTTATTATTATTTTTTGTATGTATGTGATTTTATATATTAGTTGTAATTACATGCCTATTTACAGAAGTTAGGCCTAAGAAAGGCTCAATCAGTATATGAGTCAGTATATTCTATAGCCAGTAATTCATCTTCACTGTCATTAAAAATGGAAATGGAGTCGGACTCGCTTTCACTGTTTACAGCAACAACAATCACTTGGTTTAGTTCATCTGAGAAAAAATCTGTGATGTCATCGATTTTCCACATGTCCTTTTAAACTTTTTTTTGTGTGTTCAATGAATCCTTGCCATAATTCAGCCGATGTGTTATCGATTTTGTTGTTCAGTAGTTTTTCAACATCTCCAAGTGTGTATGAGACATTCTGTTATTTTTTAGAAACGTTATTTTTTATTTACACCCAAGCAAATATTTAGGTCGCAGTGATACGGGGGCAATCTCAAAACAGTGTGACCAAATTTTGCAGCCATCTCATCCACGATGTACTTTCTGGAAGATTATCTAAATGGCTGTGCTTTACTTATTAGTTCAACTTTGACATCCGAAATCATCCATTAAACTTTTTTGTTTGTTAAGTACTCCTGTATCTCAATTTTCTTCCACTGCATGGTTGGAAATTTCTCCACAAATCTGATGCATTGTTCATCACAATCACGCTGTTCGGGGGAAGCTTTGGCAATACTTTCTTGAACCACTCTTCAAAACAAGGACCAGTCATTTTGGCATGATGCGATCGCTTTACCCTAGGTGGTAGTGAACGTTCTCCAGTTCTTAGAATAAGCTTGCTTGAAGTACAATATTTCTAGTATTTATAATGGGATAATATGGTTAACGGAGTTTGCAAGTTTGTATGTTTAAAACAGGAGTTACAGTGTGTGTTTAAAACATAGAATTTATACTATTTATTCTTTTACAGATTCGAATTTTTATAGGAGAAAATAAAGAATTGGGCATTATACTGTAACATTTTGTATTCCTTTATAGTTTATAATTTTATATTAAAACCGTAAAAGATGTCCGATTGAAATGTGATAAAAACATAAATGTTTGTTATATCGCTGTACTTAATATAAACTCGTGAATCAGTATATCACATTATAATTTGTTTAATATTAATACTAAACTAGGGCGTTCACGGAAGCGTCGCTAATAGGATTGTAAAGGGTCGGTTGTGGTTGGGTGGCTAATAGCCCTGCAGGTCAGTTTGGGCTGCCTCAAGTAAGGTTGGCGAGACCTATAACAAACAAAGATTTATTTTCTCCATAACCATCGATTCCATTTTAAAAAAAAGTTATAACAATTATTATATTTCATATTAAACTTAAAGGCTTGTAGTTTATTAAATAGCGTTATTTTTCCTTAATGTTCCTAATTGCAGTAAGAATTGCATTCCTTTACCTGAGCACGATTAAGTAATTTTGTTTTAATTTCCAACAACATTAAACATAAAATTAAAACTAATTTTTAAATTACAGCTTTTAGCATTGTTGAAATTTGAGATAAGTCTTATAATCTATTTTAAAACATATTTCAATTTATCTACTGATATCTTAAAAATAGTGCAATACGGCTAACATCAAACAAAATAATCTAAACATTACCAGCTAATGTTTACATAGCTGTGATCATAAAAAGATATGACACACATAAAAAAAGCAGAGATTAGACATTATTAAACTGTACAGGAGTAAACACTGCATAAACATTCTTACACAATCATACCTTAAACCAAAGCATAGCAAAATAAAAAATATTTGTCACCATCTCCTTCGGTCAGTCATTATCTGTCTAAAAGTTAAAATGTGCTTCAGATATGAAAGGTTACATAGCTTATCTTGATGAAGTACAAAGATTGATTGGTTACAAACATACTATACTGCACATAAAAGAAAATTGCAGATCACAAATGATCCTATTTAATCTTAATTAATCCTATGGTTCAATTTAATATTTCTTCAGTGTCGACAATTTTACTTCATTTTCTTTTTTATTGATAAATCATGAAACAGAATTATGCAAAAAAATAGTGGAAACTATTTGGGAGTCTTTAGTTGTTTTTAACACATTGGAAACAGTCAAAGCACCTGATGCAACGAGAGGAATTTAATACAATAGCCTGCCATTGTGCCTGACTTGGTACTCAATTTCCATCAACTTTCGTTTCTGGCAACCACCATTACTTTAAAAAGGGCTCTCTCTCCACCTTTCCGAAAACCGGAAAAACATTGTGACCTGAGTGAAAAAGGCGAATTTCATCGTGAAACACAAAATTTCATCAAAAAGTGATGCTCTAAACCTACCCGAACACTAACGAATAGTCCCTTTTCGACAATATTAAGATTCCATTATAATCAACCAAAAATGTTGTTTCATAAAGTATAGTAAATCATTGTAAGAAGTTATAAATAAATGAAATGGTTGAAATATAAATATGACTGATGTTTATTAACACAATAAAATTATTTTTAGGGTACAACATTACAATACTTTGAGGCTTCGGGTATTGTCTCTTAATTTGCCGCGGCTAGGCCTTTGAGTAGGAGCTTTTACGATTATGATTACAATACAAAGTTGGAAATACAAATTGGAAGATGGGCAATTATTTTATTATTTGATCGATATATAAAAAGTTTATGAAATGTTCACTGTCATTTGATTTATTTATATTTTTTTGGAAAAATAGCTATCGATGTTAATTTGATGTTAAAACATGTGAATTCCTTTAAGCTGATACTTGTAGCTTTTTCTGAAGTAAAATTTATTATGCTCATCAATCACCAAGACAATGTGAAATTTTTTTGAGACAGTTTTAATGATACTTGATTTAAAGTGTTACTGGAGTAGAAATAAAATCACTTTTATTTCTCTTCTTTTATTCTGATATTATTGGATCTAAAACCTTATATGTCCACCTGCTTAAAGTGTACAATTCCTTCTTGGTCCAACCAAAAATGATCTCATCATCCTCTCACGGTCTTTTTCTTCCCTTTTTGTAGCAACCTCTTTTTCTATTTCTTTTTCTTCATTTGTTTATTATATTGTATATTTAGCTCTTTAATAGATATAATATGTGGACTGAATATTTTCTTAAATTATATGAGTTACAATTTCATTTGGATATATACTTAGGTTTGATGGATAAAATGGGACATCAATTGAAATGGGTTATGTGATGGGCAGTTTGAGGTGTGGGACTATTTTGATGGTGGTCTGGGTATTGTGGTTGATAATATGGTACCCTGACAGGGTAGTTTATTAATAACCTGAATTAAAGTATCATTATAAGGTTATGAATCTTTTCTTGGTATGAAAGTTGAGGAGGTGCAGTGCAAAAGGCTACACGTCTACTAATATCAAAATATGAGATAACAGCTGGATATTTTTTTTCCTTCATCATCTATTTAGAATAATAAATACTGTTTAGGTCAGAAAAATATAAGTTACTGCTATTTTAATATTCAAAGTTTACAATTCGAAGTATAAAAATACATGTCCATCGTTCAGTTTGGAGCAAAGAAATACAAGTCACACAAGCCAATAGCTGACAAGCTAGTCGTTACATGACTACTACAAACAGCTGCCCGTGGTTGTTCAGTTTTGCACTTTTATAGGTTATGTTTGGATCTAATTTAGTTGTCAGTGAGTGTTTTATCTTTTTATAAAGTTAATATTTTAGGATTTCAAACGGTTAAGTGTTTGAAATGGAAGAAGATGAAGACAAAATCATTTCTGTTGAAGAAGGGAATGTTGGCTCAAGAAATTTTAACACCTATTTTCTTTTTCAAAACCCACAAATCTGAAGTTTTAAGCTTTGTCAAAAAGTATAAGTTTAGTAGGTTCTAGGTTGGAGCAAAAAAAAAGACATATCTGTTAGTTTGATGCAAAACAATACATGTCACTGTTAGGTTAAAGCAAAAAAAATACATGTCCCATTAAATTGGTGCAAACAAATACATGTCCATATTTAAAATCAAAATATTTTGAAAGTAAAGCAAAAAAGTATTACTAAGACCTATACAGATGTTTTTCTTTATTTTCTACAATATAAAAAACACCCACAACAACATCGTTAAGTAGAAAGATAAATGTAGGACAGTTTTTTTACCGATTGCCAAAATCTTGATTAGTGTGACTTGTATTTTTTTGCATTTCACCTCCTCAGTTGTCTAACATTTAGGCTGTAATATTAATATATCTGCATTGACTATATAATATAGCAAAGAGTAATATTTTTTTAATATCTATCATTTAAAGTGTTAATTAATAGTGTTTTCAGTGGAATAAAACAAAAGAAAAATTATAAAATATATGGTAATTCTTTTTTCAATTAAAAAAAAAGTGGTGCAACTTTTCTTTTTTAACCTGGATAAGTTTTGAAAAGGAAATTACATATAACAAATTCCATTGTGTCAGGTTGAATATAATATATATTATAAACATGCAAGTTTAATAGAAAACGAACAAACAGGTCGCATATTCTAGTGGCTGTAAAAATAATATTTGTAAATTATACTAAAAAATTTTAACGATGCCACAAATTTCTATTTATTTTATATAATATTTATCTACAGTACTGCTACTAAATATTAAGTACTACTTGCATGCAACTTATTTGTGTATTTTATTACTTTACAAAACATCTTGTTAGTGTACTTTAATTATACAATGCATTTTATTCTTAAAAAATTTCAAGGAAAAATACCAGACTCCATCTAGATTTTAGGCACCAAAATGAAACGGAAGTAAACAAACATACTTACCTATGGTCTTAAAAAACTACATATTATATCTGTTTATACGTAATTGTTTTTCTATATTTTATAAATTTCATGTTTTTATTTCTATGAAAATAAATTAATATTGAATAACAACCTTATTCACAGGGATTAATCAGGGTGTTTACAAATTTGTAAAATGAATTTAGATCTAATGCAGCCCTGATGTAAACTGCCTTGCGGAAACTATATCTATTCTGATAGACTACAAAGCTGTTCTACTTGAAATGAGGATAAATAATGATGCATTCTGCATTGTACAACTAAGAATACTGCAAAAGATATTAGAGAGGGAAACACAAGCATATTATACTTTTGTGGATTCCATCTCACACTGCAAAATACCAAGAAATGAAACTGCCAAAGGCTTCATAGAAATTACTACCAGTGTAGTAAATGAAGCACTCATAAACCTGATACAAGATGATGATAGTCACAAAGATCCAAGAAGAATACAAACAACGATGGAGTTACAACAGACATAGGAAGGTGACTTTATGAAAGTCAGGAAATGTCAGCGATTCAAAGATAATGAACTGGGGTATCTCATAGGACACTACTACCTTCGGTGCAAGAACTAGAATTAGATACATTGTGACAAAGCAATACCTACATCACTTCAACCTTAACAACTTCCATGTTTACCAAGAGGCGTTTTAAGAATTTAAGTGGGTGTTGGTATCAATGGACTGAAAGTCATTCTTTCTGACAAAAAATATCAGGCACTTGCAACAGCTTTGTACAGAGGATTTACATATTTGCAGTGTTGCTGTATTTAAAATTTAAATTTGATCATATCCAGAATATGCACATACATGATTACAGCACCAGAAAGACTTATAACTATCGTGCTAGAGACCTCAGGATAAATGTTTACAGTAAACTACTTTTACAAGTTGAATCTGAATTGATGAACAAACTTATTAAATTATACCACTTTCAAAACACTTTAGACAACTACTGTTGTCTGCATCATTATACTCTGTGGAGGAGTTTCTGGGTTGCTCGTTTGTTATTGGGTGTGATTTCCTGCTGAGTACCCACATTATTTGTGAATTTTTTGGAATTGTATTCAAATTTTAACTCGCTAAAAATGTTTGGATTATTTTGAATATTTTATTCTATAGTGAAAAGGACTTAGGCATTACTTAATCCCATAGGCCTGCTGAAAGAAGTAAATAAAATGAATTTAGAGGTTCAACTGTTAATCAGATATAAGGAGATCTTGACAATCCTTTGTGAACAAGTGTGAAGGAAAGACTTGGAATATAAAAGAATGGTATATGAATTCTTTACCATGACAAAACATCGACATATAACACACTATCTATCGAATCATTTTTGACAAAACACAGAATAGCTTGTTGGAACATCCATTTAACTCATCTGAATTATTTTTGTTTCCCAATATCAAGTCTGCATTAAAAGAGAAAATCTTCTTGACTCCACAGATACAGTAAAGACAAAGTGATGAAGCTGATAAAGGGGCCTTTCTTTAAATCAGAAGATAACCTCGACTACTTTTGACAGTGGAAGATTCATATAAAGAGGGTAGGGATCGGGTAAGTAAGTGTATTGAAATCTCCATTGTGTAAATTGTTAAATAACTTTTCTTTTTTTTTAATCCGGTTATTTTATAGCCACACTTGATATCTGTTATTTAAATCCTATAATGACCATCAAAAATCAAAATTAAGCAGTACTCATTTTATAACTGAAACTGACTTTACAAACATTTAATAACTCAAATTGCACAACAAAAATCTATGAACCATATAAATTATTATGAAAAGCTCTCTGAAGCTCAATTAAAGATTTACTCTGACCTAAACTTTTTTTTTGTAACTGCCTTCATCCTTTATCTCCAAAGAGAAGCAAGATGTGTGTCTGAAAATCAAAATTTGACATTCAATTATGATGAGGTTATATAAAAATAATTATATATATATATATATATATATATATATATATATATATATATAAAATACAACTTTTCTCTGTTCGTTGTAACTCAAAAATCTACCATCCGATTTCCATGTGGTTTAATTGCCTTTGTACATACAATATCTGGAGGTTTTAGCACTTGTTTGATTAAAATTTATTCAGTAGTTTCAAGTTATAACAATTTTTTTCCTTTTTTTTTTTTTTTTTTTCTTTTCTTTTTTCCCCCACATGTGAAATGAACACCAGAATTCAACATATTTTACACATTTTATTAAAATTTTCAATAACAAGGCGGTATTTGAACTCAAGTTATAATTGAAAACTTCTTTGAAATCGATGCAACAATTCCAGAGTTATAACTATTTTTGCTGAAAATCTCTGTATTTTCCCATACACCGTATCATATTTAAATAATTACATTTAAAAATAGGCTACAAAGATTAAAATAGTTTTGCTTTGCGTAAAATTTATAACAAGACACTACAAATGTTGCCAAGAAACGTTACTTGAAAAAACTATGAATGAAACTTTTGCTATAAATAGATGTAACCTACTAACATAGTGAACGACCAAGATCAAAACTTACATTATCATTATTTCCTTTACTTTTTTTAATGATATTCGACAGATAGTTTCAATAATAAAAAAAATTGATACAATTTTATTATATTTCTTTCAAATGATATCTGATCAGATTTTAGTCTCTGTTTGATTAAAATTGGTTTTGTAGTTCCTAAGTTATAAGAATATTTATCTACATGGGTAATTTAAAAAAAAAACAGATATTTCACTATATTGTAACAAAATTTTATACTTATTTGAGATGTTAAGATGAAATGTTTGAATTAGTTATTAATATGTTTTGTTCATTTACTCATTGTTAATAATATTCATGTATTTAAATACACAAGGATGTATAAAGATAGGCAACAGAAAACAGATGATAAACAAATGAACGTAACCATAAAATGTAATAATAACACTTTGAATTTAGGATATTAAATAAACATTTGCAGTAAGAAACTCACATAACTAAAAATACACACAGCGATAATAATAATACAAATTAATTTTGGAATGTGTAAAAGAGAGGAAGGAGAGAAACAATTGTAAACATCAAAATAACGATTTACCAGTTTAGGTCATATTAAATTTAATCATGTAAGGTTCAACAAGGAGCACAAGTTACAGTCACATATCAATACGATAGGCTAGTTCACGATAAGGAGTTCACAAATAAAGAAGGGAAATAATTATTTGAACACTTTTGGTTAAATAAATTCAAAATTAAGATAAATAATAATTTGAGTTGTCTTGGGTTGATGAAAGAAGCAAATAACTTGTAAAGTCAATAGCGACGGCCATCTTATCTTGTCGCATGGCTAGTTAATGGATAGTGGAAATGAAATAGGCTTAAGTTTAATAAAACAGATGTCTCTGATGATAATTAGATATTGTTGGTGGTAATTCAAAATTATTTCAATAGCATAATAAATAAATAATGTTAAATAAAATAAAATTTGTATATAATTAATTGTAAAACTCAAATAAATAGTAAAGAAAATAAATAAATACATGACCTAGATTTAGAAAGTTAGTTTAAAACGTTTATATATAAAATATTATGCAAATTTAATCACCAGAGAAGTAAGGGGAGGAAAAATAACTAAACTAATTAAGGAGAATATTTGTTACAACAATGAAGAAGAAGCTCTTTCTTGCTCTCAGCCTAGGCAAATCATTTTTTTTTTTTTTTTTTGCTCTTACAGAAGTTTAGATTTGGACTATATATATATATATATATATATATATATATATATATATATATATATATATATATATAGGAAAATAAAGTAGTTTTGTAACTTATGCAGTGAAAGTAAATAATTACCAGGGAAAAGAATCAACAAGGACTGATAAGTATTTATGTATGTACTAAGAATAAATTGGACCTGAACCTAGGGCAACATTTAGTAGTAATTGTATCTCATCCAAATTTGAATTCCCACCAGGAGGCGACCTGGAACTTTGTAACACTTTATATTTAGAACATAGATATTTTTATTATTGTGGATTGTTTGAACTTTTAAAAAATTGGGCTATATGTGATTTGAAGAAATTAAAACTAAATTGGGACAATACTCTAGAAACATTGTAAAATAGCATTAAGTTGGATAGGTTTTTTTTTTTATGTGATGCATGTAATAATTAAATTTAGACTGTTTGCAAGTATATTGAACTTTTAACCCATAGTAAACCCAAGTAGAAAGAGTTCTCTCAAAAATAAGAATAAAGAAAAAATGTGAACCTAATAATTTGTATAACAATACTGAATAATAAATTTGTTAATTATATAAAACTTGACTTACCACACTAATTAAAAATAAGATAAGAAAATTATAATATCTTACAAATTTTATTAGAATTTTTAGTGACAAAATTGATATATGATTTAAAACTAACTTAAAACTTTTTAAAAATCAGAATAGTAGTTCCCAAGTTTAAAATTTATTTATTTATTTGGGATTAAGAGAAATATATATTCATGTTCAGCTTACTTTAAATAAACTTTTTAGATGGTTTCAGTAACTAGATATATTAATTTATAAAAATGAAAAGGTTAAAAGCATTTAACCAAATTATTTATTCATCCCTCCTCTCATCCTTATTTATCGGACGATGCAGTTGTAGATGATGAAGATGTTTTTAATTACTCAATGCATTCAACTCTACAGGATTACCAATTCATAGATTTACTTTAAAACTAGGTTTACTAATAATCTTGTTTAGGAAAATTAATCCGTCGAAATTATGAAATGGCACTTGCATAACAGTAAAGTCAGTGAAAAATTATGTGACAGGCAACAATTATAATGTGTTGCGGTACAGGTAAAAGGTGATAATCTCTAGAATACCTGTGATCCCTCGATTAAATTTTCAACTTAAACGCTAATTTCCTATCAGTTTGCTTTCCAATTACTACTAATAAATCACAGAGTCAAACCCTCAGAGTAGATGGTGTTGATCTGCATCCCACATGAATAATTCTATCTTCCACGGTCATATGCAAGTTCTAGGAGTAATCATTACCTGCTGACACCTAATGGTAAAACTAAAAATACTGTTTACAAGAGGCCCTAGGAAAAAACTTTTCTATCAGAACTTATCATTTTCTCTTCTGTGTTCTATCTATATTATAAAAATAGTAAAAAATATTTAAAAAGTGTTAAAAACATTTAATTTGGTAAAATCTCCTGTATTTTATCAACCTAGCTACAAAAAATTTAAATCAAACAAACCTATAATAAGCTATCCTGACATTCAAAAACTTATAATAAAAAACGTGTAAACCATATAGGTGGAGCCGCGACCAAATTAAGGATATGCAAACAACGCCCAACTACCATGCGGATGGAGCCGCAATACAGCTAGTTACGATATTTACAATAGTACTTCCGCTTCCTCTATTGTACAAATGGATATATTTTTATCACGGAAACTAAACACATAATGAATACTATTGCATTTGGAACAGCACTGTTTTCTGTTTTAGAAATTCTATTTCCTTGTTGCCTACTACACATTTTTCGCTAATCACGTACTTTAGCATGTCAAAATATAAATATAATTATTTAAATATGTACACAATCACTGAACATATGAAATGTGGCTATAAAATAACTGGACTGATTTGTATGTTGCTTTCCTGTGACCTTGGCTACATGAATGGAAGCGCCTAGAAATTTACCTAGGCTCATTTCCGCCCAGAAAAATTTAATAGAAAAAACAATCAAACTATCTTTTTATATAGGAGTTTATTTTACAGTTCCTTCATAATTTCGGAGATATAACCAAAAACTAATTTATTTAAAGTTTAAATGTGTTTTTTTAATGCCTAAACGTATATGCAAAACTTTTATCTTATTGTATTGGCCATCCAAAAAACTACTTATATTCAAAAAATCAGCCATTTACCAATTAATTTACAGTTGAAACCTCTGAAGACTGTACTAATAAAATGAAATAACATTTTTTCTATTATTTAATTTGTTAAATAAACATTTTCTTTAATCAGTCTAGTTATTTTATAGCCACATCTTGTATAGTGTATTAACAGCTTACACTCTCACAAATCTCTAAGGTATCGAAATTTATAATTATTTTTAGAGCTCTACTCATAAACAAGCTGAGATTATATTAATATTATATTTTATCAGAAACATTGAATTAAATACTTTTAATCATTGTGAAATCAAAATAACAGGATTTCTTATTTTATTTACTAGGTACAATATGAATACAATAGATAACAGTGAATGATGAGTTATTAGTCTTTGATTGTATATACATAGGTTATTTATTGTCTTATCTCGGGGAGGGGATTAAGCGTGCCGGCACTTTCCAAGGTCACTAAATAATCATATGATATGATCCTTAATTATAATGTTCACAGTTTATAAATATTTAAAAATCAATTTGTTGATGAAGAAATTCAACTAAATGTCTTAGGTTATTTAAATGGTGAAAATGGAATGAGGACATGTGAAGTTCATCATTTGGATGGACGTTATGATTCACTAAATATTGTCTTATTGATTACTAAGTTTATATTTAATCTTTGCACTATGTCTTATTCAGTTTATTTGTGATTATATCTGATTATATATATTTATAGTTCAAGTTCATAGTAGGAACTGGTTAAATTGCTTAAGCTAGACTTATGGTAAAATATAGTGTTGGATTGATCTCACCAATTGGTAGGATTATTGGATTAGGTTTCAGGTAATATTGGTTAGACATCTTCAATCTTCCCTTGGAATAGGTCGGTTTTGGTTATTTTATAGATTCATTTCATCTGGTTCCAAAATAACTCGCCTTTCTGCTAAATATCTTCGGATAATTTATATGTCTGGATGCTTCCACACTTCTCTAACAATGGCTATCTTAAAAACCAAAATGCTCTTGGGTTAGGATCCGGACGTCACTGCCTTTACGATTTCACTTTTCACTGCACTTTCACTGATTTAGTTTATGAAAGGTGATGTTTATAATGATAAATGAAAATGGTGAATTTGGATTTAAACGTTATTTCTGTCTAATGATAATTTTTGAATACTTTAATTCCTATCAGTTTTAAACTTCTTTTATATTATTTTTATTTAAAATATTTATTTAAATTGCATTTATATGTTGGTCAGTGAGATATAAGTATTTGAACTAGCCATTACGATATTTTGATCGCTAGCCAATCAGTGATGAGCCAGCGGGCGGGCGTGGTTTCTGGAGTGACGTCAAGTCTGATAATGGATTATATTGTATTTATGGTCGACATTGCTCACTTTCAAATGATCAAAACAAATTGTTGCCGAATTTTCTAGGTTTTCGAGGTGAGCATTTCTCTAGGAAATTTAGTTGGGAATCTGACGGTACTTCTGAAATTTCACCTAGTGGTCTCGTTGATTTGTAATTTCCGATAAGCCGAAGCTATGTCGTGGTTTCTTTGTAAACAGAAACTGATATATTATGGGTTTCAATATTCGATATCTTTCGTTTACAGTTGAATTATAATTTGAGTTTTTTTTTTAATATAGCATTGCCTGTTAAGTTGTGAATAATTTTTTAGTTTGGCCTAGATTTGGTGGATGTAGGATATTTGTTTACTTGTCTCAGTTGTCTGTAAAAATGGTTTTATTCAGTCGTTTGTAGGCCGAGTGACGTCACCTAACGTTTGAGCTTCGAATTCTCGCAAATAGATGTCGGGAGCGATTGTTTTCTTGCATTTTTGTTTTATTTGAATAATTATGATAATTTGAATTATTACAAGCTCCTTGCTTTTATATAGTCAGAAAGAAAAATAAAGTTTTATCAGTAATAGAATCCCCACTCTTTAAACCTTTAGCCAGGTCATAATCCTTTCCACCTCCTCTCTAGGCTACATTCCATTTTTAGGTTAACAAAGGGGAATACCCAGCTATTGTATGTATGGTGAATTGTACTTTTTTTTTCATTCTTGTAAGGTACCTTGACAATGCTGTAACTAACGAAACCATGGTCGGCAAGTTTCAATAAATTTGTGGTTTAAACTAAGAAGTTGTTTTAATTAGTTAATTATTAGTATTAGAATCGCTTGACAGTGATGGCTGTGATGTCTCATTTCACAGACTCGCAATTAATAATGATTGCTATAATTTTGCATAAATAGAGGAACATTAGTGAACATATAAGATGCGTTTTGTGACACACTTGTGTTGATTAACCAAACACCTGTGGTGAACAAATAGAAAACAAAATTGAGCGATTAAGAAAAGAAGGGGGAAAAAACTAAAATTCCCAGTACATCCTTGGACTTTTTCGTAACATAGTTACACTGGATTTGTTCATAAAGACAGTGGCAAGGAAAACTGACACTTATACATATCGCTTAAAATGTGAGGAACTACACAGGATCGTCCGACATGTTCTAGAACATTTAAGGTCAGTAAATACTGCATAAAAATATAGCAGTCCTTCTTAAAACAATTTTGGTTTGACATAATATTTTGGGAAGCTTTTACCAATAAAGTGGATCACATAGAACTACCCAGTAGATACATAAGTATCATCTGCTGGTCTACAAAGGTGTGGACATGTGGACAGAGAGAAGCAAAAACGAAGAGACTTACCTGGACTGTATTGGAAAGCAAGATCCAAAATGGTGTAAACCAAGAAACCACTGTACAAAGAAGAAGTCTTAAAACCATTTTGAATCATAATACCTGACCACAAGAAATGACTAGAGGGAAAGACGCCTTTACCCAAGCATAATCTGGAGTAGTTTACAGATGGATCTAAAACAGAGGGCTGCAATCAGTGGAAGCAGACTTGAGCAGGAATATATCTTGCTGATGGAAATGGACCCAAAAGTATTTCTGTCAGAAATTACAGCTTTAAAGGAATGTGTTCCAAAAAAACTTGAGACTTTGATACAAGGGTAAATATATGCATAATCAAGGCTTGGGGGGGGGGGGCCTAAACAATGTTATACTTTGTTGGGTTTATGAGATATTGGAATTACTGTGCATTTGTGTTGGATAACAAAGCATAAACAGTGATAACTAATCGGACCTGACTTGTTTTGTGTTATATCCAAGAGGCTGGCTATGCAAGTCATTAGTACTTGGGCTAAAAAAGAGCATGATATGAGATGGAAGATTACTCTCGTTTCTCACTTCCTCTTAGTAAATTACATCTCACCTTCTCTCGTTATGCAGAAACAATATGAGGAAGGTGATAGTGTTCATTACAAAGTATTGCCACATGAAAAAATATATTGATATAGATATTCATTGGCCAGCCTCTGTTCAAAAATTGTGGCCTGAAAGAAGACACTACAGAGGACTGATCTTCAAATGTGACTGTCTCGATCAGAAAAGGACTGAGACCCTGAATCTTTGACAAAAATCCCTCAAGACAACCTAATATATATCGAGTAATTATTGTAACACACATATAAATGGAAAACACAAACAATTGGAGTACATATCTCTGGGAATTATTCAGTCAACACAATAGTTCATATATATATCGTCGGGTATTATTGCAACACAAATATCAATGGAAACACAATTAATTATAGTCTATATCTCTGGAATTATTTTATACATATAATAGTTCATATCTCTTAATCTCGGGGTATTAGGTTAGTGCGGCTTTTCCCAAGGAAATTAGGTATAATACCATTTAATATAAAGGACATAAAAGGAAAACAAAATGAAAGAATTAATTTTAGTTTTAGTATATGGAGAAAAATAAAAAATGAGATGAATGAAGTTGACAATTTATAACTGTTCAAAACTGAGTAAGCTGTTCAAGTTTGTTATATTTTTTAATATAGATGTTCGTATTCAGTTTTATGCTTTTATTGATTCCACTTTCAACTTGTGAACACTAATATTTATGAAAAAACAGAACAGGCCACATAGGTTTTATGATTTAAAAAAAATAACACAATGGAATGCAAATGGAAAGATCTCACCAGTTCATAGAATCTGTCTTGTCATCATCTTGATATCAGATCAACTTTAATATATATTAACATTTGAAATTATCACTAAATATTATTTCTTCTGTTTTTCTTCTTATTATTTTTATGATGTAGGAAATATATTTTTAAATTATGTAAATTTCTTCAATTACTATAGTAGAAGAAACCTGGAATGCGTCTTATTTGCCTCCAAATTTTTAACTCTCTTCCTTTTCACTCCAAATCATTGTTAGACCATGTACATAGAGATTCGAATGTATATTTGTATTTCTTTGAAATGATAATGTATATTTGGTACACTAATGATATGAATATAAATGATTCTACTTTATTAAATGAGAAGTTGTTAATAACTTCATTTATATTTATTTCTTCTAATTTTGTAAATTAGATTGTTAAACTATTTTAAGGATCCAAATAACTTCTTTTAAAATAATATGTTGTCTTAAAACTAATATACATATTTTGATTTTAATTTTTAATTTTTAATTTATCGTAAATTCCCGCATCTCAATGTCTATGGAATCTATTTAAATCACGTGATCAAGTTGTCGGTGGGCGTGTCTTTTGAATTCTTGTCAATTGTATTTCTTCCAGCCGCCATCTTGTTCAGACTTTCGGTCGTAATTTGAAAGATTTTACCTTTATTATTGATTCTAAATAAGAACTCAGGTGACGTTTTATATTCAGGGATATATGGATTATATCTAGGCCTGATTTGTTTGGTCTCTAGGCTTTCTATATTTCTACAATCGGCGAAATACTGACACTGTATTTCAAACTGGCAATTTATTTGGTTGACTTTTTCGTCTTGATAAAAGCAGATTATTTTTATTTCCTTGTCTCTGCCTTTGAGTTGTTAATTTTTACGGGTAGATCGAATATTTAGGCTTAATTTTGATATAGGTCTTCCTAGGTTTAAATTTGATAAGTTACGTTAATTAATTATTGTCCGGTCGAAAATCTTGAAATTTGACATTGTTTTGGATTGGCGTTTCGCATTCTAGCCACTAGGCGCGTGTATGTCGTCGTTTGAAATGAAAGGAATTATTATAAATTTGCATGATAAATTATTTATTGACAACATCTTTTTCGAGTTGTTACTCAAATATTTGGACAATTTTGAATTAGAAGAACAAAAAGCAGTCGTAGGTTACAGAATAAGCTAACAAACGTTGCAAATTGAAAAAATCAACGGTTCTTTTTCAAAGAAAATTCTATACTCCTAAAAAATCATTTTTCTAAACTTATTAAATATATTAAACATCTCCAGATTTTGATAAAGACCTATAATTTCATATCCCTCAAAATTTACTTCCAAGTGCATGATTAAACATTCGTAATTTTTCTTCACAGCACTTATGACAAACAAAAACATGAACACAATTTTTTTTTTATTTTGTATTATTTATCTTTAAACATGGAATTCCACCAAGAATCATCAGTCTCAACAGTAATGGAAAAAAAAAACCATGAACAATAAAAGTAGTACAGTTTTCGTACAGGCAAATCAACTAAATCAAATTTGTTACTATCCTATAGTTATAGTGTATCTATAATTATTGCTAGAGAAACTCAGGTTGAAAACTTAGCCTATATTGGATTTCTGTAAGAATTTGACACTGTTAAGTTATCCTCATCTTATATCTAAATTAATTGTTGTTATTACGCTGGAATGAATTGAAAGCTGGTTAGGAAGCTGATCATGATGTGCTAGAGCACTGCTCCATGTACAATCTGGAGTGCCACTTTATAGGCAATTAAAACACTTACAGGCTATTCAAAATAAAACAATTTTTTTAATGTTTCTTCTCAACAAAAATGATAAAAGCAAACATGAACAACAACAAAAAGCAGGCCAACAGAACAAACAATGTGCTTGCAGTGATTTACCTTTCAATCCAGATACTAAAACTCTCCAAGGAGATCGGTTGTCATATGATGCCAAATTACCCCGAACAATAATATATGGCATTGATTACACCAAAAGCCTGTAGTGGAAAGAAAATCAGGTACAGAAACTGGAAGAAAAAGGTACATCATATATCGTACATTTATTATTTTAGTGTACTTATATGTTTTATTATTTTTTGTACCACAAATATACTAATTGCAAGACAAAACAGAATATAAGATTGGATTACAGTATAAGTCTCTGTATAATATTATCTTGAATAGTGTGTTATAAGTTACAAATGTATTAATCTAAGAGACCAATATCAATAGGTTGTGCTATGTACAACTGAGAATGGCTACTGGTCATTGAAATGTTCACTTGGCTTTTTGTGGAAGTTTATTTGATATGTTCTTATGTACAATTGCATGTTGATCTGTTCTTTTTTATTAATACAGTTTATACCATATTAACTGTACCAGTTAATTGATACAAAATAAGTTAAATTATGAGATCAAAAATATAATCAAATTCATGAATAGTAGGCTATGGCATTTGTAGAGGAAATTCAACTACAGAATGCACCAAAATAAACAGTACTGAAATTGTAAGATTTTATTTACATAGTTTTACCAACATATACAAGTAAAAGGAAGCAAAATTGGTTAGACTCGGGTAATAACATGTTCAATATGACCTCTGTTCAGTTTTAGGCAACATTTGTACTGTTTTTGAAGGTTTTGCATCATTTTGGTGAAGAGGGGTTGTTTCATAACCACACATGGTTATTTTTTCCTGGAGTTGGACGATGGTAGCTGGTGGGTCTTCACGGAAAATCTTCTCCTTCAACATTCCCCAGACATAGGCGTCAGGTGTTGTGAGATCGGGGAAGTGGGCTAGGTAAGGAAACTTTGTTCTAAGGAAGATGAGGCGGTTGCCACAAGTTTCTTGAAGGAAAGCAATGTTGGTTAAAGCAGTGTGGCTGGTTGTGCCATCTTGCTGGAACCATTGTGAACGAAAAGACAGGTTTCGGGCACAACAAAATCTCCTGAGGTCTCCTATAAAATGATCAAGAATGACCCTATATCGGTCATGATTTACAGTAAGAGGATTTCCATTATTGTCTTCAACAAAGTATGAACCATTTATGCCTCTCCTTAACACAGTGCACCAAATGGTTACACGCTTACTATGCTGTGGCCTTTCTACAACACTGTCAGGACGTTAAAACCCAAGAAAACATGTTGTCTGCTTGTTATAAAACCATTAAGGTGACCATGAGATTTATCTGAAAACCACACACCACTCAGAAACTCAGGTTCTCCATAGCACATTGCTAACATTGAAGTGCAGTACTGAACTCTTGACTGTTTTGTTTATACAGTTCATAGGTTGCCCAGTTTGTATCTTGTAGGGAAAACCACCATTGTTTTTAAACATTCTTCTCAACAACGTATTGCATATATTCAGTATCAAAGATGTTCAGTTTAGGCTTCTTTTCGGTGACTGTAACACTTGCTTCAACACTCTTTCGTGGTTTTCATTTGTACAGACAGTAGTTGGGTGACTTGAATAGCCCTTCCGCTACGTCAAAACACTACCTTTTCTTACAATTTTTGATCAACATTAATAATCACAGCATTACTAGGCGGGTTTTTGTGAAAATGTTCCTGAAAATGTATTGCAGTGTGTGACAAACTTGGCCAACCCGCAAATCCAATTCCATATGAGCAAAAAATAATGCCCTACAATAAAAGCTTTCTCTGCAGTAGTTAGCACCATGCCAGAAAAACTAATATCAAATAAGAAAGAACTAATAATCACGAAGACGTGGCAACAATTAAAAGATGACATAGCTGATCGAGAAGGCAGCTACAACTGATTCAGTTTCAGTACTGTTTATTTTGGCGCAAAGCGTATTTCAAATTTGCAGTGATTCCGTATTTCATCTTATTGTTAACAGGAGCTTCGGTTGACAGAATTTAGTGGATTTCTCTAAGGAATTCTGATACTGTAACTTATCCTTATTTTATATCTAAGCCATATAGATATAAATTTGCTGAAATTAATTGAAACCTTTCTCATGGTTAGGAGACTGATCATGGTTGGAGCACTGCTAATTCAGCAGTCCTTGAACTCACTTTCCTTAATTCTTTTTCTGCTAAACTTACAGTGCCAGGAACTCTAAGACAACATGTCAAATTATAAAAAGTTAACTAGGCAGGCACACAATGGACTGTTATTTTATTTATTTATCTAGAGACTTCTAGCCCTCAAATACTCTAGGCCACACTCTCATCAGGGTCAGAATGAGATCAAGAATTTATCCAAGAAATACCAGATAGGAAAGAAGAAAGAGAAAGATCTAAACAAGACTAGGCCTACAGAAGAAAGGTGTAGGATCCAGCTTAGAGTACTCCGAGACTCCCACACCGATACTCACAATGAGTGAGCCTCTGAGGGGCCAAAAACAATATAAAGGTAACTTTTATTCAAATAACATTTCATTTAAATAATAGTTGAGACATGTAAATACATTCAACATAACCTTATCTAACTTCTCCTAGGCCCGTGGTGAAGATATCACACCATAAATGATATTAAACAAAACCACAAACTTTGATGTACATGACAAGTTAGAAAAGTTTTGGCTTACTCTTGGAAAACCTATATGCTATTACTAACTATACACCATTGTCCAAACAAGATTGTAAAATCATGATATAATTCTAGTATAATATATACCCAATAGCCTAACTTTTGGAATGGTTTTGGAATTAGTTCCACTGATGACTCTCACTTCAATTTTTGTTTAATCTATGATATATAGAAATAATATAGTACAAAATAATTTGTAACTTTTTTAGAAAATATCATATAAGCCTACCATATTTTATAAAAATGTTTAGTATGGAATGGATGACCACCAGTCTCTCACCACTAGCATTATTCCAAGTTTACAACTATATCACACGAATATGATGTAAACAGATCATTGAACAATGTTTCCTGTTTGTCATTTTTAGAATTGCACTGCTACAAAGTATGAAAAAAAAATGTTTAAAATATGGTAGGTAAGCTATGTCATAAATTCTTAGAAAGGTAGCACTACTGGAATGAGATTTAGTTATAACCTACATATTGCATATTTTTCATCTGGGTCACACAAAGTTAGTTTGGTTTTATTTATATAATAGAAATTATTATAGAAAGATAGCAAATGCGTTCAGAAACAATGGAAATGTTGTTCCATTGTGTACTACCCAACCTCCAATTGCCATATACTTTAATTTTTTTAAACTTATGTTACGCTATTACAAATCATATTTGAACAAATTTTATTTGTCAATAAAATTTTACACCTAATCAAATTTCTAATTTAATATGACTTTGTCCACCATTATCGTACAAAGGTACATAATTCAAAAGTATACCATCACCATAGATAATAATATACCACCTAAAATCAAGTACACAGAAGCTCTATACTTGTACTGTGCATGCACCAAGTTTTACGTATCCACATTTTAGGTAGGTACTGCTATATTTTTTTAACATGTTGCTATGAGGTTTGTAACCTACACAACAAATACATGCATCTAGGACCAGTTTATTTTGCTTTTACTTATTCAACCAAATTTAAGATACCCAATATTTGTTGTCTAAGTTATAAATGTCATACTAACATATATTCTACAAAAAAAGTATGAATATCTAAATTGAGAATATGTAATACTTCATACATACACAGTACGATTTTTATGAGAACAGAGAAGAAACCGAGGTATAGATATGAATACTACACTATTAGATATTTCATTAAAGATCACACCTTACATTTGAATTTCTGATGCAATATGATGCCGGTAAATGTTCAGTTGAGATTTAATGTCTAGTGTAGATCCCAATGCAAATTTGATAATAAAATTTAATTAAATCGGGTTGTACATACCTCATTTTGAAACAATTGGAACATCCTTTAGCTGGGAGGACCCTTTTCAAGTATCTAAGTCCAGTATATCTATCTAAAATAAACAATTTAAAAGTACGAAATCCTAGGCTTATGAGGTTAGGGCATCTGTCTACATTAATTCCTATGACAAATTGAGTGTAACATCGCTCAATGTTTATGTTCATCCGCACAAATAAATCTGGTTAGGTAATTATATATAGACTACATATAGATACCTAACCAGACCTAGTAAAGGAACTACAGATCTGGGAAGGTCAGAAAAAAAATATATATATACCTTACCAGAGCTATAATTCCTTCCTAGGTCTGGCTAGGTCAATATATAGGGTACATATTAACCTGCCGAGACCTAGTTCACATGATTCTGAAATCATACAGCGTAGAATAATGATTTACCTGTGAGAAGACAGTTAATAGGCATACATCTAAAGACATGCTATTCTATTAGCTATGCATAACTTATGAAACCTAGACGCATAAGCTCATTGTGCATTCTGAACATCAAATCCAAACTTGTTACCGGTAATTACTTATTTTTTACAGAAATATTGGATTTTGATACTTGAAAAGGGTCATCCCAGATAAAGGATGATCCAACTGTTTAATAATGAGGTATGTAAAACACGATTTCTTTAAATTTCAATATTAAATTGCAATGGGATCTCAACTGGACATAACATGATAGTTACTAAAAGTGGTATTAAATTAGAAATTTTAATTACTTTTATAATAGAACAAACAATGTAATTTTTTAACATCAAACGTGATCTGTAATCAAAGTTAGTTGTAGATATAAGTTTGAGCCAAATAAAGGCCGGACAGAACACAGGAATAAATGTTCCAAAATGACATGTTTTTAAGGATTCCATAACAATACCAATAGTTTTAATCAGATGCCATATTATTAACATTTTTTCCCAAGTTTCTCTAAGAACTTTCTTGTCAAAAATTGTATTCAATTACAATTCAATTACTTCAATTAGATTTTGGTCATAAAATAAATTACATTACGGGTGATCATAACTGTAAAAAAATAACGTTAATATGCAGGAGAGTTGGCCAATCGATTTAAATGCAAAATCTCGGCAATTCCTTTTCAAAATAGTGTTTTATTCATTATTTTGATACTTTTTATGTTTCACAATTCATTATTTCTATCCGAAAACAGCGAATTAAAATTATTGTTTTATAACAATTTGAGGTTATTTCGACAAATATTTCACCAATTTTAAGTAAAATCTATATTGTATTTTTATTCCGCACAAACAGTTCTGTTTTAAGAACTGTCAAAATAGATATCATTTAATATCAATGATTCCGAACCACACCTAGTTAAAGAACTACGGGTCAATGAAGGTCATTATATATTATATATTGGTAAATATCGGTTGTACCTCGTCCTCAGATTTTCCTACAACAAATTATGAAAGCAAAGTATTTACCTTGTAATCATAATAGTCTGCAATTTCTTAAATCAGCGACTCCTCGACCGTTGGATAGGTCGAAGGGATTGAATCCATTGAATTTTTTTACTATACTTAGTCAGTTATTTATACCACTAGACCAATTTCCCTACAAAGGATCAGATCATATTATTAGTTGCAATAAACATTTCAAGTTCCAAAATACATTAGTTTAATAGAAAATGAGATTTATAAAGGTACGAAATCCAGCTACATAGGTTAGGAATGCCAATATTAATGTCAATTACTACGTTCAAGACACTGAATGTATGATCGGTTGTTGAATCTCATAATTTTTTACAGAAAAATTGGAGAACGAGGTACAACCGATATTTACTTTACTTTACCTATAGTTCTTTTACTAGGTCTCGGTTTCAGAGACCTCGTCATCATGAATCTTATATCATAGAAGCATAGTAATAACAACATGCATAAGTGAATGAAGTGCGCATGCGCCCCACAAGTGATTTCAATATGGCTATACAGTTGAATATAATACAAATTTGTCAATTTCTAAGATTGTTAAGTAAATAATGAATTGTGAGAGATAAAAAACCACTTTCTTTGTAAAGGAGAATCGAATTGATGGAACACCGCTATTTTGAAGACAATTGATGAGATATCGCACTTTAAAGGATCAGACAATTCTCCCGCATATTTACCAAAAATAAGAAAAAGATATAGGCTATAAGATGGTATAAAAATATATTATATTAAGAAAAATTTGATTCTCAAACATTCCAAACCAGACATTAGAAACTATATTAGCCCAACAGAAACAATATTTAGCTTTATTTACAGTAGTAGAAAGAGGTGTAGGTCCATAAATTGGACAATAGTTATGCTTGAATCAATTCATACCCTAAGTATATTTCAACATCCATGTTTTGTTTGTACCAAGTTGTTTAAGAAGATGTATTAGTCAACTTAAAAACTATATATACCAAATACACATATACCTTCTATATTTGAGGGCGGTGTCAGAGCTGCAAATAAATTCAATAACCAGTTACTTCAAGCACTTAACCTTGTTTATTTAAGGAAGGTATATTAAAACCACTAATAAGTAATAACTAAACTACGCTGAAGCTGAACTGAACTGGCATTGGCTAAATTGTCCAAGTTTAAAACCAGTAACCACAGATTCCAGACCACAGATAAAATGTTACCTACAGAGTCGACAGGCTTAGCCAACCATAGATATATTAACCAACACTAGATAATAGAAAAGTTAAGCATAACTATGAAAAACCTCGAACATAAATATGCAATGACGTTATCGACGCTGTTAAAATCAATTTTCTTGCTCTATTGATATATATGTTTTTGTGTATGTATGGTGGAGAGATGTTAAAGAAAAAGTGAACCACAGACACTACTTTGAATGTAATTATACGTTAATAAAAAGAAACAAAATCCAAGTGTTAGTTTTGTCCCATCCCATTTTTTATTAACCACAGTTTATCAAACAGTTATCGACTGAACTGGATTTATTAGGCATCAGTATAGCAACAGAGATAAAAATAAATTAACCTAAACTATTTGTAACGATTCTTACTACCAATAATCTAATTTATATTTTTATTTACCAAAAACTATTAGATTACTAAAATCTATTTTGATGTTACAAAAAAACTATTAGATCGGATTGTGTAAACAATTGAACATCCGTGAACCCAATAAAAATAGAAAAGAAACACGGAGAGAGCTATTTGTTCTTTTATTTCTTGCAAAGAGATCAAAGACAGGTAAATTTTGTATTTTCTCTCTTTTTACCGAGGTGCCAATAACTTACAAAACTTCTAATGATACTCTTACATCTACATGTGTACAGACCGCAATGGAAAGTTAGTTTCGACGTAAGTTATCGGCAAAGATAAAATAAAATAACTAACATATACCAGATTTAAAAAAAATACATTAAAAATATATCAACCTATAATAAAAATTATTATAACTGTTTTTACTATACCAGAGAATTAACCAATATAAATAAAAAAATTAATGGTTATGATAGTTTGCAAATTCATTGTATACACTCATCACTCAAAGAATCAGTTACCTTATCCTCCTGGCTGTGGCTCTTTTCCACCTAACGAAAATTCTTAACAACTCCTGTCCTGTCCATTGTCCTTCCGGTTCGCTCAATAGTTTTGGCGATCTGCTGAAATTTTTGTTGGCATAAAAATCTTTCTCCATCTTCCAAAATGAGGATTTACAAGGACCTTTTTACAGGTAAGAAATCTCCATATTATATAATCTATCATAAGTGATGAACAAGTAACTTTTTATTCAGTATACTAACTTCAATTTACAATTAACCTTTGGCTATTACAGGATCTGAACTGAAACAGTATGGCCCCTTCAACATGTCAAACTGTCAAATGGACTATAATAAACTATTTGATTGTAATTAATTGCTCACTGTTCCATTATTATTATTTGTATTATTCAAGGGGGGGGGCTTATAAACCATATTATAATTCATATAATTTTTATGTTGTAGGGAGAATGGGTTTTTACATTGAGTAAAATAGTTATGCTCAATAAGAGTTTGGTAAAAAAAAGTATGCTTTATCAACATATAGCCTACTTTTAGGATCAAGGAAAATAATAGATTGATATACAGTTACTAGCATCTCATTATTCCAGTACTGAAATTATCACTTTTAGAGAACTCAAACAGCTGAATTTGTTCAGTAATATCAATTGTTATCAATAAGTTGTCAAGTCATAAGTTTATAAGGAATTTATAATTAGAGCTAGGAAATTTTTAGCCAGTTTTACTTTTGAAAGAATGTTTATTTGTTTTAAAATAATTTTTCCTTTGTAAACATTGGATGAATACACTATTAGGCTACTTATTGTGGTAAATATCAGTTGTAAATCGTCCTTAGATTCTTCTATAAAAAATAATGAAAACATCAAGTATTTACCTTCTATTCAATGGATCAGATTGTATTATGTGGTGCAATAAACATTTCAAGTTCCAAAATTCATTTCTTCACTATTAAATAATACATAAAAATTAAAGGAATACAGCTGTTAGGTTAAAGTCTAATAACGAAAGCTGATGTTAATATGTACGACAACATTAGTGTATGTGAAACTAAATATAGTATACCTGTATGAACATTATACATATACCTGGATTTCCGTCATGCAACTTGTGTTGTAGTTTACACAATGCGTTTCGAGAACAGGTTCTCATCTTCAGGTGTAATGTTTACTCACATGTGAGCACGTCAAACAAAATTAAAAGTACAAGCACACACACATACACACAAATCACTCTCTCTCTCTCCCCCTCTCTCTTTATTACATGTATATATATATTAACATTGGCATTCCTAATCTATTTAGCAGGATTTAGTACTTTTATAAATCTCATTTTCTATTAAACTGTTGCATTTTGTTACTTGAAATGTTTATTGCGCCATATAATATGATCTGATCCTTTAATTACAAGGTAAATACTTTGTTTTCTTAGTTTTTTATAGAAAAATCTAAGGATGATGTACAATCAATATTTACCTTTATTGTAACGAATTGAAATATATGTGCACTTATAGAATCAAATGTTATCAAGCCTAAGCTAGTATACAAATCAAAGTACCTAGTTTATAATTTATAACTAAATTAACAGATTGAAATTTTAATACATGGGAGGAGATGAAAGAAACATAAATGATTAATGTGGAGAGAAGGTGTCCGAACAATGTAAGTGTGAAATATCCTCTTTAAAATAGCGTTTTTTCCATCATTTTGATACTTATTAAAGGTGCTTACCACTTTTAAATTTCACAATTTATTATTTCTATCCGAAATCATCGATTTAAAATGACTGATTTGTGGCATTTAGATAGAGGTTATTTCGACAATAATTTCATCAATTTTAAGTAAAAATCTATCGATGTTTTTCTATTCCGTGCAAATAGTTCTGTTTTAAGAACCATCTAATAATCATACCTAGTTAGAACCACAGGTCAAGGAAGGTCTATATATACACACACACACACACACACCCCTTACTTGACCTATAGTTCTGGGTTTCAGAGACCTGGTCATTCAGAATCTTATATTGTAGAAGCATAGTAATATCAATGTGTAGAAGTTAATGAAGTGTGCATGCGCCCCACTGAGTGAATTCAATATGGCTACCTGATTGAATATATTAGGCTACAAATTTGTCAATTTCATAGATTGTTAAGTAAATAATGAATTGTGAGAGATAAAAAACCACTAGCTTTGTGAATTAGATTCTACTTCATTGAAAAAACGGTATTTTGAAGCAGAATTACCAAGATTTCGCACTTACATAGATCGGACAACTTCCCTCCATATTTACCAAATAAGTAATAAAACTAGGTAATTATGAGTTGTACCTCCCCCTCATATTTTTCTATAAAAAAATTATAAAAGCAAACTATTTACCTTGCTATCAAAGGATCAGATCATATTATTTGTTGGAAGAAATCGTTTCAAGTCCCAAAATGCATTTTTTTCCCCCCTCCTTCTGTTATATAGCCTATAGAAAAGCAGTGGCGGCTTACTCATAAGGACTCTCGGACGCCGCCCCCCCCAATAATAATATTATTTTAATAATGTAAATACCTATATGTATTTAATTCTGTGGAGATAAATGAATTATGAATTGCTGCTATGTATTACACCATCATTTGTAGCGGAAGTTTTACAATATAAAATATTTGACAAATGTATTCTGGAGTTCGGACGGTGGCCAGAGCGTCCCAGTTTCATTGCATTTAGTCATATGGGGCAAGCAGCAGACAGAGCTGAGGGTGCCGTGACGTCATTTACACAGCGTGTAATGGGCTTCTAGGGCAGAGTTCGAAGCTGCGCACGCAGACATCAGTCAGTGAAGCCACCATAAATTAGATGTTCCGCATTACTAAAAACCTTGTTTTCGATGGGCAAAATAAGTTGGCACAACTGTTCTAAATAGTGTCTCGCCACTCACACGAGTTGTTTTTTAATGTTTTTAAGTTTAACCCTTTGTGATTGTGAATGTTAAGTGAATGATAACATGTATAAAATAAAACAGAGCTTTACGTGTATAAAATAAAACAAAGCCCTCCCATTGCCCTTAACCATCGGCCGCTACTGTAGAAAAGAAGAAAATACAGCAGTAATTGTTTAGTGTGACTGCAATGTGTCTTTTTGGTGATTTTTTCCCCCCATGTTCTATATACCTTTCAATGCTGATCTAACTTTTTCACCGAAATATCACAATTTCAAAACTACAGAATTCGATCCATTTATAGATCACCAAAGTCTAGCAACATTGAACACGGTTAGTACTTGGATGGGTGACCGCTTGAGAATGCATGCACAATTTTTTCTTTTTTCCAAATTTTTGTGTAGGTCAAATAAATAGCCACCTAACCAGACCTACTTTTGCATATGTTTGTTAGAAAATAAGCGATATTAAAGTATGAAATCAACTTCGCAGTGAGTAGCTTCTAATTTGCTTAAGTTGCGCAAAGGGACGTAAATTATGTAGGTGAATTCTGGTCAGGTAGCTATATATAAATAACCACCTGACTAGACCTCGCCTAAAGTCACCTAGCTAAACAAATGATCATACACTTAATGACTTGATGAATGTAGTCATTAATATTAACATTGGCATTCATAACCTACATAAGTGAACTTCATAGCTTACTTTTTTAAATCTTATTTTCGAGTAAACTAATGCATTTTGGGGTTGAAACAGTTCTTCCGAACAGTAATATGATCTGATTCTTTGATTACAAAGCAATACTTTGTTTTCATATTTTTTTATAGAAAAATAATCACAGTGGTGAATATTTCATTTGAGAAGGGTAAAATTCAGAGATCCACAAATAAACAATAAAATCACTAGTGATAAAGCAAATACAAATTTAACGCTAATCTAGTAGCTTAAATAATAATAGAAAATACTTTAATTTCATGATAGTTAGAATTGAGGGTTATAAAGTGCAGCCATCTTAATTGTTTAAAGTTATCAAATCAAGCCATGAACGGGTGACGTCGTAGCTCTGGTCGATCATAAGTGGAATTTGGTAATAAAAGATTAGATTTCAAATTTAATAAATAGAGGGAATAGTTAGGGTTTAAACTAAATAGTACATAGGCCTATATAAAAATCAGAATGTGGTATTTATTTACTCCTTACTGCTAATTCCCCCCCCCCCACTACATATTTTAGATCCTAATAATAATTAATGTTTTCAATGCAGAAGTCACTTTTTTTTTTTACCGAAAAATCACAATTTAAAAACTGAAATCCATGTATTTATAGGTTAAGACATGAATGCACATTACATAATGACTATGCCAGGTCACTATTTATATGTCACGGCAGGTTTATCCAGGTGGCTATATATATATGACCACATGGCCAAACCTTTCGTAGGTTGGTAGCTATATATATTATATTATATATAACCACATGGCCAAATCTTTCGAGGGTTTACATTAATTGTGTAGTAATAAATTGTATAATAATAAACCTAAATATGAATATGGAGGATTGACAGCATTTCAATTGATTTATGATCTCAGATATAAACATTGAAATTTTTTTAGTAGGTTAACTTATGACAAGTGAATGTGAACATTTGCCATTATGTCTAACCTATATTAGTGGATTTCATAGTTTTTAAAAAGTGGTTTTTCGGTGAAAAAAAAAATGACTTCCTGGTTGAAAACATAATTTATTCTTAAGAAGTAAGGTATCAATCAGGTTGTAGTAAATAAATACCTAAAATGTTAAAATTTGGAAATAAAGAGAGTTTAAAAAAATCTGGGAAGAGAATAGTGTTTTGTAATCTGTAAACACAAATAATATATTAAACAAACTTAAATAATAAAAGTATCAATATATCAATTAGGAGTTAAATGTAATAAGATAAATAGAATAATGTTTAAATAAAAACAAATTGTAAGAACCTGCTAAGAAAATAATTTGGTTATATATAGAAGTGCAAAGAGAATAAATAGTAAATTGGAATTTAGGGAAGTGAGAATCGTAGGTGGGTACAGACTGGAACCAAGATCAGAAATATAATATTTGTTATTTTTATTATAAAAAAATTATTTTTTTTTAGAAGAGCTTTGACATGATGCAAGATAGATGTATATTTGGTTTAAAAAATGGAAAGTTTAAAAATGTTAAAAGTGAAAAGGTTGTGAAATGATTTCTACAGATTATTAAGAAGTAGCCTATAATTGAATTATTGGAAAAATAGAAACAGTAGCTCAAGTAAGATAACCAGAAACCAGGTAAAAGATAAAGGTTTTACAAATATTATAAGAAATATATCTTTAAGAAATTGTAAAATTTTGAAAGGATCATCTAAATAAATTAATTTTAATATGAACTTTATCAATAGAGTTGTGACGTAAAAGAACTTATAGGATATTGAGTGAATTACTTAACCAGGTTCATTTAATTTAACTTTAATGTAATAGCAGATATTTCTTGTTGAAACTCTATATTCAAGGATAAAATAAAGCAAAAGCTTAAAGTTTCAAATATTTTAATAATATAAATGAGCTACAATTGTTGTTTCGCCTTGCGGCATCATCGAGCAACTGATAATTTACATGTATAGACAACTATTTAAACATAAGTAACAGGAAACTGAAATACAATAGAGAAATCGGGAAAGGTAGGGGGATGACCTAGCAGTTTCAATTTCGGATCAAAACTATGACCCGAGTTCAAAAGGTGGTTAGCAAAGTTAGAGTTTCTATAGCCATGTTACCAGCTATTAACATGTTCTTTAATTCTAACTTTTATAGATCTACCTGATTGACCTATGTACTCAGAGTCACAATCTTGACAAGATATTTTATAAATTCCACTATTTTCTAACATTTCTTTTTTATCTTTATTATTGACCAACATTTTCCCTGGATTTTTTGTACAATAAAAGGCAACTTTACGATTACATTTAGTTGAAATAAGGTTACTGATTTTATAACTAGTTCTGTTGATGTAAGATAATTGACAATATCTAACTATTTCAATGCTCTCGTTATGGGAAGAGTAGACTATATAGAAACTCTAACTTTGCTAATCACCTTTTGGACTCGGGTCATAGTTTTGATCCGAAATTGAATGTTAAACTCTTACATATAGAAAATAAAAGCAATAGATTAAATAATTTAGAATGTTTAGAAATAAATAGATCTATTTCACTTAGGCCTATTCTCAACTTAAATGACCAAATTGTATTAACTTTAATGTAATAGCAGATATTTCTGGTTGAAGCTCCACATTCAAGGATAAATAAAGCAAAAGCTTAAAGTTTCAAATATTTTAATAGTATGAATGAGCTACAATTGTTTCGCCTTGCGGCATCATCAGGCAACTGATAATTTACAAGTACAGTATACTTACTTATACAAGTAAATTATCAGTTGCCCGATGATGCCGCAAGGCGAAACAATTGTAGCTCATTCATACTATTAAAATATTTAAAACTTTAAGCTTTTGCTTTATTTATCCTTGAAATTGTATTAAATTCGTCACCTCTTCTAAAACCCATCCGTAACATAGTTCATTAATCTTTATCTACCTGCTAGGTCATCCCCCTACCTTTCCCGATTTCTCTATTGTATTTCAGTTTCTTGTTACTTATGTTTAAATAGTTGTCTATACCTGTAAATTATCAGTTGCCCGATGATGCCGCAAGGCGAAACAACAATTGTAGCTCATTTATATTATTAAAATATTTGAAACTTTAAGCTTTTGCTTTATTTTATCCTCATTTAATTTAGTTAAGATAAATGGTTTAAAATAAATAACTATCATAATATATATATTCTTTTACAATAAATGTGGTAAGTCAAGTTTTATATAATTAACAAATTTATTATTCAATATTGTTATACAAATTATTAGGCTCATATTTTTTCTTTATTCTTATTTTTTGAGAAAACTATTCAGGATTACTGTGGGTCAAAAGTTCAATATACTTGCAAACCATCTAAATTAAATTATTACATGTATCACATAAAAAAAATTAACCTATCCAACTTAGGCCTATATGATATTTTACAAAATATTGTGTCTAAAGTATTATCTCTATTTAGTTTTAATTTCTCCAAATCACATGTAGCCAAATCTATTAAAAGTTTAAACAATCCACAATAATAAAAATTTCTATGTTCTCATAAAATATGTTGCAAAATTGTAGATTTTCTCCTGGTGGGAATTCAAATTTGGATGAGATACAATTACTAAATGTTGCCCTAGGTTCAGGTACAATTTATTCTTAATACTTAAATACTTATCAGTCCTTGTTGATTCTTTTCCCTGGTAATTATTTACTTTCACTGCATAAGTTGCAAAACTACTTTATTTCCCTATATATATATATATATATATATATATATATATATATTTATTTATATTTATTTATATATATATATATATATATATATATATATATAGTCCAAATCCTTGGTATATTTTATAGTCCAAATCTAAATCTGTAAGAGGAGAGAAAAAAGGAAAAAGAAAGAAAAAAAATAAAATAAAGAGAAAAAAAGATATATGCCTTGGCTGAGAGCAAGAAAGGGAAAGCTTCTTCATTGTTGTAATAAATATTCTCCTTAATTAATTAGTTTAGTTCTTTTTCCTCCCCTCACTTCTCTGGTGATTAAGTTTGCCTAACATTTTATATTATAAACGTTTTAAACTAACTTTCTAAATCTAGGTCATGTATTTATTTATTTTCTTTACTATTTATTTGAGTTTTACAATTAATTATATACAAATTTTATTTTATTTAACATTATTTATTTATTATACTATTGAAATAATTTTGAATTACCACCAACAATATCTAATTATCATCAGAGACATCTGTTTTATTAAACTTAAGCCTATTTCATTTCCACTATCCATTAACTAGCCATGCCACAAGATAAGATGGCTGTCGCTGTTGACTTTACAAGTTATTTGCTTCTTTCATCAACCCAAGACAACTCAAATTATTATTAATCTTAATTTTGAATGTATTTAACCAAAAATGTTTAAATAATTATTTCCCTTTTTTTTGTGAACTCCTTATAACTGAATTGTGTATTGAAAATATAGCCTACTATCGTATTGATATGTGACTGTAACTTGTGCTCCTTGTGCACCTTACGTGATTAAATTTAATATGTTCTTAATACATAAATACTTATCAGTCCTTTGTTGATTCCTCTCCCCGGCAATTATTCACTTTCACTGCATTAGTTGCACAATCACTTTATTTCCCAATATATAGTAAAAAAAAACCTTTAAAAAAATAAAATAAATATATATATTTATAGGCTTGCCTAGACTGAGAGCAAGAAGGGAAAGATATTACTTCCTTATTAATTAGTTTAGTTCTTTTTCCTCCCTTCACTTCTCTGGTTATTACATTTTCATAATATTTTTATTTTCTTTACTGTTTATTTGAGTTTTACAATTAGTTGAATACAAATTTTATTTTAATTTTCATTACTGTTGAGACCGATGGTTCTTGGTGGAATTCCATGTTTAAAGATAATAAAACACATTTTTTTTAAATATTTTGTAATATCCTTTTTTTATTGGTCTAGCCGACCAATGGTTTCGCCTGCTGGTCGTCTGTAATACAGCCTCGTCAATGCCTTAACAGGCGGAACCATTGATCGGCTAGACTAATAAAAAAAGGAATTATCGTTTTTTTTTGTATTTGGTAACTGTGTTTGAATTTTTGTGTCAATTTTAGTTACAAAATATATTTTGATTTTCTGTATTCAGAATATCAATTTATTTTGTAATTAAAATTCAGACACACAAAATGTGTCTTGCTTTGTACTGGAAATAAATATTACGAAAAATAATTAATTGTCTATATAGATCAACATATTTTTTTTTTTAATTTGTTATTACAAATGGCACAAGACAGGGGTGTGTCTGGCATGCACTTGCACAAATTGTAAGCCACACAACCTATCTTATTGTTATAAAACAGTATAATTACTTTCTGTGAAAACTGAGCCTCTAACGTATTTGATTAGTGGGTCTCACATCTGTTGTTCAGTTTAATCAGATAATATTTTTTAGTGTTACTATTTTTTGTCAATTAAGTTACATATTAAAAAAATAAATAAATTTAAAAAAATAACCGAACTTAATTTAATAACCTATGCTGGTTATTGTTAATATTATAGTGATATTTATATGAAGTGTTTTATAGTGTGATAAACAAAAATATTGTTCTGGCTAAACATTTTGGACTTTAGTCATCAAACAAACAACATAAAAGGAGCCTAACTGTAGTAACATGTACAGATAAACAGATACCGAACTATTATTTAATTAAATAGTTATAGATATTATTATTCATTTTAAAGTTTCATGAACATTTTTTCAACTGTATCCATAAAAGAATTGTATACAGTACTTAGCTTAGGATGATGACTTCTTCGTTTCCAATATCAGTCCTAAAAACTGTGTCTCACTCTTTTTGTGTCTTGTGTATATCACTCTATATGAGCCTACAATTATACTAGTCTGTAAAAAATTCACTTTTGCTTGAAGTCCATATCTAAATCAAATATATTTTCAGGAGACGAAATGTTTTCAGACAGCTACAAAATGAAGCTCGTAGATGATGTCATGTATGAAGTTTATGGTCGGGTAAGTTTTCTGCAATATATATAATTATACATACATACATACATAGCCTATATACAATTAAATACATATACTTTTAAATTATTGGTATTAATTTATAGTATAAGTCTAAACTATTATATAAGCTTCTAGTCTTGGTTTAATGAATCACATTTTATTATAAATTTTAATTTTGGATTCATTCAGTGCCACGAATAATTTTAAATTTGCATTTTTTGTTGACAATTATGGTAACCTACGTTTGAATTGTATTGCCAACATTAAATACTAAAATAGGGGAGCAGCATAGTTCGGATCACAAGCTTTACCACAGTTTCGGCTAGTGAACTGACAAACCTGTTCAAACCAATCTGATTCTGTTCTAATAATTTGATAATGAAGGTGTATGCTAAATAATTCTACATTCCACAGAGGATGTCATCCTCAAATTACTACGAACTTTTCTTTTTTTCTTTTATAGAATCTACAGACAATTATACATAATTTAGAAGTGTTAATAGAATTTTTATTGATATCATTTTGCATAACTGAAAAGACTGCATCTTCTAGGGAAATATATCTTTTTCTGTATATTGGACATTGAGATAGTATATCTATATCTGTTTGAACCATTTTCTATCTAATTTTTATAAAATTAAATTTAATAATTTTTCCACTTATACGATTTTTTACTTAGCAGGTATTGAAAATACAATAATATTTCAAGTGAAAAATATACGACCTAGACTGGGAATCGAACCCAGGACCTTTGGCTTTACGCACAATAGCTCTACCAACTGAGCTATCCTAGTCGCTTTCCAGCACAGGGCGTAGATCTCTCATTTGACTTTTTACGTTTATTGCTGCAATTTTTGAGTTTCTAAACTAATTACCTCGCATATGCGACATTGAAATTATTTTTTTTTGCGAGGTTTAGTTTAGAAACTCAAAAATTGCAGCAATAAACTTAAAAAGTCAAGTGAGAGATCTACGCCCTGTGCTGGGAAGCGACAAGGATAGCTCAGTTGGTAGACACATTGGCACGTAAAGCCAATGAATGATCCTGGGTTCGATTCCCAGTCTAGGTCGTATATTTTTCACTTGAAATATTATTGTATTTTCAATACCTGCTAAGTAAAAAAATCGTATAAGCGGAAAAATTAAGAAATTTAATAAATACATACGTAAGGGCTGATAAATGATGGGGGGGGGAATTAATTTCAATGTCGCATATGCGAGGTAATTAGTTTAGAAACACAAAAATTGCAGCAATAAAAACGTAAAAAGTCAAGTGAGAGTTCTACGCCGTGTGCTGGGAAGCGACTAGGATAGCTCAGTTGGTAGAGCATTGGCGCCTAAAGCCAAAGATCCTGGGTTCGATTCCCAGTCTAGGTCGTATATTTTTCACTTGAAATATTATTGTAATTTTTATAATCTCCAAAATTGCTAAAATGTAAACAGAACTCAAGGTAGAAGTACTTTTGCATCAAATTTGTTGGTATTTTGTCATTTTTTATATTTCTTGAGTATTTTGTTTAATTTAACTAAATGTCGGTGTAGCTAAATTTAATTGAAATTGTTCTTTTTTCCCTTCGATTAAATTATAAAAAGGTATTTCCTTTTAAAATCTTGGTATTAAATTAGTATTTCATCATATTCTTACTTTATTAGAATTGTGAATTTTTATAAATGTGTTATGTTATTGTTATTTCTGGCATATTACCAAAATTAACTTGAAACATTTCACATTCTAAATAAAAACACTTTGCTATATATTTAAGTTCTTTGAACCACTGATATGAATTAATAATTGTAATTAATATCTGTTTTATCTTATTTTCTTCATCTTTCGATCTGTGCTTTCCAAATCTTTCTAACTGTTATAGTTTTTAATCTATAAAAATTAAACAAAACTAAGAATTTTAACACGTTTTTCAGCCTAAAAATCACTTTTTTTTTTTTTTTTTAATTCAACCTTGACCCTAGTAAATATTATTGTATCAGAATGTGTTATAAGTCATTGTAAAGGTAATGTTTCAATAATTCATAATCATGTAACTGAAATTCTATACAGCAAGAGGTAAAAATTAAAGAATTCATTCGATAGAGTTTAGAATTTTGACAGTATAGAGTAGCATATGACGGAGCGTTGCAAAACGAGCAAATATATTTCCTTGTTCATAAATTTTTTGTAAATATTAATATTTGTTCAAATACTACAAGTTGACAATATTTTATAGTATTTTTCTTCCTCTTTCGAACTATGTATTCCAAATTATCGTAACTCTCATAGTTTTTTATGTGTATCCATTCTACAAAATTATAATCAAAATCAACCAATCCCGTTTTCTTTTCGCTACGTTTACTAATTGTCAAATATTGATTAGTAATATTTAGATTTTTTTTTTACGATCTTTATATCATTGGAAAGAAGTTCTGTTGAATATTTTATTCCAATCCCCTTTTATACTACTAATATTTAGACTGGTCTGTACAAGCAAGGACACCATTACAATCGTCTCTGGTGTCTTTCCTGCTAAAGTTAGTCTGGTGTAATGTTGCCAATGTAACCCCTAGTAGTGCCTCATTCTATTTAGAGAATTGTAAATAATGTTTTGAATTTTTGGCTTTGAGTTTAATGTGAACTATTTTTTATGTTTTTGTTTAAAATACAGATTTATCTTCTCAACTATATTCTACAACTATTTAAGTGTTTAAATAGTCTAAACAAGTTTGTTGATGATTATAGGTTAATTTTTTTGGCGTGAACAACTTTTTTCATTCTTGATTACTTTGCTATAAAATGTATTATTGTCGAAAATTTATAAATTCACCGTTCAATTGCCCGTATATTTCTCTAAACAATGGTCTATAACAAGTTTAATTTTAAATATAAATAAATATTTTTTAAAACATTTTAAAAATAGGCTTAACTTAGTAGCTATTGTGTACTTTATTCATAAAAATTTAATTTTTCTAATGAAAGTTTTCAAAATTGATATATTTTGTCTACACAATCTAATTTTTTAGCTAATCTTTCTAAACAGTACTCAATTATTGCTAGGAAATCATCATTGGCTAAATTGGTATTATTCACAATTGCACTACAAAACTTTTGTTATATAGTAATATAGGGTTCTTTGTGGCATTTTAGGTTCAGTTATTGCAAGATTTTTTTATTCCTGACTACTATCTCCAAACTATATATATAACAAATTTTTCATACCACAGATAGATTTTGCGCACCTTGTATGTCAATAATGATATATAAAAAGTTGTTTTTTCTATAATATTAATATTTTTGGTTAATGTTTCAAAATAAACCTAACTTTTTGGAAGGTTTTTTTCCCTTCATAAAAACAATTGATTTTTCAACATGTAAATTTTATAAATTGATTAAATTTTTTATCAACATTTATTCACAACTATATTACAAAATTTTTTGTAATCTCGAAAAATGAAAAAAAAATTTACATAGTATTAAAAGCTTTACTGTGTCGATTTCACTTCATTTTTTGATTCCTAATATACCAACTCCAAAATCTTTACGTCAAACACTTTTTTCATTACATAATATAAACTCTACTCACCTTCCTGAGAAAAATGATATATATTACAAGTTGTTGTTTTTCATAATATTAATATGTTTTATGAATTAAAAAAAAATATATATATATATATATATAACTTGTTGGGTTAATTTTATTCAAATTTTGATATATAATTTCCTTTTTGAGAAAGCTTAGACAAATTTGTTAGAGGAATAGGAAGTTTTAAGTTTGTCAATTTTTCAGTAAAATTAGTAGTAATAAATTAATTTCCTTATATTTACCCATCTTTTGGTGTTGTGGTACAATCTTTGGATTTATGTCAAGTTATGCTCTGCTAAAAGAATAACTTTCAATAGATCTAAATATGGCAGTACTCCGCCGAAATTGGCAATTTGTTTATAAAAAAAGGAATACCGAGGTGACTAAATATATATTATAGTTTACTTATTACTAATAATTTATAAAATGAAAAGTGTAGTACTGGGTATGTGTATATTCAAAAATCTATAAATTAAATACCTTTTGAGATGTCTGTATGAGTCCTTTGTTTGCCAATGTTGTTACAAATGTTTTTCTACACAGAGACAATGTGTATATGTGTAATATGCAAAGGGGGATGATGTTTATATAGGCATCATAATGGCCATAGTGTATTTTCAAATTAAGAAATGTTATAGATGTCTCAAAAAGTATTTATATAATAAATTAATCGTATATCAAAAGTACAAATACAAAATTACCTATAATTAAAAGTTTTTTTTTCTTAGATCTATGTTGTTTTAAGATTTAATGCATTAATTTAGAAATTCATGTCCATCATGACAGTAATTGCATATAGTCGTTATGTTTTTTTAACTTAAAATTATGAAAATATTTAATATAATGTTTAGTTGGTGACCAGAAAGCATGGTGATGTCAGAATTGATGGTTTCAACCCATCTGCAGAAGATGCTGATGAAGGTACAGATGAAGGTGTGGAATCTGGCGTTGACGTTGTACTCAATCATAGATTAGCTGAAACTTACGCTTTTGGAGATAAGAAATCATACACTGCATACCTTAAGGATTATATGAAGAAGTAATTATATTAATTGATGTTATTAGTAAATAACCGTTATTAGCTAGTAATCATGTTCTGTTATAACAAAACCTTTAAAAATGTTGGGATTTTCAAATTCTTTTCCAATCTAATTTTGCAATAATTCATCACCGAATACCATACATTACACCAATCTATAAAAATTACAATTCTGTATTGAATTGACATGTGGCTAATGTGAGAATATAGTACACCTCTCCAGTAACATATTCTCTGGAAGGAGTGTATGTTTTAGACTTATAAATGTTTGAAATAATTTACCAACTTACCATTCAGTATAACAAACACACAGAACACAATTCTCATATAAAATACGCCTAAGTATCAGACGCGTTTCAACGACAAGCTCGTCCTCTTCAGTGATACACCAGCCACACCAACCAACCACAACTCAAGTTTGGTTGGTTGGTGTGGCTGGTGTATCACTGAAGAGGATGACCTTGTCGTTGAAACGCGTCTAATACTTAGGCGTATTTTTTATAAGAATTGTGTTCTGTGTGTTTGTTATACTGTATAATTTTTCTCATAAGTCAAGCTCAACATTTAATACAAATTACCGTTAGTACTTAAAAATTCATATTAAGAAAAATAAAACAATTAATTTTTTTGTACTATTCCATAAAATTTGTGTTAATGCTGAGTTAGGTTTTGCCACAAATGAGTTGTTTGTAAAAAAATATTTAAACCTTGTTCAGGAGAGAGTTATTGAAGCCAATAAAACTAGTACAGTGTACTCCCGATTATCTGCGAGTGTTTGATCCGCGAGTCTTGTAGACAAAAATATTACAATTCTCTTTACCTGTTTCGTACAGCTACCAACCAGTAAAACTACGATAACCAAGTTGTGCAGTAGAGATAAGCTTACTGTCTTGAGTGGTTGAACTGTGACGCTATTGAGCTGAGATTTGAGCGACTGATGGATCAAGAAATAGCAAACCCAGCAAGAGGGGTGAACGAAAAGCAAAGAAGAGGAAGAAGGAACATACATGCATGCTCGATTGACACACGAAGTGGCCTTGCAACATCAATGGACTTCTCCAATATTTAGAGGAACAAGACGACGACGTGCAGTTAGTTGAATAACTGACGCTAAGAAAAGTTCAATCAAGAATCAAGAGAGACAGTGTTTTCTCAGTAAGAAACAAAAAACAATGTTTGATTTTTTTGTAAAACCATCGTTTTTAAAATTGCAGTACTGTACTAGTGTAACGTAATGTGTGTCCTCTATTGTTCTTATTAAAACTTTTTTATTGTATGTAATTTATAGGTTTGTACTGTGTTTTATGTACAGTATATTAAAATCATTTTATGCCAAAACTATTTTTTTTATTACATATTTTCCTTTAATTTTTAGCATGCTTGCAGATTATCCGTGATTTTCGTTAACCGCTATGTCTGTGCTACTCTATTTCACAGATAATCGGGAGTACACTGTAGTTTCCGGTTATAAATTTTAACAGTTTTGAATAACTATAAGACATAAACCGTTAGATAACTTGCGAGATGTAAGCAATAAATCATAAATAAAATAAGAACTATACAGTATGTACAGTTAAGTCGTTAACTTTTGTGATGTAAAAATTCAGACCCAAATGTCACACATTAACAATAAGTCATATAAATGGTAGGTTTTGTGAATTGTGTGCATTCAATCACAACGCAACGTGAATCCCTACAAATAAAGTATGTATATTGTTTAAGTTAACCTAAAAAAAAACAAATTAAATCAGCTGTTATTAATTCTAAAACAAAATAAAATATATTTGAGAATTTAAGGAGTTTAATTTTGCGAGATGTAAGCAGTAAATCGCAACACATGTTAATCTGCACACACAGCTGTTATAAATTCTTAGATAAAACAACAAAATAAAACTTATTTAAATGATAAATGTATTACAAAATAAGTGTGTCCAAGGAAAATAAATAATTTTCAGCAAATCAGCTGGTAACACTGTATAATTTGACACCTAAATAATTAAAATCAACCCTGTAGTATAATAATAATTCAAGTTTGCCTCTAACCACAATTACTAGAAACTTAATAAAACACAATTATCTGATTTAATCAATAAAGAACAATTAATCAGATAATTGTGTTTTATTAAGTTTCTAGTGATTGTGGTTAGGGGCAAATTCGAATTATTATTGTGAATTTCACCACAGTGTTCAACAAGATTGTACCTGTAGTATAAGTAATACACGAATAGTGCATAAGATTTTTATTGAAATAATTTTATCTGGTAAGACCTTCATAGTTAATTTGAGTACAATATTCTACCAATTCTAGCATTTTCTTATTATTTGTATTTGTCAATGTGTTTCCAGAATTCCTCCATCTTCAAATACTGGATTCGTCCATTATATCATCTTTAGTTTAAAAATTTCCATTATATTTAGACTTCTTCCTTTGTTGGACTGATGTAATAATCTTATAAAGTCTTTCATTTCATATGGATATGTCCCTCTTTTAATAAATGAGTGGCATAATTTGAATCTCTCTTTTCATATTTGTACAAACTAATACGTTCACTGAATCTTGTTTTTAACTTTCATCCTGTTTGGCCTATATATGTTGTGTTACACCTACATTTTCGTAGACTTCATTTTTATCATATCTTTCATTTCTATACTCTTACTTAATTCTTCATAGTGTTAAATGCCACTTTCCTATTGTATTTCCTACAAATTTTAAATTAACAATCATTTTAAAATATGAAGGTGGATTAAAGAATTTATATGGTTTCATTTTGTATATTTCTTTCCCAGTGAAAGTAAATGCAACCCAGATGTTTTCTTGTTTTTGTTTGGTGACTTTTGTTCTATTAAGGTTTGTTTGATTTTTACTGGCAGACCGAGTTGAAATAATTATATCTGCTATAATAAGAAAATGCTAGTGTTGTAATCAAATTAATTATTTATATTGATATATGATTAACACTACTTTTTGCAATTGTTGAGATACTTGTTTGACCTAGTTTTTGTGGATTGCCGGTGATCATATCATGGCTTTCAGTCTTTCAACATTTCTTAGTGTGAGGTCTAAGCTGTAGGCTAAATGAATCTAATTGTTCTCAGCCGAAAAGCATAGCAAAGACAGTATGTTGGCTTATTATAATAAATCAGCAGAACACTATCAGTAAGCATGACAGATAACTTATTCTGGATCATATTGTATACTTTTTTAATTATTTCCATTTGCTTTGTTTGTAGAGTCTTGAAGTAAGAAATTCATAAGCAAAACTCATTTTCATAATATACTATACACATAGTCTTCCGAGTTCTTTGGCCAGTTTTTTTTTTTTTTTTTATGGACAAAATCATAAATTGTATCTGACATCTGGATATGTTTGAAAAATGTTCATTCTACAGTTAAAGATGGCGAAGATGAACTCTTTCAATTCCAGCAAGATGGAGCTCACTCACTCATTTAGCACAGAAGTCTGGAAATGTTTAAGCGATTCCCAGGTCTAACTTTGCCTGCCTGACTTCCTGGGCTAAAAATTTAATTTACACCTGATATACTGATTTAAGTTTTTCAAGAAATTGACTTCAGTTGGGATGTCTGCATTATCACAAATGGTAGGCTAGTCAAACCAAAATTACTTTTGACTGAAAAACTTGATATTTTGGTTAAAATGACATCTCAATTGATTATGTAAATTATCTTAATAATTTTCTATGTGCTTTTAAAGTTGTAAAGCCCTTCAGATTCTACCTGGATCTAGATCCACATCTTTCGTGTATTCTTCTGTTAGATGTCTCACTCATCTTTTCTTTCAGGTCTCTCTGACCAACTCTTCTTCTCTTCTAATTCTGATGCTATTCGAGAGTATTCAGGAGGGAGGGGGTCTCTGTTTTTTTCTTCCTTTTTTGTTAGGTAATGATGACCAAGAGGTTTTTTGCCTTTAAAACAAGAACAACAAATTTGTAAATTCCGCTTTGAAACACTATATTTTGAAAAACTTACAATATTTTTAAGAAACCCACTTTTAATGATAATGTAATACAGTAGAGTCCCGCAAACTCAGCGTAATGTGGACCGGAAGTGTGCCGAGTTTGTGAAATGCCGGATTATCGGGAATAAGGGCAAAAAATAAATTGTAATTTAAACCCAAAGCGGCGGCGATATTCGGCGACTTTTTCGATAGCGGTATCCCATTGTCGGTGGCATAATAACACCGCGGCATTGGCACCCGTCGATATAGCATACATACACCTGCAAAAACGTTTGATGAGCCGCTTTTTTCCCACGAATCAATTTAGTATACATTATGGAAAATATAACATTTCTTTTCAGTTTTCTTTGACAGGTACGCACAGTATGTACAGTAAATAAAAATGAGCGAGTTACGAAAACGGAAGCGTGTGTTGGTTTCGTTTGAGACGCGGTTAAATGTGTTAAAAAGACTTGACAGAGGGGAATCTGTAAAGAAAGCTTTGTGACGAGTTTAACGTGGGAAAAGTACCATCAACGATTCGAGCGATCGAAGTTAATGCCCGCTTTGGGATCTGCCGAACTTTTACGAACATCGCTGTTTTTAGAAATTTTTTTTTTCCCGTCGGGGTCGCCGAGTAATCCGGGATATTGGGTGCCGAGTTTGCGAGACTCTCCTGTAATAGCAGTTTCTAGAATTAGCTAGAAAAGTAGTAGTGTTATCCAGATAAAGCAAAAGTAAAACTGGAGGTCACCATGCCCATGCTTGCTATAATTATAGATTTATTTCAGTTGTAAAATCTAATAATATACTACTATATTCATTTTAAAGATCATCAATCTATTTTGGTGAAGGAAACATCTAGTTTATTATTGTGTACTTGTTAACAAATGAAGATCGTATGCTATTTTAGAGATACAGAAATCTACAATTACCTTTATTAAAAGTTTGTTAAATTTAGTTATTTTATTGACAGTTATTCATAAATTAATTATATTAGTGTTTACATTGATTTCAAATTAAACTTTTGTTGTTTCAGATTAGTAGAAAAGTTGAACGAAAACAGTCCTGACCAAGTGGATACATTTAAGAACAATATGAATAAAGTAATGAAAGAACTCTTAGGAAGATTTAAGGACCTCCAATTCTTTACAGGTAATTAATGTCTAAGGTGACAATTTTTTTTTTTTTCTGGAATCAGCGTTACATTTTAGATAGGATTTTCAAAAGCACTATAAGAGTGTTTTGATATGAACTAGAGGAATCAGAGTAAGGAGGATATAAATGGTATGAGAGACAATTTGTTATTCATGTTTAGTTTGTTAAAACTCTCAACCAATTACTGCAGTTTTGAATTCTGTTGTTTTTTTCCTTTTCAGTTTTTCTGTAAATCAAGCTTGAATGCTTTTAAGTAAAAATCAAATTTTTAAAGCCATTGTTTCCTTTTCTGAGAAATATTTCCCATGTTAATTTAAGCAAAGTGATATAAATATGGTTAATTCTTTTTCTGAAATATTGTGAAATAATATTTTATCATTAATTGAATAAGTTGCAAACCAAGGATATTCAGAGTTTTAAATTATATAGAGAGTAGTTTTGAATTTTTAAAATCTTTGTTATTCAGTGTTTAGGCATTATTGCTTGTTTTATCAACAAGGGTGATGTCATTGTTTGCATGTCTTTGACCTGTTATGAATAAGAACTTCAATTTGTATCTGCTTAACACGTTAGCTGCCACGCCGACCAGATCGGGTCGGCACAGCTCGTCTTGTTAGAAACATCGGCTGCGGGATTTTATAGGGCTTAAGTAAATCGATCCGTGACGTTTATCGGTAGTCTTTGGGAACTTTATAAAGAGTTATAATTTGAGAACACAATACTAAAAATGTTATTGACTGTTAATTTCGTCAACACATTTTTTTTATTTCAGTTATATATCATCTGCTAATAAACGATATTTTGCCGACCGATCGGGTCGGCACATTTTATTTTAAAGTTTTACATTATTTTTAGTGCTGAAATATGAATAAAACTTGAATCTATTTGTAATGTTTTTTGTTAAAAATGTAATAAATATAAAACCGTATTTGTCAGAATATTTTTTTAAATTTGGCAACACGTTATATGCCTATGCTAAATTATACTTTCAAATGAAATGAAGTTATTTATGGACAGTTAACATTACATTATTTGCTACAAAAGCAGTAACAGGTGTTTTGTCATTAAAATGCGCGTATACAAACATGAGTACTACACATCTGAAATATAAAAGAAAATTTCAAGTCGCATCGGAGAAAATAAAGCACAAAATGTGAAAAAAATACAACCTTACAGAAAAACTACCAGACTTCACAAGGATCTTGCCTATTTATGTAAGTTCTTAAAACAATCTTCGCAAAGAAATGGTTTCCCAGGACACGTTTCACAAAATGTAGTGATCTTTTTGATACCTGATGCTATTTTAAAATTTTAATCTTCCCCTTCGGGACCGGAGTTTATCTTTTCGCCGGCCGGCGCCGGTGAGTCACCGCGATGCGCGACATAGCGATAGCTGCATTACTTATCAGCCAACGGTAAACAATACACATACTTCGTATCAAGACGTTAAATAATAAATACTGCTCTCTAAAATATAATGGTTATTGCCGTTTTGGAAGCACAATGCACAATCTTATCTGAAGACATTTTACCTTATTTTAGTCATTTCTTGACAATACTCATAAAAATATTGTTATGATAGGGGGGGGGCGTGTGGCAGGGCCCGTCGCGGATCCGGATCCCGGTATAATTTCCCGAAAAATCCTGGTCAAGGCTCGCGGGCCCGCTATCGCCGCTACTGCTAAAAATATCGCCGTTTCAGACAAGTGGTGATGTCCAACATGTTTTACTGGCTCGATTTGTCCGTTTTGCAACCTTGGTAGTGCGTACACAATCTTTTCGCTGAAGGTAATAATGGAGTAGAGATGCTTATTCTTACTTTGAGAGTTGAAAACGAAATATTCTTACTTACCTCTAAAACGAAATATACGCCAGTATGAACGTGCAACCAATCGGGTCGGCAAGTTTTTTTGTCAATCAAAATTCGGTGAAAAAAATCGCGGCCGACCCGATAGGTAACAAATTTTTAAACAATTTATTTTAACAGTTTAAAGTATATCTTGTTATATTAGGGTATTATAAACACAATTAAAGTAAAAATATCAAAAAATAATTAACAGTAAAAGTTGGCATTACACCGAACATTCGAAAATAGGCCGGTGGCAGCTAACGTGTTAAAGATAAGGAAGCTACTAAAGAATTTTTAATCGTATTTGGAAAATTAAAAATCATTTAAAAAAATTTAAACCCATGCTTATTTTTAATGAAAAATTATTTGAGTAAGTGTAATGTGAATAGGAAAGACTAGTGTCAACCCCCCCCCCCCACTGTATCACCACAATTTTAATATATGAAGGCCCCCAATTTAAAGTTTTTCGAGAAACTGATAGTTTCCGAGATCCCAATAGTGGCCATCTTGAGTTGATCACCCTTTATATATTCATATGGTATTTTTGTTTGTTGTTTATTTAGGTTGAATGCTAGTTTTTCAGTTGAAAATTATGTTCATTAATTAAGAATAGACTTATTAAACAGAATTTAGTGGGGCTACACACCTCCTGTTGTTTTCTGTTGGCTACAACGCAATCCAAGACTGACATTTCCCTCTTCCCATCAGATATAAAAACAAAGAGACAAACACAGGAGAGCCCCAATCGGTGTTATAACACCGGGGAAAAAACCACATCGGTAGTAGTTGGTACTAATTAATATTAACAATGACATGATCAGAACACTAAAACTTGGACAGTTTATAGAGAGATGCCGGTGTTCTTCGTTTCCTGAAAGTTCACGATTACATGATCTTATGATTCTTTTTAGGGATTTCATAATAAAAATGGCAAAATTATCAGGTGTTGTTTTAAATAATTTGATAAAAGGAAAAGCGTAATTTATTTCAAATCGTAAAACTGTTTATTTCAAGCACAGCTCAAATCAGGTTTGGGATCATGGACAAACAGATAAAACAACAAATATTGGAAGAAGAGTGTATGCAAACAAAATAATTATAGTTGAGTTAAATAAAAATTAGCTACAATTTAATAGAAAATTCAAGTTTATATCCTTTTGGTTTATTTCAAGAGATCCAACTTTTTACAAAATAATGGGTTTTGATAGCTTTTGTTTTAAATATTTTTTTCTCGTAAGTTAGCATGATGTTATTAATTTTCACAAGAAGTATTTTTTCCCAAAGTTTCATTAAAATGTATAAATAATTTCTATACATTTAACTAATTTTTAAAAATAGCCAAGTATAAACTTTGAGTTATGTAACAACTCTGAATCGCAGACCAATCAATTTTTTTCATAGATGCTATAGAAACAGATATTTTTTATTAAAAGGGTACCATTTTACAAATTAAATTTGTATACCCAATTTTACTCTTCTTTCCAAATGAGGACATATTTTTCTAACTTTAAAATGTCCTCATAAATAGACTTGGTAATAAATTGCGCTATCCAGACTAAAAGTGTTTTGTGTTATTTTATCCAACTATTACTTGGGTTGTTGGAGATGAACAACCTTTATCCCTTATCTCAAAGTTTTTTTAACATGTGACCTTGTTGAGAATTTCAAGAAAAATCTGTGAAACAAAAAACAAAACAAATTAGATACAGTAGATTAATTGTACAACAATGTGTCTAGGATTGAAAAACAAAAATAAGGATTTGTTAAATGTCTCTTCAGAATTTAAGTTTTATAATAGGATGGTCAATTTGTCAGATGTTAAATTTAATAATAGTGAAATGGAGGTATTATCTAAAGGGTTTAAATATGCTCCGACATCTAAACCGAAGGTATTTAATTTTGAAAACCTGGCTTTAGATTCGGAATTAGCAATATTTAAAGATATTACAACTAAACACATTTTTTGTGCTAATATAATAAAAGATGAGTATATTTCTTGTAGTAATACAGAGTTTAGTAATAAAGAAAATTTAGTCATAAAAAATATAAAGACAGCTATTAGATAATTAGCTAGTTGTTACTAAAGCAGATAACGGTAATTCCATTGTGGTTTTACCATTAGATGCCTACAACAATAAAGTTCAAATTTTTTGCTGAGCTAAATAGGACCCAACTAAGAAAAACAACAATATTGTTAAATCTATCTTAAACAAAACAATTGTATTTTTAGTCAAGCTCAAGTAAAAACTATACCGGTCATGAATGGTATACCTATGGATAATAAGTATTTTTGTGTAGAACTTTCATGTATTAAACAAATAGCAAATAATAATGGATATGACTCTAACGACATTGAAAAAAATGTTAAAACAAAATTAAAAACACTGCAAAATTGTTGATTTACCCAGTAGGTCAATTTTAATAAAACCTCATAAAAGTGGCGTAGAATTAATTATTTTTTGGGACAGCTAGCTGCTACGAAGTGGGTAATATTTTGGAAAAGAAAAAACACTGTAAACCAGCCTGTTACTGTAATAGAAATTTAGGAAAGATTTTAATAAATTCTAAAGATAAAATAGAAAAAAATGCAAAAAAGTTGAGTTTATAAATTGACATGTAGTATTTGTAATGTTGCTTATGTTGGTCAAACAGGCCGTAGTTTTAAGTGTAGATTAAGTGAACATGAAAGATGTTGGCGGTTAGGTTATAACAATTCTAGTTTTTCTAGTCAATTAAATCATACCTTAACTGATTTATATTCTAATATTAAATTTGAAATTCTCCATGTTGATGTCAAGGATTAAAAAATTTAACATTTTAGAAATTAAGCGACTTTCACGTAATAATGTTAAACGATCAAACAGAATTCTTGTCTTTTTCTCCACTGCTTCAACCTTTGTCAAAGTATGTTAAAAATAGTTTATGACTTACAGGGTTTCCCAACTACAGGTTCCATTATCATGTAACGGGGGAAATTTCTTCCTTAAAGAAAAGGAATTTTTTAAATAAGTTTTTATGTTTAAGATTTTGTGTGGAGATATGGGACACAGGCTTACCTTGGAAAGTGGTCCTTGGTAAAGTTTTTCCTAGCGTATTATTTTTTGCCTCTTCCCAATTAAATTAATTATTTTTATAGCATTTATTGGATCATGAGTTTCCATTGCTTCGCATAAACGGTGATTACTTAAATGCTATTGGTTTTAACACGTTAACCGCCACGCCGGCCCGATCGGGTCGGCACAGTTTCTGTGGGTAGAGCAATCTGCTGACCCGATCGGGCCGGCATCTCAAATACGTCATTGTTGTTGTTTTGCTCGACTGCAACACTACAGCGCATTCTAGCAGGGACAAGCTGTACTATTTGGACATTGCACATCCTATGTTTAAACGCAGAACACTCGGTTCCCAGTTTAGATTTGTTTTATAACTCTTTTCGCTGTTGAAAAATGCAAACTTTTCGCGGTCCTATCGGGTCGGCACTTTTTTTTCTAAAGATAAACCAACTTCTAAGTTATATGAAAACTGGTTTCAAGCTGTTAATATGTAAACAATTAATATAATGGTATAGGCCTACATTAGTTATTATAAAAGTGTTAGTAACATATTTTGGCGAAACGGGATGAGTAAGCTTACAGCTGGGCCTCGCACGGTTGCCAACAAAGATCTGAGGCGGAAACAAGTCGTGGCCCGATCGGGTCGGCGCCTTCACTTTTAAGCGAACTTGCGACGAAAAATGAATGTGCCTGCCCGATCGGTCCAAAACTAACCTCCAATTTCTCCGCATGAATAGTTGAAGAAAATGTAAATAAATAGCCTTTGTAACAATAAAAAATCGATATCAGCAACAATATGCCAATAATTCATGTTGGCACTACGGGATTTCGTAGGACCCTCTTATGGTGGCAGTTAACGTGTTAAAATAGTTATGAATTAATGACTAATTAAAATTTAATTATCAATGATACTGGAATTTCAAATCTCGACACACAAAATCACCTTATGACTTGTATTTTCAGGTGAATCTATGGACATCGATGGAATGATTGCCTTATTAGAATACAGAGATATTGATGGTGATAGTGTACCAGTACTGATGTTCTTCAAACATGGCCTACTAGAAGAGAAATTCTAAAAATAGAATTATCAAATGACTGAATAAATTCTGATGAACAATCTACAAGTAAGAGTTTTATGTACTGTTAACATTATAAAAACTCATTGTGTTTGTATCCAAGTCACTCTATTTTATATAATAAAAGAACAATAATGTCCGTCTATGTGACTTCTTTAATAATAAAGTAGTTACTTACTTTATGATCATATGACGCGTTTCGGAACTCGTTCCATCTTCAGAAAATCGCTCTGCTAAGGTTGTTAAAACATTAAAATAAATTATTACACAACATATCGCAACACATATACACATACACGCACATATTAACACAGACAATATCAACGCGTGTGCACACCATCGAATACGTTTAATATACTGATCCCTAACCTGCAGTACCGCTTTGTGTTTCTTATCTATTCCTCTAGCAAAGTCGTACATCAAGTTGGACTTAAAATTCAACATATGTTCTGGACTTTTTAACTGCGCTTTTTATATTTCATATTCCTCTAGCCCGTCCATTTGTTTGCTCTTCTTGCATATGTGAATTGGATGGAAGTTGCTTTCAAAATTAGAATACGAGTGGTTTTCTTCTATAATGTGTCATGCGTAGTTAGATTTTGGATACGCTACTCTGTTACTTGGATGATGTTCTTTATATCATTTTTTAAATTACCTCCCAGTTTGCCCTATATAGAAACACTCGCATTCATTAAACGTATTCGATGGTGTGCACACGCGTTGATATTGTGTGCGTGAATGTTTATATGTTGTGATATGTTGTGTAATAATTAATTCTAATACAGTATAACAAACACAATTCTCATAAATAATACGCCTAAATATCAGACGCGTTTCAACGACAAGGTCGTCCTCTTCAGTGATACACCAGCTACACCAACCAAACCACAACTGTGTGTGTAGTTGTGGTTTGGTTGGTGTATCACTGAAGAGGACGACCTTGTCATTGAAACGCGTCTGATACTTAGGCATATTTTTTATGAGAATTGTGTTCTTTGTGTTTGTTATACTGTATAATTTTTCCCATAAGTCAAGCTCAACATTTAATATTTATTTTAATGTTTTAACAACCTCAGCAGAGCGATTTTCTGAAGATGGAACCAGTTCCGAAATGCGTCATATGATTATAAAGTAAGTAACTACTTTATTATTAACCCTCCAACTGGTGATCGACCCCTTTTTGCCTTAAAAGTGGTCGCTTCATTAGTCACGGCTCAATTCACCAACTAAAAAACACGTATTTTGCCATTCAACGTTACGCCCACTTAAAATTGTCCCATCGCAATAAATAAAATACCGTTGGAAAGCTAATGTTCCGTAGATGCATATTATGCAAAAAAAACCACAAAACGTTATAAATAATATTCCAAAAATTGGCGAAGTTCGCATATTTTTGATGCGAAACGTCCAAGTTTTACGTTAACAAGTTTTAAACAAAACATTCGTCTCGTTTGTCAATTATTCCTATTTCGAAATTTCAATCTGTCACATCTGACATAATACTGCTTGATAGATCGCGTCTTTCTCTTCAAAACCGTCTTTTTCAAATGTTTCCAACTAGTATAGTTTTTATTATATAAAAATTAAACCAAATCAAGAATTTTAACGCTATTTTACATGCTAAAAATTACATTTTTTGCAATTCAACTTTTATCCTAGTAGATATTAGATTATCGAAATGTATTCTATACCATTGAAAAGGTAATATTTCAATCTTTCATAACCAAGTTTAGAAAATTTTATGTAGCGTGTAGTTGAGAAATATGACAACTGAACTTTACCTTGTTAGCGCTAGATTGCGACAGTTTCTCGCGGTGAGTTTTATATAGAAAATATCACCTATATGTTCATATATTTTTTCGAAATGGTAAAACTTGTCCAAATGTTACAAGTTGACAATATTATATAGTATTTTTCTTCCTTTTTCGAACTATGAAGACGAAATCATCCTAAGTTATATAGTTTACAAGTTATATCCATTCTAGGAAATGATCCTCTGAACTTTCAGACCGGTTTGCGATATTCAATGTCTAGACAGTCTTGAAGAATCCGATCTTTATTTTTATACAATCTTGTCGTTTTTGATATAACTGTAAAGAGGAGGTTTCAATGTTTAACCTTGTATTTGAAACACATCTGTACAAGGAAAAATACAAAGGCTGTGGTACTTTATAAAACGTAGAATAACCTCAAATTTGTTTCTTCGATCTCGCAAGATTTTTGCCGATGTGGAAATTTCAAAGTGCAATTGCTTTGTGTTTTTATAGTGAATATAAGTTTCATGAAGTGATTTTTTTATTATAACTTGTTTATACAACTTAAAATAAATGTGTCAATGTTTGTAGAGTGTAGTTATGAGTGATAATTCATATTTTCGGCCTAGTCTAGCCAAATCTAGTACTAGTCGGGCCTAGTTCTAGATTTGCTATTGGAACTTTTAGTTTCAAGAAACCATTTATTTATTATAATATGTATATACATAATATATAAATGTATATACAACTTATAATAAATGTGTCAATGTTTGTAGAGTGTATTTATTAGTGATATTTCATATTTTTGGTTTTTTTTTCACAGCCCTAACCTCAACGTCTAGGCTATTGTGAAGGTAGATTTTTATCATAAATGACCCATGTCTAATGAAAATTTTCAAAATTGATTTTTCTTTTTAGCAACTTTTATCCACAAATATATTAAAAATCTGTATCAATATTTAAAAAAAATCATAAAAAATTTTTAATATGGTTTATATACCTATTTCTGTGGAATTTTGCCTCGGTTACAGGGTAAATTTGTTGATTCCGTGCGTAATAACTTTAAAATGTTTCCATATAATTTTTTTTGCATTACACATATAAAATCTATGTATATTTGTGAGAACATAGGTAATAAAAACTTTTGTTTAGAATAAAAATTATATTTTTGGTTACTGTTTGAATATATTTAGTCAATATTCACATTTTACGTAAAAATGTACCTCGTCTAATGAAAATTTTCAAAATTGATTTTTCTTTTTAGCAACTTTTATCCACAAATATATTACAAATCTGTATCAATATTTTTAAAAAAATCATAAAAAATTTTTAATATGGTTTATGTACCGATTTCTGTGAAATTTTACTCTCCGTTACTCTCGATTTTTTGGTATTTGACCAAAAAACTCCAAATGTGATGCATGTAACATTTTTTTGCACTACACAACTAAATTCTATGCACCTTTCTGGACATAATGATATATAGAAGTTCTGTATAAAATATATTTTATTATTTTTAATGTTTTTTGGGAAAAAATAAAGAGAAAATTCAGTTTTTTCGTAAAATATTTTTTTTAATGTAAAATTTTATAATTTTTTTTCCCCTAAATATATTCAAAAATATTACACAAAACTTTTGTATATCTTAGAAAAAGGTAGTAAGCTATTGATTTTGGGTGATACAGATATTTCTGAAAAAAAGTTAATATCATTTTTGACATCTAACATACTTACTCCAAAACCGTTTCAAAAAAAAATAAATTTTATTACATAGATGAATTCTATGCATCTTTCTGAGAAAAAATGATATGTTATAAGTTAGGTTTTGTATACAAATAATATATTTTATTAATTTTTAAACGAACGAAGAATTTTTAAGACATATTAACATCCGCCAGCTGGAGGGTTAAAGAAGTCACATAGATGGACATTATTGTCCTTTATTATATGTTAACATTACTTCACTTACGGTAGTTGTAGGTGTGCTATCGCAGTTAAGATGCCAGTTTCTCAGACAGGTTTTGTCGATATACTACCTACTTTTATAAATATTGCCGGAGGTTTTTTTCCTCAATGTTGCCAAACCCACGGTTTGTCATTTTCGTGCCCAAATTGGTTTAGATATTTGTACACCATAGGAAGCAGTGATAAACATGTTTTAAAAAAAAATAAAAATTTGTAGGGTTTTTTTTGTTTTGTAGAAAAATGTTATGAGTAATAATTAAATTGCATTTTGACTGCAGATTTTTAAAATTGTAGATTGAACAAAGCTTTAAATTGAATTTCCTATCTCTGTTCATCACAAAATTGATTATTGTTACAACGTGAAGTTGAAATATGAAAATAAATGTTTATAAATGTATTTAAGGCATAAAATAAAATATTCATATACATTCTGTTCTGAAACCCTTTATATTCCGTTTGTCCTTATTTGTTAATACTGTAAAATACCTAGAAACTGATTTAGATATTGATTTATTTTATTATTATTTATTTATTTTTTTTAAGATTAGGCATAAAGAATATTTTTATTTGATAAATTTTGACACTTTAACGACCGGAAAACACGTATTTTGCAATTCAACATTTCGCCTACTTAAAATCGTCCAATCGCAATAAATAAAATACCGTTGGAAAGCTAATGTTCCTTAGATGCATTATCAAAAAAAAATAAATAAATAAAAAAAATTTAAAAAAAAAAGCACACAAAAGGTTATAAATAATATTGAAAAAAATTGGTAAAGTTTACATATTTTTATGCGTAAAATCATTTAGATTTGTACTGTGCGGTTTGTAAGTAGAAATGACGCCATTTTTTTCTCATATGTTCACAAATCTATTTTTCTGTCAAACATGTCGACCAAAACACTGTTCTGTAGATCACATCTTTCTCTTTCGATCTGTGCTTTACAAATTGTTCTATGTCCAGTAATCATGGTAACAATCTGTCTCAGGGACTTCCTGTCATACTGAACCAGCACCTTTGTCAATACAAGATCTGGTCCCGAGAGAAGACGCTTATCCAATTCTCTGGCCAGGAAAAGTTTCCGTCGTTTGATGTGCTCTTCCTTGGCCCATTTTCTTAGCGCTCATCTTACCATGCAGTTGAATGACTCATCCTGCAAGCGAATTCTGATCCCACAAGCCAGCCGGTGGCTCCTTTCTTTGCCAACAAATCCACACTCTCATTACCCTTGATCCTGAAATCCCCAGGTACCCATCCCAGGTGTACCATATTGGTATTGGACCGGACACATAGAGTATGGAAAAAATACCATACAAATTTGAATAAGATTTCTACGGAGCTGAGGGCTTTAATTTCCGTTTAGCTATCTGAGACAATTAGAATGTCCTTTTCCTCTAAAGCTTTAAAGCTTTCTTCTAATCCTCGATGAACACATGCTGTGATTGCACAAATCTCAGAATACTGTACAATACCTTCCTAGACTAGCTTCGAAAGTTGCCCCAGTAGTTTGACGGTATCCTCCATATCCAGACTGTTGATCACATAGTGATCCGTTTGTATACTAAACAAGCTGTCCTAGATATCCTAGTAGCTTGCCATCCTTCAAGTCCTCTTTTGTGTTTTAAGATAATGTTGAAGGGTTGAGTGAAGACGAACTCAGTTTGTATACCAAACGAGCTGTCCTAGATATCCTAGTAGCTTGCCATCCTTCAAGTCTTCTCTTGTGTTTTAAGATAATGTTTAAGGGTTGAGTGAAGACGAACTCAGTTTGAATACCAAACGAGCTGTCCTAGATATCCTAGTAGCTTGCCATCCTTCAAGTCTTCTCTTGTGTTTTAAGATAATGTTGAAGGGTTGAGTGAAGACGAACTCAGTTTGTATACCAAACGAGCTGTCCTAGATATCCTAGTAGCTTGCCATCCTTCAAGTCTTCTCTTGTGTTTTAAGATAATGTTGAAGGGTTGAGTGAAGACGAACTCAGTTTGAATACCAAACGAGCTGTCCTAGATATCCTAGTAGCTTGCCATCCTTCAAGTCTTCTCTTGTGTTTTAAGATAATGTTGAAGGGTTGAGTGAAGACGAACTCAGTTTGTATACCAAACGAGCTGTCCTAGATATCCTAGTAGCTTGCCATCCTTCAAGTCTTCTCTTGTGTTTTAAGATAATGTTGAAGGGTTGAGTGAAGACGAACTCAGTTTGTATACCAACAAGCTGTCCTAGATATCCTAGTAGCTTGCCATCCTTCAAGTCCTCTCTTGTGTTTTAAGATAATGTTGAAGGGTTGAGTGAAGACGAACTCAGTTTGAATACCAAACGAGCTGTCCTAGATATCCTAGTAGCTTGCCATCCTTCAAGTCTTCTCTTGTGTTTTAAGATAATGTTGAAGGGTTGAGTGAAGACGAACTCAGTTTACATTTCCAACACAGAGTTTTTCAATACCTTATTGACGATTTCTGAGTACCCCACCTCACTGGAGTTCCTCCTCCGTTCGCAATTATTGTGTAGCCTATAGACCGCCATTCTTGCCTCCAACATGAAAATATTTAGAGGCGGCAGGCTTAAAGGCACCTGTAGAGCAACTGTTGCAATCATAAAGGCACCTGTGACTAGCATGTATCCTAGCCACTGAAAGCTTGCAAGTTTTGCTGCCCATTATGACTTGTGCCGCTTTTGTCCACCATACTAGAGAACCGTATGTCAGTTGAGATCTGACAATCGAATTGTAGATCCAGAGGGCAACCTTCGGTTTAAATCCCCATTCATATATTATAAGTCGTCTCGTCACCATTAGAGACAACTTTGTCTTTAATATGGCATAGCCCAGATGGGCGTTCCACATCAGTTTCTTATTCAGAATTACTCCCAGATATTTCACCGACTGTGAGACGCCCAATCTAGTTGCCTCAAGCCAGATCATACCACCACTCGTTTCCTTCTTCCTACTAAACGGGACAGTGAGCGTCTTGGAGGGATTAACTCGAAATCCCTCCCTCCGACACCAGTCACTAGTGAGTCCCAGGTAGTAGTTAAGCAGCTCATCAACTGAACTTAACTTGGGAACTTACCTTGTACCCTGATGATTATGTCATCTGTGTAGCCTTGTGCATATTCCTGACCCATTAAGATCTCTAAAGAGGTCGTCCACAACCAAGGCTCATAGAAGAAGTGAGATTACGCCTCCCTACGGACAGCTTCTGCTTGTGTCTATTTCTAGTACCTCATGGCCCAGGGAGGACTGTACTTGTCTACTGTGCAGATCCATCCATCTGCAAAAGGTACGATTAACTCTATGATCTCGTGCCGCCCTCACAATTGCATCAAATGAGACATTATCAAAGGCACCTTCAATGTCTAAGAAGGAGCACGTTGCTAAGGTGTCAATCCTGCTTACTAACCGATGTAGGATGGATTCATAGGGACTTCCCAGGCTGATAAGCGTGTTGGTTTTTATGAAGCGGATTTCCTGACAGAACCCACTTCCTTATATATCTACCAATCAGTCTCTCTAGTTTTCAGAATAAACTAGGTAAGACTGATTGGCTTAAATGATTTGAGATGAGTATGATCTGGACGAACACGCTTCAGAATCAAAACCACCCTGCTGACTCTCCAAGCTCTAGGTATATTACTTGTAAGCTATACTGGCCTTAAAGATGTCACAGAGTTTGACCAAAAACTAATCTGTCCCACTCTGCAGCAAGGCAGGGAATATGCCATATTCTCTACATGATTTAAAAGAGCTGAATCTCTGTATCAGCCATGTTTAAACTATTACAACGTGTCTGGCCATCATCCAGTCTTTTCAAGCAGCCACCGCTATTCTCGATTCATTGCCTTTATAGCAGTCTATAATGGTGTCTCCAATTTGTGATGCCGCATTATCTAGGTCTGCAAAATTTCTTACTTTGTCTAATGACTCGAGCCTGTGGGAAGATCATCTTTATATTGTGATCATATAGTTCCTAAAGAACTCTCGACTAACCTCTGTATCCAGTTGAAATTGGATATACCATCCAATATACTTATCCGAAAATGACAGTTTCTCTGAGACCTGCCACCCTTTCACCAGTGTTAGAGCACCCTCTCGGTATATATTGTAACGTTGATAATTTCCTCTCTTACTCTATTCCTAAAAATAGGCCTGTTACCAACATTTAATATATATAAACTACTAGACATAAGAAAGCGAAGTAACGACTCAGCTCTAAAGTTGGTACCACTGCTCCCCTAGCTAGCTTAATGGTGACAGTTAAGTAGCTGTTAAGTGTCAACTGCACTATACTGTATCAGTTTCAGTTCCCTTGAAGGTCGTAACATCTTGGCATCACAGGGGATGTAGATGGAGTTAATTAATAGGCCTTGTTTATCACCCCTACGCTGTCAGCTGACCTGGACTGTCCTTACGTCTCTGAAACAAAAATTCATTAATGACAAGCTATGCATCCCCTTACCTACTATTACACAAGTTCTTACATTAGGCAGAGAATTACAATAAATAAGCTAACCTTTTGCATCTCCAAGCCTGGCTACCCGACCCCTGTGTATCCATATCTTCTGGATGAGGGCTATTTCTCACGAAGTGTTGACAGAAGGCTGCCGAAGCAGCCTTACTATGTTGTAGGTTTATCTCTATTACTCTGACCATCTGCCGGTTTCCCACTCTCCTTCCCACCAGGTGTGATCAGAGGCATCCTTCATAATCCTATATGTACTCTACGTTCGGAAGCTCTTATAGCTTCCAGCATCATCTACAAGAAAGACTATTATTAAGCCTTTCTGACCTTTCTTTGCTGACAATAGCTTCCATTCGCTCACCTTTAGAGCCAGATTTTGCCCATCGAGCATGTTGACTAAGGCTTCAGGACCCAGGCCGGAGAGCTGACTAGGAGGTCTAAAGATCACCTTTGTCGCCCTCAATACCACCATCCAGTCACCAGCCCCGACTCCATCCAGCTCAAAGCTTGCCACTAAACCTATCAGCCGTTCTCTAGTATTTTCATTGGAGCAGGCTACAATAAGCGCCCCCCTCTCTATATAACAACTAGAAAACCTAGGAAGTACACCATCAGCAAGCTTTTGGGACGCCACCACGATCTTCGATTACAGATTAAGTCCCTGGTCCTCAGTCAACTTGGGACTACTGCTATTTTTACTGAAGACAAATCTTCAATGAAAGTTTGAGACTTTGTGGAGGTATGATCCCCCACTCGTCTTACCTTCAGTGTCTGTGCCTTTTGACTACTGGTTGAAGGAGAGATAAAGGATTCATCCCTCACTCTTTTCGTCCCACCTTTGGGCTGGTCGGAGGTGGAAACAGCTTCCGAAGGCCTAACAGTTTGGCTTATGGAGCTGGTGCCTTGACCTGTACCTGGGCTTATTCCACTTCCTGGTATCAAAGGTTATGGCGGCATGCTTGGCTTTAAGTGCCTTCTTGCGCATTAATTTGGTCCTCTTCTTCCTATCCTTAATTGCCATGCCGACTAATTGTTAGGTAGGTTGAAAAGTTTGCGAACTGTTGTTGTTTATCGGGTTAAGTAGAAGATCCTCCTCCTCTCTGTATTAATAGGAAGAGGTGACATCCTTACATTCACATCCATTGGGATTTCAGTAAACGTCTCAGGACTGCTAGTTCTAGTTTCTACTGTTATGTTAGTGCAAGAGCTGGAGGCCTTGGCTAAGATCTCATGTTGGACCTTGGCTGTTGGTTTTCCAGTCTCGGTAAGTCTTGGTTTTTTATGATTTTCTCCATAAGAATCAAATGAGTAACTAGGGAAATATTGGCAAGGCAAGGCTGGCTATCTTGGAGAGCTTTACCCGTTAGAGACACGCAACCTGTATCATTCATCTCTTCGGCACTTTGAGATTAGGGATTTTATATCAGGGTTTAGTCCCGTAGATCCAACATATTTAGTCTCAAATAAATGTCCAGTTCAGGGCCACCACAAGCAGAGTACAGACATGTTGCTGAATGATCACCTCCCCTGGCTCTCGGCCCCCTTTATCAGGTTAAAACCGATGTCATACTCTCCTAATATTTTGTTATATATCTTTAAAATTAAAGTCAGGTTTTTAAAAATTTGGACAAGTTTTGTTGTGTCAACTTAAATTGAACCACTATGTTTATAAATGTGATTTCACACATACATAATACATAAATTGTCTCATCTTTTTTTTTTGAAAGTACCCATTTTTGAAAACAACACAACATAGTAATCTTTATACATAAGGTCTGAGGCATGCACATAAATAAACTTAAAAGAAAACTTTGGGGTATAAAGATATATTGGCCAAACTTTTTGTTTTTATTATATTAGAGCACATAATTTAATATTATACAAATTCTCTAAAAAAATTAAGGAAACACTTATAGGCTCAGACTGTTATGAGTTTTCCTGCAACATGTGGGGGGAGGGGGGAATCCTAAAGTGTTTTAAAATAAGAAATATAATTTTAAAAAAGGTGGAATCTACTATTTGGAATGTAAAGGAAAAGCAATAAAATTCACAATTTTTCATGAATCATGATTCAGATTACAATAATATTAATCCATATTCTCTTTCTAACTCAAAACAAAGAAAAGGAATACAAACAAGTCCAATAACAAACAAAAACTACATCATGTATAGAGGTTTTTAGTTCCATTTTATAAAAATTCTGTATTTTACGTTTCTCAAGAACAAAGGAATCAGTTAAATAGTTTTGATGGAGCATAGCTTATAGATAAGATCTCACAAAAGCTTCCTTGAAAGGTCGTGGCAAATCTTTATTAAGTTTAGATCAATATAAAGGCTCATTGCATAAATTCTGACCACTTCTAAGATAAAATATATTTAGGACTTTAAATATATATAGATCTCTCAAAGGAAGAATTTTTTAACTGCCTAAACAATGGTAAAGATACCACATACATCTTTAAAGATGTTTCTGTTGCAACATTATAGGGCTAACATTTTCAAAGTAAACCCCACCCCAAAATTCAATACCATACTGAATTCAGAATTCCACTAAAATGCACAATATATGTTTTTACTCATCCATAGAGGACATACATTTCTTAATAAATAAAAACTACAAAGACTTCAAAATAATTCACGTTTCAATTTATCAGCCTACATTTTAGATGTTTATCTTTTCAGTAATTAAATTTAAATACTTAATCGATTCAACATTCCTTATAATTTCACAACCACAATCGATCAACAAATCACATTCTGTGCTCACAGATTTATTAAAAGTTCTCTTTTACATTTAAAAACATGGTTTGATTAGATTTTGTATGGACAGGAGACAGGCTTACCTTGGAAATTGGTCCTTGGTATTACCTAATAGTACACAAGGAAGAAAACACACACAAAAAACTAAAGTTCTGAAATATTTCGTAAACACTGTTCACTTTCTCAATCAGTAGAGCAAAGAAGAAGACTCAAAACCTAACTCAAAAAAATACTGCTTTTCTTAGAGATATAATGATTGTTTACTAGCTGGAGCAATGATGCAAACATTACCCCCAAAATGAATCTTATGATAAATTAAGAACACTTGTTCAGAAAAATCACATGGTATAATTAACATTATTCGAAGCTTTGTTAATAATGATATAAATGTTATTTTTAAGTTTTGAAAATTATAGATTTTTTAAATTATGGAAAATGGTATATTTTCCTAATCTCACTCCAGCATTCTTTAAAATATGAAGCAATGTTTAAATTGTATTTTTTCCTTGGATCATGTCCTTGTCTAAGTTTGGCCTCGTTAGCACAGCATACAAGTTTTAATTTTGCAATTCTGTATGTAATTTCATGAGTCTGTCTTATCAATATCCTGTTGTTTGGCAATGGGTCTGTTTTGGAAACCTTAGCGAAAAAAGGAACCCCAACTTCGTCGCTAAACAACTTTCATTCTCATCGATCTCACTGTATGATATGACTCAATATCATTCAATCTTGGTTTTAGGCTCATTGTAAGTTAAATATAAAAACTTTCCATTTTAACACGTACAATATTATCAATTCGGTCGTCGAAACACCTGAAATTTATAAATTGTTTTGGAGAAGTCATTTTAAAATTTTGCTACCTTTTTATAGTATGCATGTGGATATATAAAGTACCATTTTATATCAAAACAGGAAAGGATAAATTTACTTTTTTAAATCCGTTTACTTTTTTACATTTTTTCACATTTAGGATTCTACAATTCATAAAAAGTGGTGTGTGTGCTACATGTTATATTTCTTATAAATTTATAATTTTTTTTTTATTATGCTTAAAAATAACTTACCACCCAGAAAAATATAATGACTATTAACAAGACCCTAAACTCAAATAATTTATGTTAAAATAAATATATTTCTTGTTAAAAAGAAGGGAACGTTTGTCTTTTATAAATTTCCTGTAAATGGACACTTTTTTTAATATTATGCATCAAAACTCTTGTGTATAAGGATAACACAAAAATACAAACTTAATTTCGCCTAGAATAACAAAATATAATTTTTGGTAGGTTACCTTGACATGGAGTCAGGCGTCACAAATCTTTCACGATTTTGATCTTAGAAATGTATCTAATGATTTGTTTTAATTAATTATGTCAGTTGGGTAAATTTTTTAAAATTATTTTATTTTTTTATCTTTAATTTAAATTGTTTTGTTTATCACTTTGTTGAGTCACCAAATCAAGCCGAATTCAATATTCTACTATATATTGTATCTCCTGTTTTGCGACTCCTTTTTATTCCTTTTGATCACTATAATCCGAATTTTTATTAGCATAACATCTTATTTTTTCACATAAACTTATCTATGTTATTAGTTTAACCTAAAAGATTTGAGTTATAGTTAATTATACTGTTAGAGTCAAGTAAATGGCCACAATGATTAGTAACAGTTTTGGTGGAGAATATCTCCAATGTTTTATAAAACCTTTTATTATTTCATGACATATTATATTTCTTAATTTGCACATACAAAATAGTGGAACACTAATTACAAAGACGCCCTAGAGTTGAATATTTTTCAGGACCCAAAAAAAACCTGTCGCAACGTATTTCAGGTGGCAGTGCTTGCGTTTAAACACAGATTAGTTTGTAGATCACCTTACCCAAATATATTTCATATTTATTTCAAATGAGTTTAGTATACTGTTAGCGTACAATATATTATTATATTAATTGACGAACAAAAATAAAACTAGTGACACTAAACTATTTATGGTAAGCACCGTAGGTGCTTGGTGGTATTCCATTTTAATAATTAAAACAAACACTTTTTAGTATAAACCACAATTTTTATCTTTGTGGTTTATACTAAAAAGAACTAGTGACTTTATTATATTATTATTATTTTTGACAAAAAGAAACTGTAATATTTTCTGTGATTTTTTGTTTTTGCTGCACAGTAATTCTTGAACGGCACACATGGTTATTTTGATAATGATTATTTGTTTCAGTTGGTGAAATTTGGACATGTCCAATGAAGAATAAACCATAATTTTGAATTTCCACTGCAGTGGTGCACAAAAAAATCGTCAACTGCTCCATCTGCGTTGAATTTTTATATGTTAACATATTAAATTTAAAAGGCATATTCAGTCTGTATATAATATATCATTTTACCATCTTATATATATATATATTATTATTTTGTATTTATTTTTTACTGGAAGATGGGGAAAGAAATCATCAACTTGATGCCAGTCTTTAAAAACGATATTGTTCTGAAAATAAATGATTTTGCTTTGAAATATGAATTTTGTGTAATTTAAATTAAAATTATCCTCATTATGTCAACTGTAACTGCAGAAACATTTATTTATTTATAAAATACTTTTACACATTTATGTTTTTTAAATAATAGTTTATAGACGGACCTCATATAAGAACATCGGATTTAGCTAAACTGATACTTACGTAAAAATTAAACTGATATTTTGTTTAATTTATTACTCATGTTTATAATCAGATAATATATTAAAAATATGTATTCATCAAATGACAGCATGGAATGTTTCTTGGTTATTGCTTGATTACAGGTGAACTAAAGCTTTCATTTACAAATTTATATATTAAAAATGTAAATCAACAGACAGCCGTAGTAATCTATTGAACTCTTGTCTTCTTGTGAGAGTTTGTGTTTTAAAGTTTTTGCGATAGTTTTGTTACCTAAAAAAGGAAAATGTAACAATAGGGCCTATATATGTCAACAGAAATATTAGAAGATAATCTTTACTGGATCTGATTGATTTTATGGTTATCGTAATGAATCAGTTTATTAAAATTGATTTATATAGCAAAAAAAAATTATTTAATTTTTTTTTATTTCGTAGGAGAGATAAAATCTTTAAAAGACAAAAAGAGACATCCGATCTTCCCAATACTGTGAGATTCTTACTCCTAAAAACCATTTTCCTTCCTGTTAGTACCCCTATCACGTAGGACAAGAATTCAAGAATGGTTTTCCATGTACCTAGCTGGTAAGATCTTTCCATGGACATAGCTAGATTATATAGTGAATGAGAGTAAACGTTTATGTATCACGCGAAGATCAAGGCAAATCCCTAGCTGGGACAGAGTTCAGGCAGGGAGAACTTCGTGACAGATTATGCAGGATCCCTGGTTGGAGTGATGTGTAGGTGAAGGATGGGATTACCTTACAAATACCTTGTTTAATGGGATTGCACTGCATGCATCATCTTCTGCTATCTACTCGAAATTGCATGTAATCATTTGCTGATCGCTGCTTCTGCAACATGAAAAGTATTAAGGAGTTGCAAGCATTATCTTCTGGACTACTGGAGGTATAGTCTCATTAATCTATAGTGTGCCTACCACTTCTGAAGCAAATCTGATAGGCCTAACAATTAGGAAATGGTAACAGTATTAAGGACATGGTAGTTATTTGCCAGGCCAGCAGTCCTCTGTATTTATCTGATGTTTTGTATCTGCTAAGTGAAAAACTTAAAGTTTTCCTGCTAAATGTTGGATGGGTCATTTGAGAAAAGGCATATTCAAGTCCTTTTTGTATTGTTCTAAGTTTGGTGCATATCAGTGCTTTAATCTCGAAACTGTTTTGAAGTAGTTGTCTTCAGATCTGGATATCACTGTCATAACATCAAATGGGAGCTGTATGTGTAAGTGAACTTATGGACATCTTAAATTTTTTTAAAAGCACAGACAATTTTTCAAAAATTGTATATTTTTTATTTACATCACAGGTGCAGAATTTATTTATCAATCGAAGGTTAGAGTTTAGGCTAGTACAGCAGAGCGAATATAGAATGCAGCACTTTCTTACATAAATTATTTGTTTTCCTCTAAAATAAGTTTTAGTTGATATTTTTGGTAACTAGGTAGCAGCACATAATGAGTAATATTGTGAACAAATAGAAGTTTTAAATAAAATTAATAGATATAAGTAACATATACATCAATAGACGCAGAATCCAAAGCAGAATCCAAAGCAGAATCCATTTTTATCTAATTTTTTTGTGATAATTTCAACACTTAACAATACCAAAGATATGCACATCTATAGATGCAGAAATAAATAGAGAATAAAACCCTGAAAAAATGACTTTAAAATTTCAAAGGGTTTACGAGTAATTGCAGTTTAAAAGTTTTTCGAAAAAGATCAAAATTGTTTTAAACCAATGATATGGATATCAAAAGATGCAGAATTGAAAGGAGAATAAACCCTGAAAAAATCACTTTGACATCTCAAATGGTTTAAGAGTTATTGCAATTTATATGTCAATAAAAATACCAGATTTTAACATTTCCCATTTCGCCACTTGCAATACCTTTTTAAATCGCCTGTAGCTCTATAACTATAAATCGTAATGTTATCAAAATTTACATGAGGAAAGAAGAAAGTTGAAATTTTACTGTAGTGTTTTCAATTCGAAAATATCTCTTATAGTTTCCGAGTAATTAACTCGTGAAAACAGCCAATTTTCCTACTTTTTAGGCGAAAAAGTGAGTTTTTTATTTTTGAATGTTTCTATAGCTTAATAGAAGCAGAATTAAATTTGGAATCGCGGGGTGCTATTGAAATTCCAAAATTTTTAATATTTTTTTCATTTTTATCTAATTTTTTGTGAAAATTTCAACACTTAACAATACCAAAGATATGCACATCAATAGATGCAGAATTAAATAGAGAATAAAACCCTGAAAAAATGACTTTAATATTTCAAAGGGTTTACGAGTAATTGCAGTTTAAAAGTTTTTCGAAAAAGATCAAAATTGTTTTAAACTAATGATATGGATATCAAAAGATGCAGAATTGAAAGGAGAATAAACCCTGAAAAAATCACTTTGACATCTCAAATGGTTTAAGAGTTATTGCAATTTATATGTCAATAAAAATACCAGATTTTAACATTTCCCGTTTCGCCACTTGCAATACCTTTTTAAATCGCCTGTAGCTCTATAACTATTAATCGTAATGTTATCAAAATTTATACGAGGAAAGAAGAAAGTTAAAATTTTACTGTAGTGTTTTCAATTTGAAAATATCTTTTATAGTTTCTGAGTAATTAACTCGTGAAAACAGCCAATTTTCCAACTTTGCAAAATGCTAAGGTACCCCCCTTGCAGTTTTTTTAGGCGAAAAAGTGAGTTTTTGATTTTTGAATGTTTCTATAGCTTAATAGAAGCAGAATTAAATTTGGAATCGCGGGGTGCTATTGAAATTCCAAAATTTTTAATATTTTTTTCATTTTTATCTAATTTTTTGTGAAAATATCAACACTTAACAATACCAAAGATATGCACATCAATACATGCAGAATTAAATAGAGAATAAAACCCTGAAAAAATGACTTTAAAATTTCAAAGGGTTTACGAGTAATTGCAGTTTAAAAGTTTTTCAAAAAAGATCAAAATTGTTTTAAACTAATGATATGGATATCAAAAGATGCAGAATTGAAAGGAGAATAAACCCTGAAAAAATCACTTTGACATCTCAAATGGTTTAAGAGTTATTGCAATTTATATGTCAATAAAAATACCAGATTTTAACATTTCCCGTTTCGCCACTTGCAATACCTTTTTAAATCGCCTGTAGCTCTATAACTATTAATCGTAATGTTATCAAAATTTATACGAGGAAAGAAGAAAGTTAAAATTTTACTGTAGTGTTTTCAATTTGAAAATATCTTTTATAGTTTCTGAGTAATTAACTCGTGAAAACAGCCAATTTTCCAACTTTGCAAAATGCTAAGGACCCCCCTTGCAGTTTTTTTAGGCGAAAAAGTGAGTTTTTGATTTTTGAATGTTTCTATAGCTTAATAGAAGCAGAATTAAATTTGGAATCGCGGGGTGCTATTGAAATTCCAAAATTTTTAATATTTTTTTCATTTTTATCTAATTTTTTGTGATAATTTCAACACTTAACAATACCAAAGATATGCACATCTATAGATGCAGAAATAAATAGAGAATAAAACCCTGAAAAAATGACTTTAAAATTTCAAAGGGTTTACGAGTAATTGCAGTTTAAAAGTTTTTCGAAAAAGATCAAAATTGTTTTAAACCAATGATATGGATATCAAAAGATGCAGAATTGAAAGGAGAATAAACCCTGAAAAAATCACTTTGACATCTCAAATGGTTTAAGAGTTATTGCAATTTATATGTCAATAAAAATACCAGATTTTAACATTTCCCATTTCGCCACTTGCAATACCTTTTTAAATCGCCTGTAGCTCTATAACTATAAATCGTAATGTTATCAAAATTTATATGAGGAAAGAAGAAAGTTGAAATTTTACTGTAGTGTTTTCAATTCGAAAATATCTCTTATAGTTTCCGAGTAATTAACTCGTGAAAACAGCCAATTTTCCAACTTTGCAAAATGCTAAGTTACCCCTTGATGTTTTTTTAGGCGAAAAAGTGAGTTTTTTATTTTTGAATGTTTCTATAGCTTAATAGAAGCAGAATTAAATTTGGAATCGCGGGGTGCTATTGAAATTCCAAAATTTTTAATATTTTTTTCATTTTTATCTAATTTTTTGTGAAAATTTCAACACTTAACAATACCAAAGATATGCACATCAATAGATGCAGAATTAAATAGAGAATAAAACCCTGAAAAAATGACTTTAATATTTCAAAGGGTTTACGAGTAATTGCAGTTTAAAAGTTTTTCAAAAAAGATCAAAATTGTTTTAAACCAATGATATGGGTATCAAAAGATGCAGAATTGAAAGGAGAATAAACCCTGAAAAAATCACTTTGACATCTCAAATGGTTTAAGAGTTATTGCAATTTATATGTCAATAAAAATACCAGATTTTAACATTTCCCGTTTCGCCACTTGCAATACCTTTTTAAATCGCCTGTAGCTCTATAACTATTAATCGTAATGTTATCAAAATTTATACGAGGAAAGAAGAAAGTTAAAATTTTACTGTAGTGTTTTCAATTTGAAAATATCTTTTATAGTTTCTGAGTAATTAACTCGTGAAAACAGCCAATTTTCCAACTTTGCAAAATGCTAAGGTACCCCCCTTGCAGTTTTTTTAGGCGAAAAAGTGAGTTTTTGATTTTTGAATGTTTCTATAGCTTAATAGAAGCAGAATTAAATTTGGAATCGCGGGGTGCTATTGAAATTCCAAAATTTTTAATATTTTTTTCATTTTTATCTAATTTTTTGTGAAAATATCAACACTTAACAATACCAAAGATATGCACATCAATAGATGCAGAATTAAATAGAGAATAAAACCCTGAAAAAATGACTTTAATATTTCAAAGGGTTTACGAGTAATTGCAGTTTAAAAGTTTTTCAAAAAAGATCAAAATTGTTTTAAACCAATGATATGGATATCAAAAGATGCAGAATTGAAAGGAGAATAAACCCTGAAAAAATCACTTTGACATCTCAAATGGTTTAAGAGTTATTGCAATTTATATGTCAATAAAAATACCAGATTTTAACATTTCCCGTTTCGCCACTTGCAATACCTTTTTAAATCGCCTGTAGCTCTATAACTATTAATCGTAATGTTATCAAAATTTATACGAGGAAAGAAGAAAGTTGAAATTTTACTGTAGTGTTTTCAATTCGAAAATATCTCTTATAGTTTCCGAGTAATTAACTCGTGAAAACAGCCAATTTTCCAACTTTGCAAAAAGTTAAGGTACCCCCCTTGCAGTTTTTTTAGGCGAAAAAGTGAGTTTTTGATTTTTGAATGTTTCTATAGCTTAATAGAAGCAGAATTAAATTTGGAATCGCGGGGTGCTATTGAAATTCCAAAATTTTTAATATTTTTTCATTTTTATCTAATTTTTTGTGAAAATTTCAACACTTAACAATACCAAAGATATGCACATCAATAGATGCAGAATTAAATAGAGAATAAAACCCTGAAAAAATGACTTTAATATTTCAAAGGGTTTACGAGTAATTGCAGTTTAAAAGTTTTTCGAAAAAGATCAAAATTGTTTTAAACTAATGATATGGATATCAAAAGATGCAGAATTGAAAGGAGAATAAACCCTGAAAAAATCACTTTGACATCTCAAATGGTTTAAGAGTTATTGCAATTTATATGTCAATAAAAATACCAGATTTTAACATTTCCCGTTTCGCCACTTGCAATACCTTTTTAAATCGCCTGTAGCTCTACAACTATAAATCGTAATGTTATCAAAATTTATATGAGAAAAGAAGAAAGTTGAAATTTTACTGTAGTGTTTTCAATTCGAAACTATCTCTTATAGTTTCCGAGTATTTAACTCGTGAAAACAGCTAATTTTCCAACTTTGCAAAATGCTAAGGTACCCCCCTTGATGTTTTTTTAGGCGAAAAAGTGAGTTTTTTATTTTTGAATGTTTCTATAGCTTAATAGAAGCAGAATTAAATTTGGAATCTCGGGGTGCTATTGAAATTTCAAAATTTTTAATATTTTTTTCATTTTTATCTAATTTTTTGTGAAAATTATAACACTTAACAATACCAAAGATATGCACATCAATAGATGCAGAATTAAATAGAGAATAAAACCCTGAAAAAATGACTTTAAAATTTCAAAGGGTTTACGAGTAATTGCAGTTTAAAAGTTTTTCAAAAAAGATCAAAATTGTTTTAAACCAATGATATGGGTATCAAAAGATGCAGAATTGAAAGGAGAATAAACCCTGAAAAAATCACTTTGACATCTCAAATGGTTTAAGAGTTATTGCAATTTATATGTCAATAAAAATACCAGATTTTAACATTTCCCGTTTCGCCACTTGCAATACCTTTTTAAAACGCCTGTAGCTCCCTAACTATACATCATAATGATACGAAATTTTACATGAGGAAAGAAAAAAGTTGACATTTTACTGTAGTGTTTTCAATTCGAAAATATCTTTTATAGTTTCTGAGTTATTAACTCGTGAAACAGCCCTTGATGTTTTTTTAGGCGAAAAAGTGAGTTTTTTATTTTTGAATGTTTCTATAGCTTAATAGAAGCAGAATTAAATTTGGAATCGAGGGGTGCTATTGAAATTTCAAAATTTTTAATTTTTTTTTCATTTTTATCTAATTTTTTGTGAAAATTTCAACACTTAACAATACCAAAGATATGCACATCAATAGATGCAAAATTAAATAGAGAATAAAACCCTGAAAAAATGACTTAAAAATTTTAAAGGGTTTACGAGTAATTGCAGTTTAAAAGTTTTTCAAAAAAGATCAAAATTGTTTTAAACCATTGATATGGATATCAAAAGATGCAGAATTGAAAGGAGAATAAACCCTGAAAAAATCACTTTGACATCTCAAATGGTTTAAGAGTTATTGCAATTTATATGTCAATAAAAATACCAGATTTTATCATTTCCGGTTTCGCCACTTGCAATACCTTTTTAAATCGCCTATAGCTCTATAACTATAAATCGTAATGTTATCAAAATTTATACGAGGAAAGAAGAAAGTTGAAATTTTACTGTAGTGTTTTCAATTCGAAAATATCTCTTATAGTTTCCGAGTAATTAACTCGTGAAAACAGCCAATTTTCCTACTTTGCAAAATGCTAAGGTACCCCCCCCTTGCAGTTTTTTTAGGCGAAAAAGTGAGTTTTTGATTTTTGAATGTTTCTATAGCTTAATAGAAGCAGAATTAAATTTGGAATCGCGGGGTGCTATTGAAATTCCAAAATTTTTAATATTTTTTTCATTTTTATCTAATTTTTTGTGAAAATTTTAACACTTAACAATACCAAAGATATGCACATCAATAGATGCAGAATTAAATAGAGAATAAAACCCTGAAAAAATGACTTTAATATTTCAAAGGGTTTACGAGTAATTGCAGTATAAAAGTTTTTCAAAAAAGATCAAAATTGTTTTAAACCAATGATATGGGTATCAAAAGATGCAGAATTGAAAGGAGAATAAACCCTGAAAAAATCACTTTGACATCTCAAATGGTTTAAGAGTTATTGCAATTTATATGTCAATAAAAATACCAGATTTTAACATTTCCCGTTTCGCCACTTGCAATACCTTTTTAAAACGCCTGTAGCTCCCTAACTATACATCATAATGATACGAAATTTTACATGAGGAAAGAAAAAAGTTGACATTTTACTGTAGTGTTTTCAATTCGAAAATATCTTTTATAGTTTCTGAGTTATTAACTCGTGAAAACAGCCAATTTTCCAACTTTGCAAAATGCTAGGGTACCCCCCTTGATGTTTTTTTAGGCGAAAAAGTGAGTTTTTTATTTTTGAATGTTTTTATAGCTTAATAGAAGCAGAATTAAATTTGGAATCTCGGGGTGCTATTGAAATTTCAAAATTTTTAATTTTTTTTTCATTTTTATCTAATTTTTTGTGAAAATTTCAACACTTAACAATACCAAAGATATGCACATCAATAGATGCAAAATTAAATAGAGAATAAAACCCTGAAAAAATGACTTTAATATTTTAAAGGGTTTACGAGTAATTGCAGTTTAAAAGTTTTTCAAAAAAGATCAAAATTGTTTTAAACCAATGATATGGATATCAAAAGATGCAGAATTGAAAGGAGAATAAACCCTGAAAAAATCACTTTGACATCTCAAATGGTTTAAGAGTTGTTGCAATTTATATGTCAATAAAAATACCAGATTTTATCATTTCCGGTTTCGCCACTTGCAATACCTTTTTAAATCGCCTATAGCTCTATAACTATAAATCGTAATGTTATCAAAATGTATACGAGGAAAGAAGAAAGTTGAAATTTTACTGTAGTGTTTTCAATTCGAAAATATCTCTTATAGTTTCCGAGTAATTAACTCGTGAAAACAGCCAATTTTCCTACTTTGCAAAATGCTAAGATACCCCCCCCTTGCAGTTTTTTTAGGCGAAAAAGTGAGTTTTTGATTTTTGAATGTTTCTATAGCTTAATAGAAGCAGAATTAAATTTGGAATCGCGGGGTGCTATTGAAATTCCAAAATTTTTAATATTTTTTTCATTTTTATCTAATTTTTTGTGAAAATATCAACACTTAACAATACCAAAGATATGCACATCAATAGATGCAGAATTAAATAGAGAATAAAACCCTGAAAAAATGACTTTAATATTTCAAAGGGTTTACGAGTAATTGCAGTTTAAAAGTTTTTCAATAAAGATCAAAATTGTTTTAAACCAATGATATGGGTATCAAAAGATGCAGAATTGAAAGGAGAATAAACCCTGAAAAAATCACTTTGACATCTCAAATGGTTTTAGAGTTATTGCAATTTATATGTCAATAAAAATACCAGATTTTAACATTTCCCGTTTCGCCACTTGCAATACCTTTTTAAATCGCCTATAGCTCTATAACTATAAATCGTAATGTTTTCAAAATTTATACGAGGAAAGAAGAAAGTTGAAATTTTACTGTAGTGTTTTCAATTTGAAAATGTCTTTTATAGTTTCCGAGTAGTTAACTCGTGAAAACAGCCAATTTTCCAACTTTGCAAAATGCTAAGGTACCCCCTTGCAGTTTTTTTAGGCGAAAAAGTGAGTTTTTGATTTTTGAATGTTTCTATAGCTTAATAGAAGCAGAATTAAATTTGGAATCTCGGGGTGCTATTGAAATTTCAAAATTTTTAATATTTTTTTCATTTTTATCTAATTTTTTGTGAAAATTTCAACACTTAACAATACCAAAGATATGCACATCAATAGATGCAGAATTAAATAGAGAATAAAACCCTGAAAAATGACTTTAATATTTCAAAGGGTTTACGAGTAATTGCAGTTTAAAAGTTTTTCGAAAAAGATCAAAATTGTTTTAAACTAATGATATGGATATCAAAAGATGCAGAATTGAAAGGAGAATAAACCCTGAAAAAATCACTTTGACATCTCAAATGGTTTAAGAGTTATTGCAATTTATATGTCAATAAAAATACCAGATTTTAACATTTCCCGTTTCGCCACTTGCAATACCTTTTTAAATCGCCTGTAGCTCTACAACTATAAATCGTAATGTTATCAAAATTTATATGAGAAAAGAAGAAAGTTGAAATTTTACTGTAGTGTTTTCAATTCGAAACTATCTCTTATAGTTTCCGAGTATTTAACTCGTGAAAACAGCTAATTTTCCAACTTTGCAAAATGCTAAGGTACCCCCCTTGATGTTTTTTTAGGCGAAAAAGTGAGTTTTTTATTTTTGAATGTTTCTATAGCTTAATAGAAGCAGAATTAAATTTGGAATCTCGGGGTGCTATTGAAATTTCAAAATTTTTAATATTTTTTTCATTTTTATCTAATTTTTTGTGAAAATTATAACACTTAACAATACCAAAGATATGCACATCAATAGATGCAGAATTAAATAGAGAATAAAACCCTGAAAAAATGACTTTAAAATTTCAAAGGGTTTACGAGTAATTGCAGTTTAAAAGTTTTTCAAAAAAGATCAAAATTGTTTTAAACCAATGATATGGGTATCAAAAGATGCAGAATTGAAAGGAGAATAAACCCTGAAAAAATCACTTTGACATCTCAAATGGTTTAAGAGTTATTGCAATTTATATGTCAATAAAAATACCAGATTTTAACATTTCCCGTTTCGCCACTTGCAATACCTTTTTAAATCGCCTATAGCTCTATAACTATAAATCGTAATGTCATCAAAATTTATATGAGGAAAGAAGAAAGTTGACATTTTACTGTAGTGTTTTCAATTCGAAAATATCTTTTATAGTTTCTGAGTAATTAAACCCCCCTTGCAGTTTTTTTAGGCGAAAAAGTGAGTTTTTTATTTTTGAATGTTTCTATAGCTTAATAGAAGCAGAATTAAATTTGGAATCGAGGGGTGCTATTGAAATTTCAAAATTTTTAATTTTTTTTTCATTTTTATCTAATTTTTTGTGAAAATTTCAACACTTAACAATACCAAAGATATGCACATCAATAGATGCAAAATTAAATAGAGAATAAAACCCTGAAAAAATGACTTTAAAATTTTAAAGGGTTTACGAGTAATTGCAGTTTAAAAGTTTTTCAAAAAAGATCAAAATTGTTTTAAACCATTGATATGGATATCAAAAGATGCAGAATTGAAAGGAGAATAAACCCTGAAAAAATCACTTTGACATCTCAAATGGTTTAAGAGTTATTGCAATTTATATGTCAATAAAAATACCAGATTTTATCATTTCCGGTTTCGCCACTTGCAATACCTTTTTAAATCGCCTATAGCTCTATAACTATAAATCGTAATGTTATCAAAATTTATACGAGGAAAGAAGAAAGTTGAAATTTTACTGTAGTGTTTTCAATTCGAAAATATCTCTTATAGTTTCCGAGTAATTAACTCGTGAAAACAGCCAATTTTCCTACTTTGCAAAATGCTAAGGTACCCCCCCCTTGCAGTTTTTTTAGGCGAAAAAGTGAGTTTTTGATTTTTGAATGTTTCTATAGCTTAATAGAAGCAGAATTAAATTTGGAATCGCGGGGTGCTATTGAAATTCCAAAATTTTTAATATTTTTTTCATTTTTATCTAATTTTTTGTGAAAATTTTAACACTTAACAATACCAAAGATATGCACATCAATAGATGCAGAATTAAATAGAGAATAAAACCCTGAAAAAATGACTTTAATATTTCAAAGGGTTTACGAGTAATTGCAGTATAAAAGTTTTTCAAAAAAGATCAAAATTGTTTTAAACCAATGATATGGGTATCAAAAGATGCAGAATTGAAAGGAGAATAAACCCTGAAAAAATCACTTTGACATCTCAAATGGTTTAAGAGTTATTGCAATTTATATGTCAATAAAAATACCAGATTTTAACATTTCCCGTTTCGCCACTTGCAATACCTTTTTAAAACGCCTGTAGCTCCCTAACTATACATCATAATGATACGAAATTTTACATGAGGAAAGAAAAAAGTTGACATTTTACTGTAGTGTTTTCAATTCGAAAATATCTTTTATAGTTTCTGAGTTATTAACTCGTGAAACAGCCCTTGATGTTTTTTTAGGCGAAAAAGTGAGTTTTTTATTTTTGAATGTTTCTATAGCTTAATAGAAGCAGAATTAAATTTGGAATCGAGGGGTGCTATTGAAATTTCAAAATTTTTAATTTTTTTTTCATTTTTATCTAATTTTTTGTGAAAATTTCAACACTTAACAATACCAAAGATATGCACATCAATAGATGCAAAATTAAATAGAGAATAAAACCCTGAAAAAATGACTTAAAAATTTTAAAGGGTTTACGAGTAATTGCAGTTTAAAAGTTTTTCAAAAAAGATCAAAATTGTTTTAAACCATTGATATGGATATCAAAAGATGCAGAATTGAAAGGAGAATAAACCCTGAAAAAATCACTTTGACATCTCAAATGGTTTAAGAGTTATTGCAATTTATATGTCAATAAAAATACCAGATTTTATCATTTCCGGTTTCGCCACTTGCAATACCTTTTTAAATCGCCTATAGCTCTATAACTATAAATCGTAATGTTATCAAAATTTATACGAGGAAAGAAGAAAGTTGAAATTTTACTGTAGTGTTTTCAATTCGAAAATATCTCTTATAGTTTCCGAGTAATTAACTCGTGAAAACAGCCAATTTTCCTACTTTGCAAAATGCTAAGGTACCCCCCCCTTGCAGTTTTTTTAGGCGAAAAAGTGAGTTTTTGATTTTTGAATGTTTCTATAGCTTAATAGAAGCAGAATTAAATTTGGAATCGCGGGGTGCTATTGAAATTCCAAAATTTTTAATATTTTTTTCATTTTTATCTAATTTTTTGTGAAAATTTTAACACTTAACAATACCAAAGATATGCACATCAATAGATGCAGAATTAAATAGAGAATAAAACCCTGAAAAAATGACTTTAATATTTCAAAGGGTTTACGAGTAATTGCAGTATAAAAGTTTTTCAAAAAAGATCAAAATTGTTTTAAACCAATGATATGGGTATCAAAAGATGCAGAATTGAAAGGAGAATAAACCCTGAAAAAATCACTTTGACATCTCAAATGGTTTAAGAGTTATTGCAATTTATATGTCAATAAAAATACCAGATTTTAACATTTCCCGTTTCGCCACTTGCAATACCTTTTTAAAACGCCTGTAGCTCCCTAACTATACATCATAATGATACGAAATTTTACATGAGGAAAGAAAAAAGTTGACATTTTACTGTAGTGTTTTCAATTCGAAAATATCTTTTATAGTTTCTGAGTTATTAACTCGTGAAAACAGCCAATTTTCCAACTTTGCAAAATGCTAGGGTACCCCCCTTGATGTTTTTTTAGGCGAAAAAGTGAGTTTTTTATTTTTGAATGTTTCTATAGCTTAATAGAAGCAGAATTAAATTTGGAATCGAGGGGTGCTATTGAAATTTCAAAATTTTTAATTTTTTTTTCATTTTTATCTAATTTTTTGTGAAAATTTCAACACTTAACAATACCAAAGATATGCACATCAATAGATGCAAAATTAAATAGAGAATAAAACCCTGAAAAAATGACTTTAATATTTTAAAGGGTTTACGAGTAATTGCAGTTTAAAAGTTTTTCAAAAAAGATCAAAATTGTTTTAAACCAATGATATGGATATCAAAAGATGCAGAATTGAAAGGAGAATAAACCCTGAAAAAATCACTTTGACATCTCAAATGGTTTAAGAGTTGTTGCAATTTATATGTCAATAAAAATACCAGATTTTATCATTTCCGGTTTCGCCACTTGCAATACCTTTTTAAATCGCCTATAGCTCTATAACTATAAATCGTAATGTTATCAAAATGTATACGAGGAAAGAAGAAAGTTGAAATTTTACTGTAGTGTTTTCAATTCGAAAATATCTCTTATAGTTTCCGAGTAATTAACTCGTGAAAACAGCCAATTTTCCTACTTTGCAAAATGCTAAGATACCCCCCCCTTGCAGTTTTTTTAGGCGAAAAAGTGAGTTTTTGATTTTTGAATGTTTCTATAGCTTAATAGAAGCAGAATTAAATTTGGAATCGCGGGGTGCTATTGAAATTCCAAAATTTTTAATATTTTTTTCATTTTTATCTAATTTTTTGTGAAAATATCAACACTTAACAATACCAAAGATATGCACATCAATAGATGCAGAATTAAATAGAGAATAAAACCCTGAAAAAATGACTTTAATATTTCAAAGGGTTTACGAGTAATTGCAGTTTAAAAGTTTTTCAAAAAAGATCAAAATTGTTTTAAACCAATGATATGGGTATCAAAAGATGCAGAATTGAAAGGAGAATAAACCCTGAAAAAATCACTTTGACATCTCAAATGGTTTTAGAGTTATTGCAATTTATATGTCAATAAAAATACCAGATTTTAACATTTCCCGTTTCGCCACTTGCAATACCTTTTTAAATCGCCTATAGCTCTATAACTATAAATCGTAATGTTTTCAAAATTTATACGAGGAAAGAAGAAAGTTGAAATTTTACTGTAGTGTTTTCAATTTGAAAATGTCTTTTATAGTTTCCGAGTAGTTAACTCGTGAAAACAGCCAATTTTCCAACTTTGCAAAATGCTAAGGTACCCCCTTGCAGTTTTTTTAGGCGAAAAAGTGAGTTTTTGATTTTTGAATGTTTCTATAGCTTAATAGAAGCAGAATTAAATTTGGAATCTCGGGGTGCTATTGAAATTTCAAAATTTTTAATATTTTTTTCATTTTTATCTAATTTTTTGTGAAAATTTCAACACTTAACAATACCAAAGATATGCACATCAATAGATGCAGAATTAAATAGAGAATAAAACCCTGAAAAATGACTTTAATATTTCAAAGGGTTTACGAGTAATTGCAGTTTAAAAGTTTTTCGAAAAAGATCAAAATTGTTTTAAACTAATGATATGGATATCAAAAGATGCAGAATTGAAAGGAGAATAAACCCTGAAAAAATCACTTTGACATCTCAAATGGTTTAAGAGTTATTGCAATTTATATGTCAATAAAAATACCAGATTTTAACATTTCCCGTTTCGCCACTTGCAATACCTTTTTAAATCGCCTGTAGCTCTACAACTATAAATCGTAATGTTATCAAAATTTATATGAGAAAAGAAGAAAGTTGAAATTTTACTGTAGTGTTTTCAATTCGAAACTATCTCTTATAGTTTCCGAGTAATTAACTCGTGAAAACAGTCAATTTTCCCACTTTGCAAAATGCTAAGGTCCCCCTTGCAGTTTTTTTAGGCGAAAAAGTGAGTTTTTGATTTTTGAATGTTTCTATAGCTTAATAGAAGCAGAATTAAATTTGGAATCGAGGGGTGCTATTGAAATTTCAAAATTTTTAATATTTTTTTCATTTTTATCTAATTTTTTGTGAAAATTATAACACTTAACAATACCAAAGATATGCACATCAATAGATGCAGAATTAAATAGAGAATAAAACCCTGAAAAAATGACTTTAATATTTCAAAGGGTTTACGAGTAATTGCAGTTTAAAAGTTTTTCAAAAAAGATCAAAATTGTTTTAAACCAATGATATGGGTATCAAAAGATGCAGAATTGAAAGGAGAATAAACCCTGAAAAAATCACTTTGACATCTCAAATGGTTTAAGAGTTATTGCAATTTATATGTCAATAAAAATACCAGATTTTAACATTTCCCGTTTCGCCACTTGCAATACCTTTTTAAATCGCCTGTAGCTCTACAACTATAAATCGTAATGTTATCAAAATTTATATGAGAAAAGAAGAAAGTTGAAATTTTACTGTAGTGTTTTCAATTCGAAACTATCTCTTATAGTTTCCGAGTATTTAACTCGTGAAAACAGCTAATTTTCCAACTTTGCAAAATGCTAAGGTACCCCCCTTGATGTTTTTTTAGGCGAAAAAGTGAGTTTTTTATTTTTGAATGTTTCTATAGCTTAATAGAAGCAGAATTAAATTTGGAATCTCGGGGTGCTATTGAAATTTCAAAATTTTTAATATTTTTTTCATTTTTATCTAATTTTTTGTGAAAATTATAACACTTAACAATACCAAAGATATGCACATCAATAGATGCAGAATTAAATAGAGAATAAAACCCTGAAAAAATGACTTTAAAATTTCAAAGGGTTTACGAGTAATTGCAGTTTAAAAGTTTTTCAAAAAAGATCAAAATTGTTTTAAACCAATGATATGGGTATCAAAAGATGCAGAATTGAAAGGAGAATAAACCCTGAAAAAATCACTTTGACATCTCAAATGGTTTAAGAGTTATTGCAATTTATATGTCAATAAAAATACCAGATTTTAACATTTCCCGTTTCGCCACTTGCAATACCTTTTTAAATCGCCTATAGCTCTATAACTATAAATCGTAATGTCATCAAAATTTATATGAGGAAAGAAGAAAGTTGACATTTTACTGTAGTGTTTTCAATTCGAAAATATCTTTTATAGTTTCTGAGTAATTAAACCCCCCTTGCAGTTTTTTTAGGCGAAAAAGTGAGTTTTTGATTTTTGAATGTTTCTATAGCTTAATAGAAGCAGAATTAAATTTGGAATCGAGGGGTGCTATTGAAATTTCAAAATTTTTAATTTTTTTTTCATTTTTATCTAATTTTTTGTGAAAATTTCAACACTTAACAATACCAAAGATATGCACATCAATAGATGCAAAATTAAATAGAGAATAAAACCCTGAAAAAATGACTTTAAAATTTTAAAGGGTTTACGAGTAATTGCAGTTTAAAAGTTTTTCAAAAAAGATCAAAATTGTTTTAAACCAATGATATGGATATCAAAAGATGCAGAATTGAAAGGAGAATAAACCCTGAAAAAATCACTTTGACATCTCAAATGGTTTAAGAGTTATTGCAATTTATATGTCAATAAAAATACCAGATTTTATCATTTCCGGTTTCGCCACTTGCAATACCTTTTTAAATCGCCTATAGCTCTATAACTATAAATCGTAATGTTATCAAAATTTATACGAGGAAAGAAGAAAGTTGAAATTTTACTGTAGTGTTTTCAATTCGAAAATATCTCTTATAGTTTCCGAGTAATTAACTCGTGAAAACAGCCAATTTTCCTACTTTGCAAAATGCTAAGGTACCCCCCTTGCAGTTTTTTTAGGCGAAAAAGTGAGTTTTTGATTTTTGAATGTTTCTATAGCTTAATAGAAGCAGAATTAAATTTGGAATCTCGGGGTGCTATTGAAATTTCAAAATTTTTAATATTTTTTTCATTTTTATCTAATTTTTTGTGAAAATTTCAACACTTAACAATACCAAAGATATGCACATCAATAGATGCAGAATTAAATAGAGAATAAAACCCTGAAAAAATGACTTTAATATTTCAAAGGGTTTACGAGTAATTGCAGTTTAAAAGTTTTTCGAAAAAGATCAAAATTGTTTTAAACTAATGATATGGATATCAAAAGATGCAGAATTGAAAGGAGAATAAACCCTGAAAAAATCACTTTGACATCTCAAATGGTTTAGGAGTTATTGCAATTTATATGTCAATAAAAATACCAGATTTTATCATTTCCCGTTTCGCCACTTGCAATACCTTTTTAAAACGCCTGTAGCTCCCTAACTATACATCATAATGATACGAAATTTTACATGAGGAAAGAAAAAAGTTGACATTTTACTGTAGTGTTTTCAATTCGAAAATATCTTTCATAGTTTCTGAGTTATTAACTCGTGAAAACAGCCAATTTTCCAACTTTGCAAAATGCTAAGGTACCCCCCTTGATGTTTTTTTAGGCGAAAAAGTGAGTTTTTGTTTTTTGAATGTTTCTATAGCTTATTAGAAGCAGAATTAAATTTGGAATCGAGGGGTGCTATTGAAATTTCAAAATTTTTAATTTTTTTTTCATTTTTATCTAATTTTTTGTGAAAATTTCAACACTTAACAATACCAAAGATATGCACATCAATAGATGCAAAATTAAATAGAGAATAAAACCCTGAAAAAATGACTTTAAAATTTTAAAGGGTTTACGAGTAATTGCAGTTTAAAAGTTTTTCAAAAAAGATCAAAATTGTTTTAAACCAATGATATGGGTATCAAAAGATGCAGAATTGAAAGGAGAATAAACCCTGAAAAAATCACTTTGACATCTCAAATGGTTTAAGAGTTATTGCAATTTATATGTCAATAAAAATACCAGATTTTAACATTTCCCGTTTCGCCACTTGCAATACCTTTTTAAATCGCCTGTAGCTCTACAACTATAAATCGTAATGTTATCAAAATTTATATGAGAAAAGAAGAAAGTTGAAATTTTACTGTAGTGTTTTCAATTCGAAACTATCTCTTATAGTTTCCGAGTATTTAACTCGTGAAAACAGCTAATTTTCCAACTTTGCAAAATGCTAAGGTACCCCTTGCAGTTTTTTTAGGCGAAAAAGTGAGTTTTTGATTTTTGAATGTTTCTATAGCTTAATAGAAGCAGAATTAAATTTGGAATCGAGGGGTGCTATTGAAATTTCAAAATTTTTAATTTTTTTTTCATTTTTATCTAATTTTTTGTGAAAATTTCAACACTTAACAATACCAAAGATATGCACATCAATAGATGCAAAATTAAATAGAGAATAAAACCCTGAAAAAATGACTTTAAAATTTTAAAGGGTTTACGAGTAATTGCAGTTTAAAAATTTTCAAAAAAGATCAAAATTGATTTTAAACTAATGATATGGATATCAAAAGATGCAGAATTGAAAGGAGAATAAACCCTGAAAAAATCACTTTGACATCTCAAATGGTTTAAGAGTTATTGCAATTTATATGTCAATAAAAATACCAGATTTTAACATTTCCCGTTTCGCCACTTACAATACCTTTTTAAAACGCCTGTAGCTCCCTAACTATACATCATAATGATACGAAATTTTACATGAGGAAAGAAAAAAGTTGACATTTTACTGTAGTGTTTTCAATTCGAAAATATCTTTTATAGTTTCTGAGTTATTAACTCGTGAAAACAGCCAATTTTCCAACTTTGCAAAATGCTAGGGTACCCCCCTTGATGTTTTTTTAGGCGAAAAAGTGAGTTTTTTATTTTTGAATGTTTCTATAGCTTAATAGAAGCAGAATTAAATTTGGAATCGAGGGGTGCTATTGAAATTTCAAAATTTTTAATTTTTTTTTCATTTTTATCTAATTTTTTGTGAAAATTTCAACACTTAACAATACCAAAGATATGCACATCAATAGATGCAAAATTAAATAGAGAATAAAACCCTGAAAAAATGACTTTAATATTTTAAAGGGTTTACGAGTAATTGCAGTTTAAAAGTTTTTCAAAAAAGATCAAAATTGTTTTAAACCAATGATATGGATATCAAAAGATGCAGAATTGAAAGGAGAATAAACCCTGAAAAAATCACTTTGACATCTCAAATGGTTTAAGAGTTATTGCAATTTATATGTCAATAAAAATACCAGATTTTATCATTTCCGGTTTCGCCACTTGCAATACCTTTTTAAATCGCCTATAGCTCTATAACTATAAATCGTAATGTTATCAAAATGTATACGAGGAAAGAAGAAAGTTGAAATTTTACTGTAGTGTTTTCAATTCGAAAATGTCTTTTATAGTTTCCGAGTAGTTAACTCGTGAAAACAGCCAATTTTCCAACTTTGCAAAATGCTAAGGTACCCCCTTGCAGTTTTTTTAGGCGAAAAAGTGAGTTTTTGATTTTTGAATGTTTCTATAGCTTAATAGAAGCAGAATTAAATTTGGAATCGAGGGGTGCTATTGAAATTTCAAAATTTTTAATATTTTTTTCATTTTTATCTAATTTTTTGTGAAAATTATAACACTTAACAATACCAAAGATATGCACATCAATAGATGCAGAATTAAATAGAGAATAAAACCCTGAAAAAATGACTTTAAAATTTCAAAGGGTTTACGAGTAATTGCAGTATAAAAGTTTTTCAAAAAAGATCAAAATTGTTTTAAACCAATGATATGGGTATCAAAAGATGCAGAATTGAAAGGAGAATAAACCCTGAAAAAATCACTTTGACATCTCAAATGGTTTAAGAGTTATTGCAATTTATATGTCAATAAAAATACCAGATTTTAACATTTCCCGTTTCGCCACTTGCAATACCTTTTTAAATCGCCTGTAGCTCTACAACTATAAATCGTAATGTTATCAAAATTTATATGAGAAAAGAAGAAAGTTGAAATTTTACTGTAGTGTTTTCAATTCGAAACTATCTCTTATAGTTTCCGAGTATTTAACTCGTGAAAACAGCTAATTTTCCAACTTTGCAAAATGCTAAGGTACCCCTTGCAGTTTTTTTAGGCGAAAAAGTGAGTTTTTTATTTTTGAATGTTTCTATAGCTTAATAGAAGCAGAATTAAATTTGGAATCTCGGGGTGCTATTGAAATTTCAAAACTTTAATATTTTTTTCATTTTTATCTAATTTTTTGTGAAAATTATAACACTTAACAATACCAAAGATATGCATATCAATAGATGCAGAATTAAATAGAGAATAAAACCCTGAAAAAATGACTTTAAAATTTCAAAGGGTTTACGAGTAATTGCAGTATAAAAGTTTTTCAAAAAAGATCAAAATTGTTTTAAACCAATGATATGGGTATCAAAAGATGCAGAATTGAAAGGAGAATAAACCCTGAAAAAATCACTTTGACATCTCAAATGGTTTAAGAGTTATTGCAATTTATATGTCAATAAAAATACCAGATTTTATCATTTCCCGTTTCGCCACTTGCAATACCTTTTTAAATCGCCTGTAGCTCTACAACTATAAATCGTAATGTTATCAAAATTTATATGAGAAAAGAAGAAAGTTGAAATTTTACTGTAGTGTTTTCAATTCGAAACTATCTCTTATAGTTTCCGAGTATTTAAACCCCTTGCAGTATTTTTAGGCGAAAAAGTGAGTTTTTTATTTTTGAATGTTTCTATAGCTTAATAGAAGCAGAATTAAATTTGGAATCGCGGGGTGCTATTGAAATTTCAAAATTTTTAATATTTTTTTCATTTTTATCTAATTTTTTTGAAAATTATAACACTTAACAATACCAAAGATATGCACATCAATAGATGCCGAATTAAATAGAGAATAAAACCCTGAAAAAATGACTTTAAAATTTCAAAGGGTTTACGAGTAATTGCAGTATAAAAGTTTTTCAAAAAAGATCAAAATTGTTTTAAACCAATGATATGGGTATCAAAAGATGCAGAATTGAAAGGAGAATAAACCCTGAAAAAATCACTTTGACATCTCAAATGGTTTAAGAGTTATTGCAATTTATATGTCAATAAAAATACCAGATTTTAACATTTCCCGTTTCGCCACTTGCAATACCTTTTTAAAACGCCTGTAGCTCCCTAACTATACATCATAATGATACGAAATTTTACATGAGGAAAGAAAAAAGTTGACATTTTACTGTAGTGTTTTCAATTCGAAAATATCTTTTATAGTTTCTGAGTAATTAACTCGTGAAAACAGCCAATTTTCCAACTTTGCAAAATGCTAAGGTACCCCCCTTGATGTTTTTTTAGGCGAAAAAGTGAGTTTTTGTTTTTTGAATGTTTCTATAGCTTAATAGAAGCAGAATTAAATTTGGAATCGAGGGGTGCTATTGAAATTTCAAAATTTTTAATATTTTTTTCATTTTTATCTAATTTTTTGTGAAAATTATAACACTTAACAATACCAAAGATATGCACATCAATAGATGCAGAATTAAATAGAGAATAAAACCCTGAAAAAAAGACTTTAAAATTTCAAAGGGTTTACGAGTAATTGCAGTTTAAAAGTTTTTCGAAAAAGATCAAAATTGTTTTAAACCAATGATATGGATATCAAAAGATGCAGAATTGAAAGGAGAATAAACCCTGAAAAAATCACTTTGACACCTCTAATGGTTTAAGAGTTATTGCAATTTATATGTCAATAAAAATACCAGATTTTAACATTTCCCGTTTCGCCACTTGCAATACCTTTTTAAATCGCCTATAGCTCTATAACTATAAATCGTAATGTTATCAAAATTTATATGAGGAAAGAAGAAAGTTGAAATTTTACTGTAGTGTTTTCAATTCGAAACTATCTTTTATAGTTTCCGAGTATTTAACTCGTGAAAACAGCTAATTTTCCAACTTTGCAAAATGCTAAGCCCCCCTTGATGTTTTTTTAGGCGAAAAAGTGAGTTTTTGTTTTTTGAATGTTTCTATAGCTTAGTAGAAGCAGAATTAAATTTGGAATCGAGAGGTGCTATTGAAATTTCAAAATTTTTAATATTTTTTTCATTTTTATCTAATTTTTTGTGAAAATTATAACACTTAACAATACCAAAGATATGCACATCAATAGATGCAGAATTAAATAGAGAATAAAACCCTGAAAAAATTACTTTAAAATTTCAAAGGGTTTACGAGTAATTGCAGTTTAAAAGTTTTTCAAAAAAGATGAAAATTGTTTTAAACCAATGATATGGGTATCAAAAGATGCAGAATTGAAAGGAGAATAACCCTGAAAAAATCACTTTGACATCTCAAATGGTTTAAGAGTTATTGCAATTTATATGTCAATAAAAATACCAGATTTTAACATTTCCCGTTTCGCCACTTGCAATACCTTTTTAAATCGCCTATAGCTCTATAACTATAAATCGTAATGTTATCAAAATTTATATGAGGAAAGAAGAAAGTTGAAATTTTACTGTAGTGTTTTCAATTCGAAAATATCTCTTATAGTTTCCGAGTAATTAACTCGTGAAAACAGCTAATTTTCCAACTTTGCAAAATGCTAAGGTACCCCCCTTGCAGTTTTTTTAGGCGAAAAAGTGAGTTTTTTATTTTTGAATGTTTCTATAGCTTAATAGAAGCAGAATTAAATTTGGAATCTCTGGGTGCTATTGAAATTTCAAAATTTTTAATATTTTTTTCATTTTTATCTAATTTTTTGTGAAAATTATAACACTTAACAATACCAAAGATATGCACATCAATAGATGCAGAATTAAATAGAGAATAAAACCCTGAAAAAAAGACTTTAAAATTTCAAAGGGTTTACGAGTAATCGCAGTTTAAAAGTTTTTCAAAAAAGATCAAAATTGTTTTAAACCAATGATATGGGTATCAAAAGATGCAGAATTGAAAGGAGAATAAACCCTGAAAAAATCACTTTGACATCTCAAATGGTTTAAGAGTTATTGCAATTTATATGTCAATAAAAATACAAGATTTTAACATTTCACGTTTCGCCACTTGCAATACCTTTTTAAAACGCCTGTAGCTCCCTAACTATACATCATAATGATACGAAATTTTACATGAGGAAAGAAAAAAGTTGACATTTTACTGTAGTGTTTTCAATTCGAAAATATCTTTTATAGTTTCTGAGTTATTAACTCGTGAAAACAGCCAATTTTCCAACTTTGCAAAATGCTAAGGTACCCCCCTTGATGTTTTTTTAGGCGAAAAAGTGAGTTTTTGTTTTTTGAATGTTTCTATAGCTTAATAGAAGCAGAATTAAATTTGGAATCGAGGGGTGCTATTGAAATTTCAAAATTTTTAATATTTTTTTCATTTTTATCTAATTTTTTGTGAAAATTATAACACTTAACAATACCAAAGATATGCACATCAATAGATGCCGAATTAAATAGAGAATAAAACCCTGAAAAAATGACTTTAAAATTTCAAAGGGTTTACGAGTAATTGCAGTTTAAAAGTTTTTCAAAAAAGATCAAAATTGTTTTAAACCAATGATATGGGTATCAAAAGATGCAGAATTGAAAGGAGAATAAACCCTGAAAAAATCACTTTGACATCTCAAATGGTTTAAGAGTTATTGCAATTTATATGTCAATAAAAATACAAGATTTTAACATTTCACGTTTCGCCACTTGCAATACCTTTTTAAAACGCCTGTAGCTCCCTAACTATACATCATAATGATACGAAATTTTACATGAGGAAAGAAAAAAGTTGACATTTTACTGTAGTGTTTTCAATTCGAAAATATCTTTTATAGTTTCTGAGTAATTAACTCGTGAAAACAGCCAATTTTCCAACTTTGCAAAATGCTAAGGTACCCCCCTTGATGTTTTTTTAGGCGAAAAAGTGAGTTTTTGTTTTTTGAATGTTTCTATAGCTTAATAGAAGCAGAATTAAATTTGGAATCGAGGGGTGCTATTGAAATTTCAAAATTTTTAATATTTTTTTCATTTTTATCTAATTTTTTGTGAAAATTATAACACTTAACAATACCAAAGATATGCACATCAATAGATGCAGAATTAAATAGAGAATAAAACCCTGAAAAAATGACTTTAAAATTTCAAAGGGTTTACGAGTAATTGCAGTTTAAAAGTTTTTCAAAAAAGATCAAAATTGTTTTAAACCAATGATATGGGTATCAAAAGATGCAGAATTGAAAGGAGAATAAACCCTGAAAAAATCACTTTGACATCTCAAATGGTTTAAGAGTTATTGCAATTTATATGTCAATAAAAATACCAGATTTTAACATTTCACGTTTCGCCACTTGCAATACCTTTTTAAAACGCCTGTAGCTCCCTAACTATACATCATAATGATACGAAATTTTACATGAGGAAAGAAAAAAGTTGACATTTTACTGTAGTGTTTTCAATTCGAAAATATCTTTTATAGTTTCTGAGTAATTAACTCGTGAAAACAGCCAATTTTCCAACTTTGCAAAATGCTAAGGTACCCCCCTTGATGTTTTTTTAGGCGAAAAAGTGAGTTTTTGTTTTTTGAATGTTTCTATAGCTTAATAGAAGCAGAATTAAATTTGGAATCGAGGGGTGCTATTGAAATTTCAAAATTTTTAATATTTTTTTCATTTTTATCTAATTTTTTGTGAAAATTATAACACTTAACAATACCAAAGATATGCACATCAATAGATGCAGAATTAAATAGAGAATAAAACCCTGAAAAAAAGACTTTAAAATTTCAAAGGGTTTACGAGTAATTGCAGTTTAAAAGTTTTTCGAAAAAGATCAAAATTGTTTTAAACCAATGATATGGATATCAAAAGATGCAGAATTGAAAGGAGAATAAACCCTGAAAAAATCACTTTGACACCTCTAATGGTTTAAGAGTTATTGCAATTTATATGTCAATAAAAATACCAGATTTTAACATTTCCCGTTTCGCCACTTGCAATACCTTTTTAAATCGCCTATAGCTCTATAACTATAAATCGTAATGTTATCAAAATTTATATGAGGAAAGAAGAAAGTTGAAATTTTACTGTAGTGTTTTCAATTCGAAACTATCTTTTATAGTTTCCGAGTATTTAACTCGTGAAAACAGCTAATTTTCCAACTTTGCAAAATGCTAAGCCCCCCTTGATGTTTTTTTAGGCGAAAAAGTGAGTTTTTGTTTTTTGAATGTTTCTATAGCTTAGTAGAAGCAGAATTAAATTTGGAATCGAGAGGTGCTATTGAAATTTCAAAATTTTTAATATTTTTTTCATTTTTATCTAATTTTTTGTGAAAATTATAACACTTAACAATACCAAAGATATGCACATCAATAGATGCAGAATTAAATAGAGAATAAAACCCTGAAAAAATTACTTTAAAATTTCAAAGGGTTTACGAGTAATTGCAGTTTAAAAGTTTTTCAAAAAAGATGAAAATTGTTTTAAACCAATGATATGGGTATCAAAAGATGCAGAATTGAAAGGAGAATAACCCTGAAAAAATCACTTTGACATCTCAAATGGTTTAAGAGTTATTGCAATTTATATGTCAATAAAAATACCAGATTTTAACATTTCCCGTTTCGCCACTTGCAATACCTTTTTAAATCGCCTATAGCTCTATAACTATAAATCGTAATGTTATCAAAATTTATATGAGGAAAGAAGAAAGTTGAAATTTTACTGTAGTGTTTTCAATTCGAAAATATCTCTTATAGTTTCCGAGTAATTAACTCGTGAAAACAGCTAATTTTCCAACTTTGCAAAATGCTAAGGTACCCCCCTTGCAGTTTTTTTAGGCGAAAAAGTGAGTTTTTTATTTTTGAATGTTTCTATAGCTTAATAGAAGCAGAATTAAATTTGGAATCTCTGGGTGCTATTGAAATTTCAAAATTTTTAATATTTTTTTCATTTTTATCTAATTTTTTGTGAAAATTATAACACTTAACAATACCAAAGATATGCACATCAATAGATGCAGAATTAAATAGAGAATAAAACCCTGAAAAAAAGACTTTAAAATTTCAAAGGGTTTACGAGTAATCGCAGTTTAAAAGTTTTTCAAAAAAGATCAAAATTGTTTTAAACCAATGATATGGGTATCAAAAGATGCAGAATTGAAAGGAGAATAAACCCTGAAAAAATCACTTTGACATCTCAAATGGTTTAAGAGTTATTGCAATTTATATGTCAATAAAAATACAAGATTTTAACATTTCACGTTTCGCCACTTGCAATACCTTTTTAAAACGCCTGTAGCTCCCTAACTATACATCATAATGATACGAAATTTTACATGAGGAAAGAAAAAAGTTGACATTTTACTGTAGTGTTTTCAATTCGAAAATATCTTTTATAGTTTCTGAGTTATTAACTCGTGAAAACAGCCAATTTTCCAACTTTGCAAAATGCTAAGGTACCCCCCTTGATGTTTTTTTAGGCGAAAAAGTGAGTTTTTGTTTTTTGAATGTTTCTATAGCTTAATAGAAGCAGAATTAAATTTGGAATCGAGGGGTGCTATTGAAATTTCAAAATTTTTAATATTTTTTTCATTTTTATCTAATTTTTTGTGAAAATTATAACACTTAACAATACCAAAGATATGCACATCAATAGATGCCGAATTAAATAGAGAATAAAACCCTGAAAAAATGACTTTAAAATTTCAAAGGGTTTACGAGTAATTGCAGTTTAAAAGTTTTTCAAAAAAGATCAAAATTGTTTTAAACCAATGATATGGGTATCAAAAGATGCAGAATTGAAAGGAGAATAAACCCTGAAAAAATCACTTTGACATCTCAAATGGTTTAAGAGTTATTGCAATTTATATGTCAATAAAAATACCAGATTTTAACATTTCACGTTTCGCCACTTGCAATACCTTTTTAAAACGCCTGTAGCTCCCTAACTATACATCATAATGATACGAAATTTTACATGAGGAAAGAAAAAAGTTGACATTTTACTGTAGTGTTTTCAATTCGAAAATATCTTTTATAGTTTCTGAGTAATTAACTCGTGAAAACAGCCAATTTTCCAACTTTGCAAAATGCTAAGGTACCCCCCTTGATGTTTTTTTAGGCGAAAAAGTGAGTTTTTGTTTTTTGAATGTTTCTATAGCTTAATAGAAGCAGAATTAAATTTGGAATCGAGGGGTGCTATTGAAATTTCAAAATTTTTAATATTTTTTTCATTTTTATCTAATTTTTTGTGAAAATTATAACACTTAACAATACCAAAGATATGCACATCAATAGATGCAGAATTAAATAGAGAATAAAACCCTGAAAAAAAGACTTTAAAATTTCAAAGGGTTTACGAGTAATTGCAGTTTAAAAGTTTTTCAAAAAAGATCAAAATTGTTTTAAACCAATGATATGGATATCAAAAGATGCAGAATTGAAAGGAGAATAAACCCTGAAAAAATCACTTTGACATCTCAAATGGTTTAAGAGTTATTGCAATTTATATGTCAATAAAAATACAAGATTTTAACATTTCACGTTTCGCCACTTGCAATACCTTTTTAAAACGCCTGTAGCTCCCTAACTATACATCATAATGATACGAAATTTTACATGAGGAAAGAAAAAAGTTGACATTTTACTGTAGTGTTTTCAATTCGAAAATATCTTTTATAGTTTCTGAGTAATTAACTCGTGAAAACAGCCAATTTTCCAACTTTGCAAAATGCTAAGGTACCCCCCTTGATGTTTTTTTAGGCGAAAAAGTGAGTTTTTGTTTTTTGAATGTTTCTATAGCTTAATAGAAGCAGAATTAAATTTGGAATCGAGGGGTGCTATTGAAATTTCAAAATTTTTAATATTTTTTTCATTTTTATCTAATTTTTTGTGAAAATTATAACACTTAACAATACCAAAGATATGCACATCAATAGATGCAGAATTAAATAGAGAATAAAACCCTGAAAAAATGACTTTAAAATTTCAAAGGGTTTACGAGTAATTGCAGTTTAAAAGTTTTTCAAAAAAGATCAAAATTGTTTTAAACCAATGATATGGGTATCAAAAGATGCAGAATTGAAAGGAGAATAAACCCTGAAAAAATCACTTTGACATCTCAAATGGTTTAAGAGTTATTGCAATTTATATGTCAATAAAAATACAAGATTTTAACATTTCACGTTTCGCCACTTGCAATACCTTTTTAAAACGCCTGTAGCTCCCTAACTATACATCATAATGATACGAAATTTTACATGAGGAAAGAAAAAAGTTGACATTTTACTGTAGTGTTTTCAATTCGAAAATATCTTTTATAGTTTCTGAGTAATTAACTCGTGAAAACAGCCAATTTTCCAACTTTGCAAAATGCTAAGGTACCCCCCTTGATGTTTTTTTAGGCGAAAAAGTGAGTTTTTGTTTTTTGAATGTTTCTATAGCTTAATAGAAGCAGAATTAAATTTGGAATCGAGGGGTGCTATTGAAATTTCAAAATTTTTAATATTTTTTTCATTTTTATCTAATTTTTTGTGAAAATTATAACACTTAACAATACCAAAGATATGCACATCAATAGATGCAGAATTAAATAGAGAATAAAACCCTGAAAAAATGACTTTAAAATTTCAAAGGCTTTACGAGTAATTGCAGTTTAAAAGTTTTTCAAAAAAGATCAAAATTGTTTTAAACCAATGATATGGGTATCAAAAGATGCAGAATTGAAAGGAGAATAAACCCTGAAAAAATCACTTTGACATCTCAAATGGTTTAAGAGTTATTGCAATTTATATGTCAATAAAAATACCAGATTTTAACATTTCACGTTTCGCCACTTGCAATACCTTTTTAAAACGCCTGTAGCTCCCTAACTATACATCATAATGATACGAAATTTTACATGAGGAAAGAAAAAAGTTGACATTTTACTGTAGTGTTTTCAATTCGAAAATATCTTTTATAGTTTCTGAGTAATTAACTCGTGAAAACAGCCAATTTTCCAACTTTGCAAAATGCTAAAGTACCCCCCTTGATGTTTTTTTAGGCGAAAAAGTGAGTTTTTGTTTTTTGAATGTTTCTATAGCTTAATAGAAGCAGAATTAAATTTGGAATCGAGGGGTGCTATTGAAATTTCAAAATTTTTAATATTTTTTTCATTTTTATCTAATTTTTTGTGAAAATTATAACACTTAACAATACCAAAGATATGCACATCAATAGATGCAGAATTAAATAGAGAATAAAACCCTGAAAAAATGACTTTAAAATTTCAAAGGGTTTACGAGTAATTGCAGTTTAAAAGTTTTTCAAAAAAGATCAAAATTGTTTTAAACCAATGATATGGGTATCAAAAGATGCAGAATTGAAAGGAGAATAAACCCTGAAAAAATCACTTTGACATCTCAAATGGTTTAAGAGTTATTGCAATTTATATGTCAATAAAAATACCAGATTTTAACATTTCACGTTTCGCCACTTGCAATACCTTTTTAAAACGCCTGTAGCTCCCTAACTATACATCATAATGATACGAAATTTTACATGAGGAAAGAAAAAAGTTGACATTTTACTGTAGTGTTTTCAATTCGAAAATATCTTTTATAGTTTCTGAGTAATTAACTCGTGAAAACAGCCAATTTTCCAACTTTGCAAAATGCTAAGGTACCCCCCTTGATGTTTTTTTAGGCGAAAAAGTGAGTTTTTGTTTTTTGAATGTTTCTATAGCTTAATAGAAGCAGAATTAAATTTGGAATCGAGGGGTGCTATTGAAATTTCAAAATTTTTAATATTTTTTTCATTTTTATCTAATTTTTTGTGAAAATTATAACACTTAACAATACCAAAGATATGCACATCAATAGATGCAGAATTAAATAGAGAATAAAACCCTGAAAAAATTACTTTAAAATTTCAAAGGGTTTACGAGTAATTGCAGTTTAAAAGTTTTTCAAAAAAGATGAAAATTGTTTTAAACCAATGATATGGGTATCAAAAGATGCAGAATTGAAAGGAGAATAACCCTGAAAAAATCACTTTGACATCTCAAATGGTTTAAGAGTTATTGCAATTTATATGTCAATAAAAATACCAGATTTTAACATTTCCCGTTTCGCCACTTGCAATACCTTTTTAAATCGCCTATAGCTCTATAACTATAAATCGTAATGTTATCAAAATTTATATGAGGAAAGAAGAAAGTTGAAATTTTACTGTAGTGTTTTCAATTCGAAAATATCTCTTATAGTTTCCGAGTAATTAACTCGTGAAAACAGCTAATTTTCCAACTTTGCAAAATGCTAAGGTACCCCCCTTGCAGTTTTTTTAGGCGAAAAAGTGAGTTTTTTATTTTTGAATGTTTCTATAGCTTAATAGAAGCAGAATTAAATTTGGAATCTTTGGGTGCTATTGAAATTTCAAAATTTTTAATATTTTTTTCATTTTTATCTAATTTTTTGTGAAAATTATAACACTTAACAATACCAAAGATATGCACATCAATAGATGCAGAATTAAATAGAGAATAAAACCCTGAAAAAAAGACTTTAAAATTTCAAAGGGTTTACGAGTAATCGCAGTTTAAAAGTTTTTCAAAAAAGATCAAAATTGTTTTAAACCAATGATATGGGTATCAAAAGATGCAGAATTGAAAGGAGAATAAACCCTGAAAAAATCACTTTGACATCTCAAATGGTTTAAGAGTTATTGCAATTTATATGTCAATAAAAATACAAGATTTTAACATTTCACGTTTCGCCACTTGCAATACCTTTTTAAAACGCCTGTAGCTCCCTAACTATACATCATAATGATACGAAATTTTACATGAGGAAAGAAAAAAGTTGACATTTTACTGTAGTGTTTTCAATTCGAAAATATCTTTTATAGTTTCTGAGTTATTAACTCGTGAAAACAGCCAATTTTCCAACTTTGCAAAATGCTAAGGTACCCCCCTTGATGTTTTTTTAGGCGAAAAAGTGAGTTTTTGTTTTTTGAATGTTTCTATAGCTTAATAGAAGCAGAATTAAATTTGGAATCGAGGGGTGCTATTGAAATTTCAAAATTTTTAATATTTTTTTCATTTTTATCTAATTTTTTGTGAAAATTATAACACTTAACAATACCAAAGATATGCACATCAATAGATGCCGAATTAAATAGAGAATAAAACCCTGAAAAAATGACTTTAAAATTTCAAAGGGTTTACGAGTAATTGCAGTTTAAAAGTTTTTCAAAAAAGATCAAAATTGTTTTAAACCAATGATATGGGTATCAAAAGATGCAGAATTGAAAGGAGAATAAACCCTGAAAAAATCACTTTGACATCTCAAATGGTTTAAGAGTTATTGCAATTTATATGTCAATAAAAATACAAGATTTTAACATTTCACGTTTCGCCACTTGCAATACCTTTTTAAAACGCCTGTAGCTCCCTAACTATACATCATAATGATACGAAATTTTACATGAGGAAAGAAAAAAGTTGACATTTTACTGTAGTGTTTTCAATTCGAAAATATCTTTTATAGTTTCTGAGTAATTAACTCGTGAAAACAGCCAATTTTCCAACTTTGCAAAATGCTAAGGTACCCCCCTTGATGTTTTTTTAGGCGAAAAAGTGAGTTTTTGTTTTTTGAATGTTTCTATAGCTTAATAGAAGCAGAATTAAATTTGGAATCGAGGGGTGCTATTGAAATTTCAAAATTTTTAATATTTTTTTCATTTTTATCTAATTTTTTGTGAAAATTATAACACTTAACAATACCAAAGATATGCACATCAATAGATGCAGAATTAAATAGAGAATAAAACCCTGAAAAAATGACTTTAAAATTTCAAAGGGTTTACGAGTAATTGCAGTTTAAAAGTTTTTCAAAAAAGATCAAAATTGTTTTAAACCAATGATATGGGTATCAAAAGATGCAGAATTGAAAGGAGAATAAACCCTGAAAAAATCACTTTGACATCTCAAATGGTTTAAGAGTTATTGCAATTTATATGTCAATAAAAATACCAGATTTTAACATTTCACGTTTCGCCACTTGCAATACCTTTTTAAAACGCCTGTAGCTCCCTAACTATACATCATAATGATACGAAATTTTACATGAGGAAAGAAAAAAGTTGACATTTTACTGTAGTGTTTTCAATTCGAAAATATCTTTTATAGTTTCTGAGTAATTAACTCGTGAAAACAGCCAATTTTCCAACTTTGCAAAATGCTAAGGTACCCCCCTTGATGTTTTTTTAGGCGAAAAAGTGAGTTTTTGTTTTTTGAATGTTTCTATAGCTTAATAGAAGCAGAATTAAATTTGGAATCGAGGGGTGCTATTGAAATTTCAAAATTTTTAATATTTTTTTCATTTTTATCTAATTTTTTGTGAAAATTATAACACTTAACAATACCAAAGATATGCACATCAATAGATGCAGAATTAAATAGAGAATAAAACCCTGAAAAAATGACTTTAAAATTTCAAAGGCTTTACGAGTAATTGCAGTTTAAAAGTTTTTCAAAAAAGATCAAAATTGTTTTAAACCAATGATATGGGTATCAAAAGATGCAGAATTGAAAGGAGAATAAACCCTGAAAAAATCACTTTGACATCTCAAATGGTTTAAGAGTTATTGCAATTTATATGTCAATAAAAATACCAGATTTTAACATTTCACGTTTCGCCACTTGCAATACCTTTTTAAAACGCCTGTAGCTCCCTAACTATACATCATAATGATACGAAATTTTACATGAGGAAAGAAAAAAGTTGACATTTTACTGTAGTGTTTTCAATTCGAAAATATCTTTTATAGTTTCTGAGTAATTAACTCGTGAAAACAGCCAATTTTCCAACTTTGCAAAATGCTAAAGTACCCCCCTTGATGTTTTTTAGGCGAAAAAGTGAGTTTTTGTTTTTTGAATGTTTCTATAGCTTAATAGAAGCAGAATTAAATTTGGAATCGAGGGGTGCTATTGAAATTTCAAAATTTTTAATATTTTTTTCATTTTTATCTAATTTTTTGTGAAAATTATAACACTTAACAATACCAAAGATATGCACATCAATAGATGCAGAATTAAATAGAGAATAAAACCCTGAAAAAATGACTTTAAAATTTCAAAGGGTTTACGAGTAATTGCAGTTTAAAAGTTTTTCAAAAAAGATCAAAATTGTTTTAAACCAATGATATGGGTATCAAAAGATGCAGAATTGAAAGGAGAATAAACCCTGAAAAAATCACTTTGACATCTCAAATGGTTTAAGAGTTATTGCAATTTATATGTCAATAAAAATACCAGATTTTAACATTTCACGTTTCGCCACTTGCAATACCTTTTTAAAACGCCTGTAGCTCCCTAACTATACATCATAATGATACGAAATTTTACATGAGGAAAGAAAAAAGTTGACATTTTACTGTAGTGTTTTCAATTCGAAAATATCTTTTATAGTTTCTGAGTAATTAACTCGTGAAAACAGCCAATTTTCCAACTTTGCAAAATGCTAAGGTACCCCCCTTGATGTTTTTTTAGGCGAAAAAGTGAGTTTTTGTTTTTTGAATGTTTCTATAGCTTAATAGAAGCAGAATTAAATTTGGAATCGAGGGGTGCTATTGAAATTTCAAAATTTTTAATATTTTTTTCATTTTTATCTAATTTTTTGTGAAAATTATAACACTTAACAATACCAAAGATATGCACATCAATAGATGCAGAATTAAATAGAGAATAAAACCCTGAAAAAATTACTTTAAAATTTCAAAGGGTTTACGAGTAATTGCAGTTTAAAAGTTTTTCAAAAAAGATGAAAATTGTTTTAAACCAATGATATGGGTATCAAAAGATGCAGAATTGAAAGGAGAATAACCCTGAAAAAATCACTTTGACATCTCAAATGGTTTAAGAGTTATTGCAATTTATATGTCAATAAAAATACCAGATTTTAACATTTCCCGTTTCGCCACTTGCAATACCTTTTTAAATCGCCTATAGCTCTATAACTATAAATCGTAATGTTATCAAAATTTATATGAGGAAAGAAGAAAGTTGAAATTTTACTGTAGTGTTTTCAATTCGAAAATATCTCTTATAGTTTCCGAGTAATTAACTCGTGAAAACAGCTAATTTTCCAACTTTGCAAAATGCTAAGGTACCCCCCTTGCAGTTTTTTTAGGCGAAAAAGTGAGTTTTTTATTTTTGAATGTTTCTATAGCTTAATAGAAGCAGAATTAAATTTGGAATCTTTGGGTGCTATTGAAATTTCAAAATTTTTAATATTTTTTTCATTTTTATCTAATTTTTTGTGAAAATTATAACACTTAACAATACCAAAGATATGCACATCAATAGATGCAGAATTAAATAGAGAATAAAACCCTGAAAAAAAGACTTTAAAATTTCAAAGGGTTTACGAGTAATCGCAGTTTAAAAGTTTTTCAAAAAAGATCAAAATTGTTTTAAACCAATGATATGGGTATCAAAAGATGCAGAATTGAAAGGAGAATAAACCCTGAAAAAATCACTTTGACATCTCAAATGGTTTAAGAGTTATTGCAATTTATATGTCAATAAAAATACAAGATTTTAACATTTCACGTTTCGCCACTTGCAATACCTTTTTAAAACGCCTGTAGCTCCCTAACTATACATCATAATGATACGAAATTTTACATGAGGAAAGAAAAAAGTTGACATTTTACTGTAGTGTTTTCAATTCGAAAATATCTTTTATAGTTTCTGAGTTATTAACTCGTGAAAACAGCCAATTTTCCAACTTTGCAAAATGCTAAGGTACCCCCCTTGATGTTTTTTTAGGCGAAAAAGTGAGTTTTTGTTTTTTGAATGTTTCTATAGCTTAATAGAAGCAGAATTAAATTTGGAATCGAGGGGTGCTATTGAAATTTCAAAATTTTTAATATTTTTTTCATTTTTATCTAATTTTTTGTGAAAATTATAACACTTAACAATACCAAAGATATGCACATCAATAGATGCCGAATTAAATAGAGAATAAAACCCTGAAAAAATGACTTTAAAATTTCAAAGGGTTTACGAGTAATTGCAGTTTAAAAGTTTTTCAAAAAAGATCAAAATTGTTTTAAACCAATGATATGGGTATCAAAAGATGCAGAATTGAAAGGAGAATAAACCCTGAAAAAATCACTTTGACATCTCAAATGGTTTAAGAGTTATTGCAATTTATATGTCAATAAAAATACAAGATTTTAACATTTCACGTTTCGCCACTTGCAATACCTTTTTAAAACGCCTGTAGCTCCCTAACTATACATCATAATGATACGAAATTTTACATGAGGAAAGAAAAAAGTTGACATTTTACTGTAGTGTTTTCAATTCGAAAATATCTTTTATAGTTTCTGAGTAATTAACTCGTGAAAACAGCCAATTTTCCAACTTTGCAAAATGCTAAGGTACCCCCCTTGATGTTTTTTTAGGCGAAAAAGTGAGTTTTTGTTTTTTGAATGTTTCTATAGCTTAATAGAAGCAGAATTAAATTTGGAATCGAGGGGTGCTATTGAAATTTCAAAATTTTTAATATTTTTTTCATTTTTATCTAATTTTTTGTGAAAATTATAACACTTAACAATACCAAAGATATGCACATCAATAGATGCAGAATTAAATAGAGAATAAAACCCTGAAAAAATGACTTTAAAATTTCAAAGGGTTTACGAGTAATTGCAGTTTAAAAGTTTTTCAAAAAAGATCAAAATTGTTTTAAACCAATGATATGGGTATCAAAAGATGCAGAATTGAAAGGAGAATAAACCCTGAAAAAATCACTTTGACATCTCAAATGGTTTAAGAGTTATTGCAATTTATATGTCAATAAAAATACCAGATTTTAACATTTCACGTTTCGCCACTTGCAATACCTTTTTAAAACGCCTGTAGCTCCCTAACTATACATCATAATGATACGAAATTTTACATGAGGAAAGAAAAAAGTTGACATTTTACTGTAGTGTTTTCAATTCGAAAATATCCTTTATAGTTTCTGAGTAATTAACTCGTGAAAACAGCCAATTTTCCAACTTTGCAAAATGCTAAGGTACCCCCCTTGATGTTTTTTTAGGCGAAAAAGTGAGTTTTTGTTTTTTGAATGTTTCTATAGCTTAATAGAAGCAGAATTAAATTTGGAATCGAGGGGTGCTATTGAAATTTCAAAATTTTTAATATTTTTTCATTTTTATCTAATTTTTTGTGAAAATTATAACACTTAACAATACCAAAGATATGCACATCAATAGATGCAGAATTAAATAGAGAATAAAACCCTGAAAAAAAGACTTTAAAATTTCAAAGGGTTTACGAGTAATTGCAGTATAAAAGTTTTACAAAAAAGATCAAAATTGTTTTAAACCAATGATATGGGTATCAAAAGATGCAGAATTGAAAGGAGAATAACCCTGAAAAAATCACTTTGACATCTCAAATGGTTTAAGAGTTATTGCAATTTATATGTCAATAAAAATACAAGATTTTAACATTTCACGTTTCGCCACTTGCAATATCTTTTTAAAACGCCTGTAGCTCCCTAACTATACATCATAATGATACGAAATTTTACATGAGGAAAGAAAAAAGTTGACATTTTACTGTAGTGTTTTCAATTCGAAAATATCTTTTATAGTTTCTGAGTAATTAACTCGTGAAAACAGCCAATTTTCCAACTTTGCAAAATGCTAAAGTACCCCCCTTGATGTTTTTTTAGGCGAAAAAGTGAGTTTTTGTTTTTTGAATGTTTCTATAGCTTAATAGAAGCAGAATTAAATTTGGAATCGAGGGGTGCTATTGAAATTTCAAAATTTTTAATATTTTTTTCATTTTTATCTAATTTTTTGTGAAAATTATAACACTTAACAATACCAAAGATATGCACATCAATAGATGCAGAATTAAATAGAGAATAAAACCCTGAAAAAATGACTTTAAAATTTCAAAGGGGTTACGAGTAATTGCAGTTTAAAAGTTTTTCAAAAAAGATCAAAATTGTTTTAAACCAATGATATGGGTATCAAAAGATGCAGAATTGAAAGGAGAATAAACCCTGAAAAAATCACTTTGACATCTCAAATGGTTTAAGAGTTATTGCAATTTATATGTCAATAAAAATACCAGATTTTAACATTTCACGTTTCGCCACTTGCAATACCTTTTTAAAACGCCTGTAGCTCCCTAACTATACATCATAATGATACGAAATTTTACATGAGGAAAGAAAAAAGTTGACATTTTACTGTAGTGTTTTCAATTCGAAAATATCTTTTATAGTTTCTGAGTAATTAACTCGTGAAAACAGCCAATTTTCCAACTTTGCAAAATGCTAAGGTACCCCCCTTGATGTTTTTTTAGGCGAAAAAGTGAGTTTTTGTTTTTTGAATGTTTCTATAGCTTAATAGAAGCAGAATTAAATTTGGAATCGAGGGGTGCTATTGAAATTTCAAAATTTTTAATATTTTTTTCATTTTTATCTAATTTTTTGTGAAAATTATAACACTTAACAATACCAAAGATATGCACATCAATAGATGCAGAATTAAATAGAGAATAAAACCCTGAAAAAATTACTTTAAAATTTCAAAGGGTTTACGAGTAATTGCAGTTTAAAAGTTTTTCAAAAAAGATGAAAATTGTTTTAAACCAATGATATGGGTATCAAAAGATGCAGAATTGAAAGGAGAATAACCCTGAAAAAATCACTTTGACATCTCAAATGGTTTAAGAGTTATTGCAATTTATATGTCAATAAAAATACCAGATTTTAACATTTCCCGTTTCGCCACTTGCAATACCTTTTTAAATCGCCTATAGCTCTATAACTATAAATCGTAATGTTATCAAAATTTATATGAGGAAAGAAGAAAGTTGAAATTTTACTGTAGTGTTTTCAATTCGAAAATATCTCTTATAGTTTCCGAGTAATTAACTCGTGAAAACAGCTAATTTTCCAACTTTGCAAAATGCTAAGGTACCCCCCTTGCAGTTTTTTTAGGCGAAAAAGTGAGTTTTTTATTTTTGAATGTTTCTATAGCTTAATAGAAGCAGAATTAAATTTGGAATCTTTGGGTGCTATTGAAATTTCAAAATTTTTAATATTTTTTTCATTTTTATCTAATTTTTTGTGAAAATTATAACACTTAACAATACCAAAGATATGCACATCAATAGATGCAGAATTAAATAGAGAATAAAACCCTGAAAAAAAGACTTTAAAATTTCAAAGGGTTTACGAGTAATCGCAGTTTAAAAGTTTTTCAAAAAAGATCAAAATTGTTTTAAACCAATGATATGGGTATCAAAAGATGCAGAATTGAAAGGAGAATAAACCCTGAAAAAATCACTTTGACATCTCAAATGGTTTAAGAGTTATTGCAATTTATATGTCAATAAAAATACAAGATTTTAACATTTCACGTTTCGCCACTTGCAATACCTTTTTAAAACGCCTGTAGCTCCCTAACTATACATCATAATGATACGAAATTTTACATGAGGAAAGAAAAAAGTTGACATTTTACTGTAGTGTTTTCAATTCGAAAATATCTTTTATAGTTTCTGAGTTATTAACTCGTGAAAACAGCCAATTTTCCAACTTTGCAAAATGCTAAGGTACCCCCCTTGATGTTTTTTTAGGCGAAAAAGTGAGTTTTTGTTTTTTGAATGTTTCTATAGCTTAATAGAAGCAGAATTAAATTTGGAATCGAGGGGTGCTATTGAAATTTCAAAATTTTTAATATTTTTTTCATTTTTATCTAATTTTTTGTGAAAATTATAACACTTAACAATACCAAAGATATGCACATCAATAGATGCCGAATTAAATAGAGAATAAAACCCTGAAAAAATGACTTTAAAATTTCAAAGGGTTTACGAGTAATTGCAGTTTAAAAGTTTTTCAAAAAAGATCAAAATTGTTTTAAACCAATGATATGGGTATCAAAAGATGCAGAATTGAAAGGAGAATAAACCCTGAAAAAATCACTTTGACATCTCAAATGGTTTAAGAGTTATTGCAATTTATATGTCAATAAAAATACAAGATTTTAACATTTCACGTTTCGCCACTTGCAATACCTTTTTAAATCGCCTATAGCTCTATAACTATAAATCGTAAAGTTATCAAAATTTATATGAGGAAAGAAGAAAGTTGAAATTTTACTGTAGTGTTTTCAATTCGAAAATATCTCTTATAGTTTCCGAGTAATTAACTCGTGAAAACAGCTAATTTTCCAACTTTGCAAAATGCTAAGCCCCCCTTGATGTTTTTTTAGGCGAAAAAGTGAGTTTTTGTTTTTTGAATGTTTCTATAGCTTAGTAGAAGCAGAATTAAATTTGGAATCGAGAGGTGCTATTGAAATTTCAAAATTTTTAATATTTTTTTCATTTTTATCTAATTTTTTGTGAAAATTATAACACTTAACAATACCAAAGATATGCACATCAATAGATGCAGAATTAAATAGAGAATAAAACCCTGAAAAAATTACTTTAAAATTTCAAAGGGTTTACGAGTAATTGCAGTTTAAAAGTTTTTCAAAAAAGATGAAAATTGTTTTAAACCAATGATATGGGTATCAAAAGATGCAGAATTGAAAGGAGAATAACCCTGAAAAAATCACTTTGACATCTCAAATGGTTTAAGAGTTATTGCAATTTATATGTCAATAAAAATACCAGATTTTAACATTTCCCGTTTCGCCACTTGCAATACCTTTTTAAATCGCCTATAGCTCTATAACTATAAATCGTAAAGTTATCAAAATTTATATGAGGAAAGAAGAAAGTTGAAATTTTACTGTAGTGTTTTCAATTCGAAAATATCTCTTATAGTTTCCGAGTAATTAACTCGTGAAAACAGCTAATTTTCCAACTTTGCAAAATGCTAAGGTACCCCCCCTTGATGTTTTTTTAGGCGAAAAAGTGAGTTTTTGTTTTTTGAATGTTTCTATAGCTTAATAGAAGCAGAATTAAATTTGGAATCGAGGGGTGCTATTGAAATTTCAAAATTTTTAATATTTTTTTCATTTTTATCTAATTTTTTGTGAAAATTATAACACTTAACAATACCAAAGATATGCACATCAATAGATGCAGAATTAAATAGAGAATAAAACCCTGAAAAAATGACTTTAAAATTTCAAAGGGTTTACGAGTAATTGCAGTTTAAAAGTTTTTCAAAAAAGATCAAAATTGTTTTAAACCAATGATATGGGTATCAAAAGATGCAGAATTGAAAGGAGAATAAACCCTGAAAAAATCACTTTGACATCTCAAATGGTTTAAGAGTTATTGCAATTTATATGTCAATAAAAATACCAGATTTTAACATTTCACGTTTCGCCACTTGCAATGCCTTTTTAAAACGCCTGTAGCTCCCTAACTATACATCATAATGATACGAAATTTTACATGAGGAAAGAAAAAAGTTGACATTTTACTGTAGTGTTTTCAATTCGAAAATATCCTTTATAGTTTCTGAGTAATTAACTCGTGAAAACAGCCAATTTTCCAACTTTGCAAAATGCTAAGGTACCCCCCTTGATGTTTTTTTAGGCGAAAAAGTGAGTTTTTGTTTTTTGAATGTTTCTATAGCTTAATAGAAGCAGAATTAAATTTGGAATCGAGGGGTGCTATTGAAATTTCAAAATTTTTAATATTTTTTCATTTTTATCTAATTTTTTGTGAAAATTATAACACTTAACAATACCAAAGATATGCACATCAATAGATGCAGAATTAAATAGAGAATAAAACCCTGAAAAAAAGACTTTAATATTTCAAAGGGTTTACGAGTAATTGCAGTATAAAAGTTTTACAAAAAAGATCAAAATTGTTTTAAACCAATGATATGGGTATCAAAAGATGCAGAATTGAAAGGAGAATAACCCTGAAAAAATCACTTTGACATCTCAAATGGTTTAAGAGTTATTGCAATTTATATGTCAATAAAAATACCAGATTTTAACATTTCCCGTTTCGCCACTTGCAATACCTTTTTAAATCGCCTATAGCTCTATAACTATAAATCGTAATGTTATCAAAATTTATATGAGGAAAGAAGAAAGTTGAAATTTTACTGTAGTGTTTTCAATTCGAAAATATCTCTTATAGTTTCCGAGTAATTAACTCGTGAAAACAGCTAATTTTCCAACTTTGCAAAATGCTAAGGTACCCACCCCCCTTGATGTTTTTTTAGGCGAAAAAGTGAGTTTTTGTTTTTTGAATGTTTCTATAGCTTAATAGAAGCAGAATTAAATTTGGAATCGAGGGGTGCTATTGAAATTTCAAAATTTTTAATATTTTTTTCATTTTTATCTAATTTTTTGTGAAATTTATAACACTTAACAATACCAAAGATATGCACATCAATAGATGCAGAATTTAATAGAGAATAAAACCCTGAAAAAAAGACTTTAAAATTTCAAAGGGTTTACGAGTAATTGCAGTTTAAAAGTTTTTCAAAAAAGATCAAAATTGTTTTAAACCAATGATATGGGTATCAAAAGATGCAGAATTGAAAGGAGAATAAACCCTGAAAAAATCACTTTGACATCTCAAATGGTTTAAGAGTTATTGCAATTTATATGTCAATAAAAATACAAGATTTTAACATTTCACGTTTCGCCACTTGCAATATCTTTTTAAAACGCCTGTAGCTCCCTAACTATACATCATAATGATACGAAATTTTACATGAGGAAAGAAAAAAGTTGACATTTTACTGTAGTGTTTTCAATTCGAAAATATCTTTTATAGTTTCTGAGTTATTAACTCGTGAATACAGCCAATTTTCCAACTTTGCAAAATGCTAAGGTACCCCCCTTGATGTTTTTTTAGGCGAAAAAGTGAGTTTTTGTTTTTTGAATGTTTCTATAGCTTAATAGAAGCAGAATTAAATTTGGAATCGAGGGGTGCTATTGAAATTTCAAAATTTTTAATATTTTTTTCATTTTTATCTAATTTTTTGTGAAAATTATAACACTTAACAATACCAAAGATATGCACATCAATAGATGCCGAATTAAATAGAGAATAAAACCCTGAAAAAATGACTTTAAAATTTCAAAGGGTTTACGAGTAATTGCAGTTTAAAAGTTTTTCAAAAAAGATCAAAATTGTTTTAAACCAATGATATGGGTATCAAAAGATGCAGAATTGAAAGGAGAATAAACCCTGAAAAAATCACTTTGACATCTCAAATGGTTTAAGAGTTATTGCAATTTATATGTCAATAAAAATACAAGATTTTAACATTTCACGTTTCGCCACTTGCAATACCTTTTTAAAACGCCTGTAGCTCCCTAACTATACATCATAATGATACGAAATTTTACATGAGGAAAGAAAAAAGTTGACATTTTACTGTAGTGTTTTCAATTCGAAAATATCTTTTATAGTTTCTGAGTAATTAACTCGTGAAAACAGCCAATTTTCCAACTTTGCAAAATGCTAAGGTACCCCCCTTGATGTTTTTTTAGGCGAAAAAGTGAGTTTTTGTTTTTTGAATGTTTCTATAGCTTAATAGAAGCAGAATTAAATTTGGAATCGAGGGGTGCTATTGAAATTTCAAAATTTTTAATATTTTTTTCATTTTTATCTAATTTTTTGTGAAAATTATAACACTTAACAATACCAAAGATATGCACATCAATAGATGCAGAATTAAATAGAGAATAAAACCCTGAAAAAATGACTTTAAAATTTCAAAGGGTTTACGAGTAATTGCAGTTTAAAAGTTTTTCAAAAAAGATCAAAATTGTTTTAAACCAATGATATGGGTATCAAAAGATGCAGAATTGAAAGGAGAATAAACCCTGAAAAAATCACTTTGACATCTCAAATGGTTTAAGAGTTATTGCAATTTATATGTCAATAAAAATACCAGATTTTAACATTTCCCGTTTCGCCACTTGCAATACCTTTTTAAATCGCCTATAGCTCTATAACTATAAATCGTAATGTTATCAAAATTTATATGAGGAAAGAAGAAAGTTGAAATTTTACTGTAGTGTTTTCAATTCGAAACTATCTTTTATAGTTTCCGAGTATTTAACTCGTGAAAACAGCTAATTTTCCAACTTTGCAAAATGCTAAGCCCCCCTTGATGTTTTTTTAGGCGAAAAAGTGAGTTTTTGTTTTTTGAATGTTTCTATAGCTTAGTAGAAGCAGAATTAAATTTGGAATCGAGAGGTGCTATTGAAATTTCAAAATTTTTAATATTTTTTTCATTTTTATCTAATTTTTTGTGAAAATTATAACACTTAACAATACCAAAGATATGCACATCAATAGATGCAGAATTAAATAGAGAATAAAACCCTGAAAAAATTACTTTAAAATTTCAAAGGGTTTACGAGTAATTGCAGTTTAAAAGTTTTTCAAAAAAGATGAAAATTGTTTTAAACCAATGATATGGGTATCAAAAGATGCAGAATTGAAAGGAGAATAACCCTGAAAAAATCACTTTGACATCTCAAATGGTTTAAGAGTTATTGCAATTTATATGTCAATAAAAATACCAGATTTTAACATTTCCCGTTTCGCCACTTGCAATACCTTTTTAAATCGCCTATAGCTCTATAACTATAAATCGTAATGTTATCAAAATTTATATGAGGAAAGAAGAAAGTTGAAATTTTACTGTAGTGTTTTCAATTCGAAAATATCTCTTATAGTTTCCGAGTAATTAACTCGTGAAAACAGCTAATTTTCCAACTTTGCAAAATGCTAAGGTACCCCCCTTGCAGTTTTTTTAGGCGAAAAAGTGAGTTTTTTATTTTTGAATGTTTCTATAGCTTAATAGAAGCAGAATTAAATTTGGAATCTCTGGGTGCTATTGAAATTTCAAAATTTTTAATATTTTTTTCATTTTTATCTAATTTTTTGTGAAAATTATAACACTTAACAATACCAAAGATATGCACATCAATAGATGCAGAATTAAATAGAGAATAAAACCCTGAAAAAAAGACTTTAAAATTTCAAAGGGTTTACGAGTAATCGCAGTTTAAAAGTTTTTCAAAAAAGATCAAAATTGTTTTAAACCAATGATATGGATATCAAAAGATGCAGAATTGAAAGGAGAATAAACCCTGAAAAAATCACTTTGACATCTCAAATGGTTTAAGAGTTATTGCAATTTATATGTCAATAAAAATACAAGATTTTAACATTTCACGTTTCGCCACTTGCAATACCTTTTTAAAACGCCTGTAGCTCCCTAACTATACATGATAATGATACGAAATTTTACATGAGGAAAGAAAAAAGTTGACATTTTACTGTAGTGTTTTCAATTCGAAAATATCTTTTATAGTTTCTGAGTTATTAACTCGTGAAAACAGCCAATTTTCCAACTTTGCAAAATGCTAAGGTACCCCCCTTGATGTTTTTTTAGGCGAAAAAGTGAGTTTTTGTTTTTTGAATGTTTCTATAGCTTAATAGAAGCAGAATTAAATTTGGAATCGAGGGGTGCTATTGAAATTTCAAAATTTTTAATATTTTTTTCATTTTTATCTAATTTTTTGTGAAAATTATAACACTTAACAATACCAAAGATATGCACATCAATAGATGCCGAATTAAATAGAGAATAAAACCCTGAAAAAATGACTTTAAAATTTCAAAGGGTTTACGAGTAATTGCAGTTTAAAAGTTTTTCAAAAAAGATCAAAATTGTTTTAAACCAATGATGTGGGTATCAAAAGATGCAGAATTGAAAGGAGAATAAACCCTGAAAAAATCACTTTGACATCTCAAATGGTTTAAGAGTTATTGCAATTTATATGTCAATAAAAATACAAGATTTTAACATTTCACGTTTCGCCACTTGCAATACCTTTTTAAAACGCCTGTAGCTCCCTAACTATACATCATAATGATACGAAATTTTACATGAGGAAAGAAAAAAGTTGACATTTTACTGTAGTGTTTTCAATTCGAAAATATCTTTTATAGTTTCTGAGTAATTAACTCGTGAAAACAGCCAATTTTCCAACTTTGCAAAATGCTAAGGTACCCCCCTTGATGTTTTTTTAGGCGAAAAAGTGAGTTTTTGTTTTTTGAATGTTTCTATAGCTTAATAGAAGCAGAATTAAATTTGGAATCGAGAGGTGCTATTGAAATTTCAAAATTTTTAATATTTTTTTCATTTTTATCTAATTTTTTGTGAAAATTATAACACTTAACAATACCAAAGATATGCACATCAATAGATGCAGAATTAAATAGAGAATAAAACCCTGAAAAAATGACTTTAAAATTTCAAAGGGTTTACGAGTAATTGCAGTTTAAAAGTTTTTCAAAAAAGATCAAAATTGTTTTAAACCAATGATATGGGTATCAAAAGATGCAGAATTGAAAGGAGAATAAACCCTGAAAAAATCACTTTGACATCTCAAATGGTTTAAGAGTTATTGCAATTTATATGTCAATAAAAATACCAGATTTTAACATTTCACGTTTCGCCACTTGCAATACCTTTTTAAAACGCCTGTAGCTCCCTAACTATACATCATAATGATACGAAATTTTACATGAGGAAAGAAAAAAGTTGACATTTTACTGTAGTGTTTTCAATTCGAAAATATCTTTTATAGTTTCTGAGTAATTAACTCGTGAAAACAGCCAATTTTCCAACTTTGCAAAATGCTAAGGTACCCCCCTTGATGTTTTTTTAGGCGAAAAAGTGAGTTTTTGTTTTTTGAATGTTTCTATAGCTTAATAGAAGCAGAATTAAATTTGGAATCAAGGGGTGCTATTGAAATTTCAAAATTTTTAATATTTTTTCATTTTTATCTAATTTTTTGTGAAAATTATAACACTTAACAATACCAAAGATATGCACATCAATAGATGCAGAATTAAATAGAGAATAAAACCCTGAAAAAAAGACTTTAAAATTTCAAAGGGTTTACGAGTAATTGCAGTTTAAAAGTTTTTCAAAAAAGATCAAAATTGTTTTAAACCAATGATATGGATATCAAAAGATGCAGAATTGAAAGGAGAATAAACCCTGAAAAAATCACTTTGACATCTCAAATGGTTTAAGAGTTATTGCAATTTATATGTCAATAAAAATACAAGATTTTAACATTTCACGTTTCGCCACTTGCAATACCTTTTTAAAACGCCTGTAGCTCCCTAACTATACATCATAATGATACGAAATTTTACATGAGGAAAGAAAAAAGTTGACATTTTACTGTAGTGTTTTCAATTCGAAAATATCTTTTATAGTTTCTGAGTAATTAACTCGTGAAAACAGCCAATTTTCCAACTTTGCAAAATGCTAAGGTACCCCCCTTGATGTTTTTTTAGGCGAAAAAGTGAGTTTTTGTTTTTTGAATGTTTCTATAGCTTAATAGAAGCAGAATTAAATTTGGAATCGAGGGGTGCTATTGAAATTTCAAAATTTTTAATATTTTTTTCATTTTTATCTAATTTTTTGTGAAAATTATAACACTTAACAATACCAAAGATATGCACATCAATAGATGCAGAATTAAATAGAGAATAAAACCCTGAAAAAATGACTTTAAAATTTCAAAGGGTTTACGAGTAATTGCAGTTTAAAAGTTTTTCAAAAAAGATCAAAATTGTTTTAAACCAATGATATGGGTATCAAAAGATGCAGAATTGAAAGGAGAATAAACCCTGAAAAAATCACTTTGACATCTCAAATGGTTTAAGAGTTATTGCAATTTATATGTCAATAAAAATACCAGATTTTAACATTTCACGTTTCGCCACTTGCAATACCTTTTTTAAACGCCTGTAGCTCCCTAACTATACATCATAATGATACGAAATTTTACATGAGGAAAGAAAAAAGTTGACATTTTACTGTAGTGTTTTCAATTCGAAAATATCTTTTATAGTTTCTGAGTAATTAACTCGTGAAAACAGCCAATTTTCCAACTTTGCAAAATGCTAAGGTACCCCCCTTGATGTTTTTTTAGGCGAAAAAGTGAGTTTTTGTTTTTTGAATGTTTCTATAGCTTAATAGAAGCAGAATTAAATTTGGAATCGAGGGGTGCTATTGAAATTTCAAAATTTTTAATATTTTTTTCATTTTTATCTAATTTTTTGTGAAAATTATAACACTTAACAATACCAAAGATATGCACATCAATAGATGCAGAATTAAATAGAGAATAAAACCCTGAAAAAAAGACTTTAAAATTTCAAAGGGTTTACGAGTAATTGCAGTTTAAAAGTTTTTCAAAAAAGATCAAAATTGTTTTAAACCAATGATATGGGTATCAAAAGATGCAGAATTGAAAGGAGAATAAACCCTGAAAAAATCACTTTGACATCTCAAATGGTTTAAGAGTTATTGCAATTTATATGTCAATAAAAATACAAGATTTTAACATTTCACGTTTCGCCACTTGCAATACCTTTTTAAAACGCCTGTAGCTCCCTAACTATACATGATAATGATACGAAATTTTACATGAGGAAAGAAAAAAGTTGACATTTTACTGTAGTGTTTTCAATTCGAAAATATCTTTTATAGTTTCTGAGTTATTAACTCGTGAAAACAGCCAATTTTCCAACTTTGCAAAATGCTAAGGTACCCCCCTTGATGTTTTTTTAGGCGAAAAAGTGAGTTTTTGTTTTTTGAATGTTTCTATAGCTTAATAGAAGCAGAATTAAATTTGGAATCGAGGGGTGCTATTGAAATTTCAAAATTTTTAATATTTTTTTCATTTTTATCTAATTTTTTGTGAAAATTATAACACTTAACAATACCAAAGATATGCACATCAATAGATGCCGAATTAAATAGAGAATAAAACCCTGAAAAAATGACTTTAAAATTTCAAAGGGTTTACGAGTAATTGCAGTTTAAAAGTTTTTCAAAAAAGATCAAAATTGTTTTAAACCAATGATGTGGGTATCAAAAGATGCAGAATTGAAAGGAGAATAAACCCTGAAAAAATCACTTTGACATCTCAAATGGTTTAAGAGTTATTGCAATTTATATGTCAATAAAAATACAAGATTTTAACATTTCACGTTTCGCCACTTGCAATACCTTTTTAAAACGCCTGTAGCTCCCTAACTATACATCATAATGATACGAAATTTTACATGAGGAAAGAAAAAAGTTGACATTTTACTGTAGTGTTTTCAATTCGAAAATATCTTTTATAGTTTCTGAGTAATTAACTCGTGAAAACAGCCAATTTTCCAACTTTGCAAAATGCTAAGGTACCCCCCTTGATGTTTTTTTAGGCGAAAAAGTGAGTTTTTGTTTTTTGAATGTTTCTATAGCTTAATAGAAGCAGAATTAAATTTGGAATCGAGAGGTGCTATTGAAATTTCAAAATTTTTAATATTTTTTTCATTTTTATCTAATTTTTTGTGAAAATTATAACACTTAACAATACCAAAGATATGCACATCAATAGATGCAGAATTAAATAGAGAATAAAACCCTGAAAAAATGACTTTAAAATTTCAAAGGGTTTACGAGTAATTGCAGTTTAAAAGTTTTTCAAAAAAGATCAAAATTGTTTTAAACCAATGATATGGGTATCAAAAGATGCAGAATTGAAAGGAGAATAAACCCTGAAAAAATCACTTTGACATCTCAAATGGTTTAAGAGTTATTGCAATTTATATGTCAATAAAAATACCAGATTTTAACATTTCACGTTTCGCCACTTGCAATACCTTTTTAAAACGCCTGTAGCTCCCTAACTATACATCATAATGATACGAAATTTTACATGAGGAAAGAAAAAAGTTGACATTTTACTGTAGTGTTTTCAATTCGAAAATATCTTTTATAGTTTCTGAGTAATTAACTCGTGAAAACAGCCAATTTTCCAACTTTGCAAAATGCTAAGGTACCCCCCTTGATGTTTTTTTAGGCGAAAAAGTGAGTTTTTGTTTTTTGAATGTTTCTATAGCTTAATAGAAGCAGAATTAAATTTGGAATCGAGGGGTGCTATTGAAATTTCAAAATTTTTAATATTTTTTCATTTTTATCTAATTTTTTGTGAAAATTATAACACTTAACAATACCAAAGATATGCACATCAATAGATGCAGAATTAAATAGAGAATAAAACCCTGAAAAAAAGACTTTAAAATTTCAAAGGGTTTACGAGTAATTGCAGTTTAAAAGTTTTTCAAAAAAGATCAAAATTGTTTTAAACCAATGATATGGATATCAAAAGATGCAGAATTGAAAGGAGAATAAACCCTGAAAAAATCACTTTGACATCTCAAATGGTTTAAGAGTTATTGCAATTTATATGTCAATAAAAATACAAGATTTTAACATTTCACGTTTCGCCACTTGCAATACCTTTTTAAAACGCCTGTAGCTCCCTAACTATACATCATAATGATACGAAATTTTACATGAGGAAAGAAAAAAGTTGACATTTTACTGTAGTGTTTTCAATTCGAAAATATCTTTTATAGTTTCTGAGTAATTAACTCGTGAAAACAGCCAATTTTCCAACTTTGCAAAATGCTAAGGTACCCCCCTTGATGTTTTTTTAGGCGAAAAAGTGAGTTTTTGTTTTTTGAATGTTTCTATAGCTTAATAGAAGCAGAATTAAATTTGGAATCGAGGGGTGCTATTGAAATTTCAAAATTTTTAATATTTTTTTCATTTTTATCTAATTTTTTGTGAAAATTATAACACTTAACAATACCAAAGATATGCACATCAATAGATGCAGAATTAAATAGAGAATAAAACCCTGAAAAAATGACTTTAAAATTTCAAAGGGTTTACGAGTAATTGCAGTTTAAAAGTTTTTCAAAAAAGATCAAAATTGTTTTAAACCAATGATATGGGTATCAAAAGATGCAGAATTGAAAGGAGAATAAACCCTGAAAAAATCACTTTGACATCTCAAATGGTTTAAGAGTTATTGCAATTTATATGTCAATAAAAATACCAGATTTTAACATTTCACGTTTCGCCACTTGCAATACCTTTTTAAAACGCCTGTAGCTCCCTAACTATACATCATAATGATACGAAATTTTACATGAGGAAAGAAAAAAGTTGACATTTTACTGTAGTGTTTTCAATTCGAAAATATCTTTTATAGTTTCTGAGTAATTAACTCGTGAAAACAGCCAATTTTCCAACTTTGCAAAATGCTAAGGTACCCCCCTTGATGTTTTTTTAGGCGAAAAAGTGAGTTTTTGTTTTTTGAATGTTTCTATAGCTTAATAGAAGCAGAATTAAATTTGGAATCGAGGGGTGCTATTGAAATTTCAAAATTTTTAATATTTTTTTCATTTTTATCTAATTTTTTGTGAAAATTATAACACTTAACAATACCAAAGATATGCACATCAATAGATGCAGAATTAAATAGAGAATAAAACCCTGAAAAAAAGACTTTAAAATTTCAAAGGGTTTACGAGTAATTGCAGTTTAAAAGTTTTTCAAAAAAGATCAAAATTGTTTTAAACCAATGATATGGATATCAAAAGATGCAGAATTGAAAGGAGAATAAACCCTGAAAAAATCACTTTGACATCTCAAATGGTTTAAGAGTTATTGCAATTTATATGTCAATAAAAATACAAGATTTTAACATTTCACGTTTCGCCACTTGCAATACCTTTTTAAAACGCCTGTAGCTCCCTAACTATACATCATAATGATACGAAATTTTACATGAGGAAAGAAAAAAGTTGACATTTTACTGTAGTGTTTTCAATTCGAAAATATCTTTTATAGTTTCTGAGTAATTAACTCGTGAAAACAGCCAATTTTCCAACTTTGCAAAATGCTAAGGTACCCCCCTTGATGTTTTTTTAGGCGAAAAAGTGAGTTTTTGTTTTTTGAATGTTTCTATAGCTTAATAGAAGCAGAATTAAATTTGGAATCGAGGGGTGCTATTGAAATTTCAAAATTTTTAATATTTTTTTCATTTTTATCTAATTTTTTGTGAAAATTATAACACTTAACAATACCAAAGATATGCACATCAATAGATGCAGAATTAAATAGAGAATAAAACCCTGAAAAAATGACTTTAAAATTTCAAAGGGTTTACGAGTAATTGCAGTTTAAAAGTTTTTCAAAAAAGATCAAAATTGTTTTAAACCAATGATATGGGTATCAAAAGATGCAGAATTGAAAGGAGAATAAACCCTGAAAAAATCACTTTGACATCTCAAATGGTTTAAGAGTTATTGCAATTTATATGTCAATAAAAATACCAGATTTTAACATTTCACGTTTCGCCACTTGCAATACCTTTTTAAAACGCCTGTAGCTCCCTAACTATACATCATAATGATACGAAATTTTACATGAGGAAAGAAAAAAGTTGACATTTTACTGTAGTGTTTTCAATTCGAAAATATCTTTTATAGTTTCTGAGTAATTAACTCGTGAAAACAGCCAATTTTCCAACTTTGCAAAATGCTAAGGTACCCCCCTTGATGTTTTTTTAGGCGAAAAAGTGAGTTTTTGTTTTTTGAATGTTTCTATAGCTTAATAGAAGCAGAATTAAATTTGGAATCGAGGGGTGCTATTGAAATTTCAAAATTTTTAATATTTTTTTCATTTTTATCTAATTTTTTGTGAAAATTATAACACTTAACAATACCAAAGATATGCACATCAATAGATGCAGAATTAAATAGAGAATAAAACCCTGAAAAAAAGACTTTAAAATTTCAAAGGGTTTACGAGTAATTGCAGTTTAAAAGTTTTTCAAAAAAGATCAAAATTGTTTTAAACCAATGATATGGATATCAAAAGATGCAGAATTGAAAGGAGAATAAACCCTGAAAAAATCACTTTGACATCTCAAATGGTTTAAGAGTTATTGCAATTTATATGTCAATAAAAATACAAGATTTTAACATTTCACGTTTCGCCACTTGCAATACCTTTTTAAAACGCCTGTAGCTCCCTAACTATACATCATAATGATACGAAATTTTACATGAGGAAAGAAAAAAGTTGACATTTTACTGTAGTGTTTTCAATTCGAAAATATCTTTTATAGTTTCTGAGTAATTAACTCGTGAAAACAGCCAATTTTCCAACTTTGCAAAATGCTAAGGTACCCCCCTTGATGTTTTTTTAGGCGAAAAAGTGAGTTTTTGTTTTTTGAATGTTTCTATAGCTTAATAGAAGCAGAATTAAATTTGGAATCGAGGGGTGCTATTGAAATTTCAAAATTTTTAATATTTTTTTCATTTTTATCTAATTTTTTGTGAAAATTATAACACTTAACAATACCAAAGATATGCACATCAATAGATGCAGAATTAAATAGAGAATAAAACCCTGAAAAAATGACTTTAAAATTTCAAAGGGTTTACGAGTAATTGCAGTTTAAAAGTTTTTCAAAAAAGATCAAAATTGTTTTAAACCAATGATATGGGTATCAAAAGATGCAGAATTGAAAGGAGAATAAACCCTGAAAAAATCACTTTGACATCTCAAATGGTTTAAGAGTTATTGCAATTTATATGTCAATAAAAATACCAGATTTTAACATTTCACGTTTCGCCACTTGCAATACCTTTTTAAAACGCCTGTAGCTCCCTAACTATACATCATAATGATACGAAATTTTACATGAGGAAAGAAAAAAGTTGACATTTTACTGTAGTGTTTTCAATTCGAAAATATCTTTTATAGTTTCTGAGTAATTAACTCGTGAAAACAGCCAATTTTCCAACTTTGCAAAATGCTAAGGTACCCCCCTTGATGTTTTTTTAGGCGAAAAAGTGAGTTTTTGTTTTTTGAATGTTTCTATAGCTTAATAGAAGCAGAATTAAATTTGGAATCGAGGGGTGCTATTGAAATTTCAAAATTTTTAATATTTTTTTCATTTTTATCTAATTTTTTGTGAAAATTATAACACTTAACAATACCAAAGATATGCACATCAATAGATGCAGAATTAAATAGAGAATAAAACCCTGAAAAAATGACTTTAAAATTTCAAAGGGTTTACGAGTAATTGCAGTTTAAAAGTTTTTCAAAAAAGATCAAAATTGTTTTAAACCAATGATATGGGTATCAAAAGATGCAGAATTGAAAGGAGAATAAACCCTGAAAAAATCACTTTGACATCTCAAATGGTTTAAGAGTTATTGCAATTTATATGTCAATAAAAATACCAGATTTTAACATTTCACGTTTCGCCACTTGCAATACCTTTTTAAAACGCCTGTAGCTCCCTAACTATACATCATAATGATACGAAATTTTACATGAGGAAAGAAAAAAGTTGACATTTTACTGTAGTGTTTTCAATTCGAAAATATCTTTTATAGTTTCTGAGTAATTAACTCGTGAAAACAGCCAATTTTCCAACTTTGCAAAATGCTAAGGTAACCCCCTTGATGTTTTTTTAGGCGAAAAAGTGAGTTTTTGTTTTTTGAATGTTTCTATAGCTTAATAGAAGCAGAATTAAATTTGGAATCGAGGGGTGCTATTGAAATTTCAAAATTTTTAATATTTTTTCATTTTTATCTAATTTTTTGTGAAAATTATAACACTTAACAATACCAAAGATATGCACATCAATAGATGCAGAATTAAATAGAGAATAAAACCCTGAAAAAAAGACTTTAAAATTTTAAAGGGTTTACGAGTAATTGCAGTTTAAAAGTTTTTCAAAAAAGATCAAAATTGTTTTAAACCAATGATATGGATATCAAAAGATGCAGAATTGAAAGGAGAATAAACCCTGAAAAAATCACTTTGACATCTCAAATGGTTTAAGAGTTATTGCAATTTATATGTCAATAAAAATACAAGATTTTAACATTTCACGTTTCGCCACTTGCAATACCTTTTTAAAACGCCTGTAGCTCCCTAACTATACATCATAATGATACGAAATTTTACATGAGGAAAGAAAAAAGTTGACATTTTACTGTAGTGTTTTCAATTCGAAAATATCTTTTATAGTTTCTGAGTAATTAACTCGTGAAAACAGCCAATTTTCCAACTTTGCAAAATGCTAAGGTACCCCCCTTGATGTTTTTTTAGGCGAAAAAGTGAGTTTTTGTTTTTTGAATGTTTCTATAGCTTAATAGAAGCAGAATTAAATTTGGAATCGAGGGGTGCTATTGAAATTTCAAAATTTTTAATATTTTTTCATTTTTATCTAATTTTTTGTGAAAATTATAACACTTAACAATACCAAAGATATGCACATCAATAGATGCAGAATTAAATAGAGAATAAAACCCTGAAAAAAAGACTTTAAAATTTCAAAGGGTTTACGAGTAATTGCAGTTTAAAAGTTTTTCAAAAAAGATCAAAATTGTTTTAAACCAATGATATGGATATCAAAAGATGCAGAATTGAAAGGAGAATAAACCCTGAAAAAATCACTTTGACATCTCAAATGGTTTAAGAGTTATTGCAATTTATATGTCAATAAAAATACAAGATTTTAACATTTCACGTTTCGCCACTTGCAATACCTTTTTAAAACGCCTGTAGCTCCCTAACTATACATCATAATGATACGAAATTTTACATGAGGAAAGAAAAAAGTTGACATTTTACTGTAGTGTTTTCAATTCGAAAATATCTCTTATAGTTTCCGAGTAATTAACTCGTGAAAACAGCTAATTTTCCAACTTTGCAAAATGCTAAGGTACCCCCCCTTGATGTTTTTTTAGGCGAAAAAGTGAGTTTTTGTTTTTTGAATGTTTCTATAGCTTAATAGAAGCAGAATTAAATTTGGAATCGAGGGGTGCTATTGAAATTTCAAAATTTTTAATATTTTTTTCATTTTTATCTATTTTTTTGTGAAAATTATAACACTTAACAATACCAAAGATATGCACATCAATAGATGCAGAATTAAATAGAGAATAAAACCCTGAAAAAATGACTTTAAAATTTCAAAGGGTTTACGAGTAATTGCAGTTTAAAAGTTTTTCAAAAAAGATCAAAATTGTTTTAAACCAATGATATGGGTATCAAAAGATGCAGAATTGAAAGGAGAATAAACCCTGAAAAAATCACTTTGACATCTCAAATGGTTTAAGAGTTATTGCAATTTATATGTCAATAAAAATACAAGATTTTAACATTTCACGTTTCGCCACTTGCAATACCTTTTTAAAACGCCTGTAGCTCCCTAACTATACATCATAATGATACGAAATTTTACATGAGGAAAGAAAAAAGTTGACATTTTACTGTAGTGTTTTCAATTCGAAAATATCTTTTATAGTTTCTGAGTTATTAACTCGTGAAAACAGCCAATTTTCCAACTTTGCAAAATGCTAAGGTACCCCCCTTGATTTTTTTTAGGCGAAAAAGTGAGTTTTTGTTTTTTGAATGTTTCTATAGCTTAATAGAAGCAGAATTAAATTTGGAATCGAGGGGTGCTATTGAAATTTCAAAATTTTTAATATTTTTTTCATTTTTATCTAATTTTTTGTGAAAATTATAACACTTAACAATACCAAAGATATGCACATCAATAGATGCAGAATTTAATAGAGAATAAAACCCTGAAAAAATGACTTTAAAATTTCAAAGGGTTTACGAGTAATTGCAGTTTAAAAGTTTTTCAAAAAAGATCAAAATTGTTTTAAACCAATGATATGGGTATCAAAAGATGCAGAATTGAAAGGAGAATAAACCCTGAAAAAATCACTTTGACATCTCAAATGGTTTAAGAGTTATTGCAATTTATATGTCAATAAAAATACAAGATTTTAACATTTCACGTTTCGCCACTTGCAATACCTTTTTAAATCGCCTATAGCTCTATAACTATAAATCGTAAAGTTATCAAAATTTATATGAGGAAAGAAGAAAGTTGAAATTTTACTGTAGTGTTTTCAATTCGAAAATATCTCTTATAGTTTCCGAGTAATTAACTCGTGAAAACAGCTAATTTTCCAACTTTGCAAAATGCTAAGCCCCCCTTGATGTTTTTTTAGGCGAAAAAGTGAGTTTTTGTTTTTTGAATGTTTCTATAGCTTAGTAGAAGCAGAATTAAATTTGGAATCGAGAGGTGCTATTGAAATTTCAAAATTTTTAATATTTTTTTCATTTTTATCTAATTTTTTGTGAAAATTATAACACTTAACAATACCAAAGATATGCACATCAATAGATGCAGAATTAAATAGAGAATAAAACCCTGAAAAAATTACTTTAAAATTTCAAAGGGTTTACGAGTAATTGCAGTTTAAAAGTTTTTCAAAAAAGATGAAAATTGTTTTAAACCAATGATATGGGTATCAAAAGATGCAGAATTGAAAGGAGAATAACCCTGAAAAAATCACTTTGACATCTCAAATGGTTTAAGAGTTATTGCAATTTATATGTCAATAAAAATACCAGATTTTAACATTTCCCGTTTCGCCACTTGCAATACCTTTTTAAATCGCCTATAGCTCTATAACTATAAATCGTAAAGTTATCAAAATTTATATGAGGAAAGAAGAAAGTTGAAATTTTACTGTAGTGTTTTCAATTCGAAAATATCTCTTATAGTTTCCGAGTAATTAACTCGTGAAAACAGCTAATTTTCCAACTTTGCAAAATGCTAAGGTACCCCCCCTTGATGTTTTTTTAGGCGAAAAAGTGAGTTTTTGTTTTTTGAATGTTTCTATAGCTTAATAGAAGCAGAATTAAATTTGGAATCGAGGGGTGCTATTGAAATTTCAAAATTTTTAATATTTTTTTCATTTTTATCTATTTTTTTGTGAAAATTATAACACTTAACAATACCAAAGATATGCACATCAATAGATGCAGAATTAAATAGAGAATAAAACCCTGAAAAAATGACTTTAAAATTTCAAAGGGTTTACGAGTAATTGCAGTTTAAAAGTTTTTCAAAAAAGATCAAAATTGTTTTAAACCAATGATATGGGTATCAAAAGATGCAGAATTGAAAGGAGAATAAACCCTGAAAAAATCACTTTGACATCTCAAATGGTTTAAGAGTTATTGCAATTTATATGTCAATAAAAATACAAGATTTTAACATTTCACGTTTCGCCACTTGCAATACCTTTTTAAAACGCCTGTAGCTCCCTAACTATACATCATAATGATACGAAATTTTACATGAGGAAAGAAAAAAGTTGACATTTTACTGTAGTGTTTTCAATTCGAAAATATCTTTTATAGTTTCTGAGTAATTAACTCGTGAAAACAGCCAATTTTCCAACTTTGCAAAATGCTAAGGTACCCCCCTTGATGTTTTTTTAGGCGAAAAAGTGAGTTTTTGTTTTTTGAATGTTTCTATAGCTTAATAGAAGCAGAATTAAATTTGGAATCGAGGGGTGCTATTGAAATTTCAAAATTTTTAATATTTTTTTCATTTTTATCTAATTTTTTGTGAAAATTATAACACTTAACAATACCAAAGATATGCACATCAATAGATGCAGAATTAAATAGAGAATAAAACCCTGAAAAAATGACTTTAAAATTTCAAAGGGTTTACGAGTAATTGCAGTTTAAAAGTTTTTCAAAAAAGATCAAAATTGTTTTAAACCAATGATATGGGTATCAAAAGATGCAGAATTGAAAGGAGAATAAACCCTGAAAAAATCACTTTGACATCTCAAATGGTTTAAGAGTTATTGCAATTTATATGTCAATAAAAATACCAGATTTTAACATTTCCCGTTTCGCCACTTGCAATACCTTTTTAAATCGCCTGTAGCTCTACAACTATAAATCGTAATGTTATCAAAATTTATATGAGAAAAGAAGAAAGTTGAAATTTTACTGTAGTGTTTTCAATTCGAAACTATCTCTTATAGTTTCCGAGTATTTAACTCGTGAAAACAGCTAATTTTCCAACTTTGCAAAATGCTAAGGTACCCCTTGCAGTTTTTTTAGGCGAAAAAGTGAGTTTTTTATTTTTGAATGTTTCTATAGCTTAATAGAAGCAGAATTAAATTTGGAATCTCGGGGTGCTATTGAAATTTCAAAACTTTAATATTTTTTTCATTTTTATCTAATTTTTTGTGAAAATATCAACACTTAACAATACCAAAGATATGCACATCAATAGATGCAGAATTTAATAGAGAATAAAACCCTGAAAAAAAGACTTTAAAATTTCAAAGGGTTTACGAGTAATTGCAGTTTAAAAGTTTTTCAAAAAAGATCAAAATTGTTTTAAACCAATGATATGGGTATCAAAAGATGCAGAATTGAAAGGAGAATAAACCCTGAAAAAATCACTTTGACATCTCAAATGGTTTTAGAGTTATTGCAATTTATATGTCAATAAAAATACCAGATTTTAACATTTCCCGTTTCGCCACTTGCAATACCTTTTTAAATCGCCTATAGCTCTATAACTATAAATCGTAATGTTTTCAAAATTTATACGAGGAAAGAAGAAAGTTGAAATTTTACTGTAGTGTTTTCAATTTGAAAATGTCTTTTATAGTTTCCGAGTAGTTAACTCGTAAAAACAGCCATTTTTCCAACTTTGCAAAATGCTAAGGTACCCCCTTGCAGTTTTTTTAGGCGAAAAAGTGAGTTTTTGATTTTTGAATGTTTCTATAGCTTAATAGAAGCAGAATTAAATTTGGAATCGAGGGGTGCTATTGAAATTTCAAAATTTTTAATATTTTTTTCATTTTTATCTAATTTTTTGTGAAAATTATAACACTTAACAATACCAAAGATATGCACATCAATAGATGCAGAATTAAATAGAGAATAAAACCCTGAAAAAATGACTTTAAAATTTCAAAGGGTTTACGAGTAATTGCAGTATAAAAGTTTTTCAAAAAAGATCAAAATTGTTTTAAACCAATGATATGGGTATCAAAAGATGCAGAATTGAAAGGAGAATAAACCCTGAAAAAATCACTTTGACATCTCAAATGGTTTAAGAGTTATTGCAATTTATATGTCAATAAAAATACCAGATTTTAACATTTCACGTTTCGCCACTTGCAATACCTTTTTAAAACGCCTGTAGCTCCCTAACTATACATCATAATGATACGAAATTTTACAAGAGGAAAGAAAAAAGTTGACATTTTACTGTAGTGTTTTCAATTCGAAAATATCTTTTATAGTTTCTGAGTAATTAACTCGTGAAAACAGCCAATTTTCCAACTTTGCAAAATGCTAAGGTACCCCCCTTGATGTTTTTTTAGGCGAAAAAGTGAGTTTTTGTTTTTTGAATGTTTCTATAGCTTAATAGAAGCAGAATTAAATTTGGAATCGAGGGGTGCTATTGAAATTTCAAAATTTTTAATATTTTTTTCATTTTTATCTAATTTTTTGTGAAAATTATAACACTTAACAATACCAAAGATATGCACATCAATAGATGCAGAATTAAATAGAGAATAAAACCCTGAAAAAAAGACTTTAAAATTTCAAAGGGTTTACGAGTAATTGCAGTTTAAAAGTTTTTCAAAAAAGATCAAAATTGTTTTAAACCAATGATATGGATATCAAAAGATGCAGAATTGAAAGGAGAATAAACCCTGAAAAAATCACTTTGACATCTCAAATGGTTTAAGAGTTATTGCAATTTATATGTCAATAAAAATACAAGATTTTAACATTTCACGTTTCGCCACTTGCAATGCCTTTTTAAAACGCCTGTAGCTCCCTAACTATACATCATAATGATACGAAATTTTACATGAGGAAAGAAAAAAGTTGACATTTTACTGTAGTGTTTTCAATTCGAAAATATCTTTTATAGTTTCTGAGTAATTAACTCGTGAAAACAGCCAATTTTCCAACTTTGCAAAATGCTAAGGTACCCCCCTTGATGTTTTTTTAGGCGAAAAAGTGAGTTTTTGTTTTTTGAATGTTTCTATAGCTTAATAGAAGCAGAATTAAATTTGGAATCGAGGGGTGCTATTGAAATTTCAAAATTTTTAATATTTTTTTCATTTTTATCTAATTTTTTGTGAAAATTATAACACTTAACAATACCAAAGATATGCACATCAATAGATGCAGAATTAAATAGAGAATAAAACCCTGAAAAAATGACTTTAAAATTTCAAAGGGTTTACGAGTAATTGCAGTTTAAAAGTTTTTCAAAAAAGATCAAAATTGTTTTAAACCAATGATATGGGTATCAAAAGATGCAGAATTGAAAGGAGAATAAACCCTGAAAAAATCACTTTGACATCTCAAATGGTTTAAGAGTTATTGCAATTTATATGTCAATAAAAATACCAGATTTTAACATTTCACGTTTCGCCACTTGCAATACCTTTTTAAAACGCCTGTAGCTCCCTAACTATACATCATAATGATACGAAATTTTACATGAGGAAAGAAAAAAGTTGTCATTTTACTGTAGTGTTTTCAATTCGAAAATATCTTTTATAGTTTCTGAGTAATTAACTCGTGAAAACAGCCAATTTTCCAACTTTGCAAAATGCTAAGGTACCCCCCTTGATGTTTTTTTAGGCGAAAAAGTGAGTTTTTGTTTTTTGAATGTTTCTATAGCTTAATAGAAGCAGAATTAAATTTGGAATCGAGGGGTGCTATTGAAATTTCAAAATTTTTAATATTTTTTTCATTTTTATCTAATTTTTTGTGAAAATTATAACACTTAACAATACCAAAGATATGCACATCAATAGATGCCGAATTAAATAGAGAATAAAACCCTGAAAAAATGACTTTAAAATTTCAAAGGGTTTACGAGTAATTGCAGTTTAAAAGTTTTTCAAAAAAGATCAAAATTGTTTTAAACCAATGATATGGGTATCAAAAGATGCAGAATTGAAAGGAGAATAAACCCTGAAAAAATCACTTTGACATCTCAAATGGTTTAAGAGTTATTGCAATTTATATGTCAATAAAAATACAAGATTTTAACATTTCACGTTTCGCCACTTGCAATACCTTTTTTAAACGCCTGTAGCTCCCTAACTATACATCATAATGATACGAAATTTTACATGAGGAAAGAAAAAAGTTGACATTTTACTGTAGTGTTTTCAATTCGAAAATATCTTTTATAGTTTCTGAGTAATTAACTCGTGAAAACAGCCAATTTTCCAACTTTGCAAAATGCTAAGGTACCCCCCTTGATGTTTTTTTAGGCGAAAAAGTGAGTTTTTGTTTTTTGAATGTTTCTATAGCTTAATAGAAGCAGAATTAAATTTGGAATCGAGGGGTGCTATTGAAATTTCAAAATTTTTAATATTTTTTTCATTTTTATCTAATTTTTTGTGAAAATTATAACACTTAACAATACCAAAGATATGCACATCAATAGATGCAGAATTAAATAGAGAATAAAACCCTGAAAAAATGACTTTAAAATTTCAAAGGGTTTACGAGTAATTGCAGTTTAAAAGTTTTTCAAAAAAGATCAAAATTGTTTTAAACCAATGATATGGGTATCAAAAGATGCAGAATTGAAAGGAGAATAAACCCTGAAAAAATCACTTTGACATCTCAAATGGTTTAAGAGTTATTGCAATTTATATGTCAATAAAAATACCAGATTTTAACATTTCACGTTTCGCCACTTGCAATACCTTTTTAAAACGCCTGTAGCTCCCTAACTATACATCATAATGATACGAAATTTTACATGAGGAAAGAAAAAAGTTGACATTTTACTGTAGTGTTTTCAATTCGAAAATATCTTTTATAGTTTCTGAGTAATTAACTCGTGAAAACAGCCAATTTTCCAACTTTGCAAAATGCTAAGGTACCCCCCTTGATGTTTTTTTAGGCGAAAAAGTGAGTTTTTGTTTTTTGAATGTTTCTATAGCTTAATAGAAGCAGAATTAAATTTGGAATCGAGGGGTGCTATTGAAATTTCAAAATTTTTAATATTTTTTTCATTTTTATCTAATTTTTTGTGAAAATTATAACACTTAACAATACCAAAGATATGCACATCAATAGATGCAGAATTAAATAGAGAATAAAACCCTGAAAAAAAGACTTTAAAATTTCAAAGGGTTTACGAGTAATTGCAGTTTAAAAGTTTTTCAAAAAAGATCAAAATTGTTTTAAACCAATGATATGGATATCAAAAGATGCAGAATTGAAAGGAGAATAAACCCTGAAAAAATCACTTTGACATCTCAAATGGTTTAAGAGTTATTGCAATTTATATGTCAATAAAAATACAAGATTTTAACATTTCACGTTTCGCCACTTGCAATACCTTTTTAAAACGCCTGTAGCTCCCTAACTATACATCATAATGATACGAAATTTTACATGAGGAAAGAAAAAAGTTGACATTTTACTGTAGTGTTTTCAATTCGAAAATATCTTTTATAGTTTCTGAGTAATTAACTCGTGAAAACAGCCAATTTTCCAACTTTGCAAAATGCTAAGGTACCCCCCTTGATGTTTTTTTAGGCGAAAAAGTGAGTTTTTGTTTTTTGAATGTTTCTATAGCTTAATAGAAGCAGAATTAAATTTGGAATCGAGGGGTGCTATTGAAATTTCAAAATTTTTAATATTTTTTTCATTTTTATCTAATTTTTTGTGAAAATTATAACACTTAACAATACCAAAGATATGCACATCAATAGATGCAGAATTAAATAGAGAATAAAACCCTGAAAAAATGACTTTAAAATTTCAAAGGGTTTACGAGTAATTGCAGTTTAAAAGTTTTTCAAAAAAGATCAAAATTGTTTTAAACCAATGATATGGGTATCAAAAGATGCAGAATTGAAAGGAGAATAAACCCTGAAAAAATCACTTTGACATCTCAAATGGTTTAAGAGTTATTGCAATTTATATGTCAATAAAAATACAAGATTTTAACATTTCACGTTTCGCCACTTGCAATACCTTTTTAAAACGCCTGTAGCTCCCTAACTATACATCATAATGATACGAAATTTTACATGAGGAAAGAAAAAAGTTGACATTTTACTGTAGTGTTTTCAATTCGAAAATATCTTTTATAGTTTCTGAGTAATTAACTCGTGAAAACAGCCAATTTTCCAACTTTGCAAAATGCTAAAGTACCCCCCTTGATGTTTTTTTAGGCGAAAAAGTGAGTTTTTGTTTTTTGAATGTTTCTATAGCTTAATAGAAGCAGAATTAAATTTGGAATCGAGGGGTGCTATTGAAATTTCAAAATTTTTAATATTTTTTTCATTTTTATCTAATTTTTTGTGAAAATTATAACACTTAACAATACCAAAGATATGCACATCAATAGATGCAGAATTAAATAGAGAATAAAACCCTGAAAAAATGACTTTAAAATTTCAAAGGGTTTACGAGTAATTGCAGTATAAAAGTTTTTCAAAAAAGATCAAAATTGTTTTAAACCAATGATATGGGTATCAAAAGATGCAGAATTGAAAGGAGAATAAACCCTGAAAAAATCACTTTGACATCTCAAATGGTTTAAGAGTTATTGCAATTTATATGTCAATAAAAATACCAGATTTTAACATTTCACGTTTCGCCACTTGCAATACCTTTTTAAAACGCCTGTAGCTCCCTAACTATACATCATAATGATACGAAATTTTACAAGAGGAAAGAAAAAAGTTGACATTTTACTGTAGTGTTTTCAATTCGAAAATATCTTTTATAGTTTCTGAGTAATTAACTCGTGAAAACAGCCAATTTTCCAACTTTGCAAAATGCTAAGGTACCCCCCTTGATGTTTTTTTAGGCGAAAAAGTGAGTTTTTGTTTTTTGAATGTTTCTATAGCTTAATAGAAGCAGAATTAAATTTGGAATCGAGGGGTGCTATTGAAATTTCAAAATTTTTAATATTTTTTTCATTTTTATCTAATTTTTTGTGAAAATTATAACACTTAACAATACCAAAGATATGCACATCAATAGATGCAGAATTAAATAGAGAATAAAACCCTGAAAAAAAGACTTTAAAATTTCAAAGGGTTTACGAGTAATTGCAGTTTAAAAGTTTTTCAAAAAAGATCAAAATTGTTTTAAACCAATGATATGGATATCAAAAGATGCAGAATTGAAAGGAGAATAAACCCTGAAAAAATCACTTTGACATCTCAAATGGTTTAAGAGTTATTGCAATTTATATGTCAATAAAAATACAAGATTTTAACATTTCACGTTTCGCCACTTGCAATGCCTTTTTAAAACGCCTGTAGCTCCCTAACTATACATCATAATGATACGAAATTTTACATGAGGAAAGAAAAAAGTTGACATTTTACTGTAGTGTTTTCAATTCGAAAATATCTTTTATAGTTTCTGAGTAATTAACTCGTGAAAACAGCCAATTTTCCAACTTTGCAAAATGCTAAGGTACCCCCCTTGATGTTTTTTTAGGCGAAAAAGTGAGTTTTTGTGTTTTGAATGTTTCTATAGCTTAATAGAAGCAGAATTAAATTTGGAATCGAGGGGTGCTATTGAAATTTCAAAATTTTTAATATTTTTTTCATTTTTATCTAATTTTTTGTGAAAATTATAACACTTAACAATACCAAAGATATGCACATCAATAGATGCAGAATTAAATAGAGAATAAAACCCTGAAAAAATGACTTTAAAATTTCAAAGGGTTTACGAGTAATTGCAGTTTAAAAGTTTTTCAAAAAAGATCAAAATTGTTTTAAACCAATGATATGGGTATCAAAAGATGCAGAATTGAAAGGAGAATAAACCCTGAAAAAATCACTTTGACATCTCAAATGGTTTAAGAGTTATTGCAATTTATATGTCAATAAAAATACCAGATTTTAACATTTCACGTTTCGCCACTTGCAATACCTTTTTAAAACGCCTGTAGCTCCCTAACTATACATCATAATGATACGAAATTTTACATGAGGAAAGAAAAAAGTTGTCATTTTACTGTAGTGTTTTCAATTCGAAAATATCTTTTATAGTTTCTGAGTAATTAACTCGTGAAAACAGCCAATTTTCCAACTTTGCAAAATGCTAAGGTACCCCCCTTGATGTTTTTTTAGGCGAAAAAGTGAGTTTTTGTTTTTTGAATGTTTCTATAGCTTAATAGAAGCAGAATTAAATTTGGAATCGAGGGGTGCTATTGAAATTTCAAAATTTTTAATATTTTTTTCATTTTTATCTAATTTTTTGTGAAAATTATAACACTTAACAATACCAAAGATATGCACATCAATAGATGCCGAATTAAATAGAGAATAAAACCCTGAAAAAATGACTTTAAAATTTCAAAGGGTTTACGAGTAATTGCAGTTTAAAAGTTTTTCAAAAAAGATCAAAATTGTTTTAAACCAATGATATGGGTATCAAAAGATGCAGAATTGAAAGGAGAATAAACCCTGAAAAAATCACTTTGACATCTCAAATGGTTTAAGAGTTATTGCAATTTATATGTCAATAAAAATACAAGATTTTAACATTTCACGTTTCGCCACTTGCAATACCTTTTTTAAACGCCTGTAGCTCCCTAACTATACATCATAATGATACGAAATTTTACATGAGGAAAGAAAAAAGTTGACATTTTACTGTAGTGTTTTCAATTCGAAAATATCTTTTATAGTTTCTGAGTAATTAACTCGTGAAAACAGCCAATTTTCCAACTTTGCAAAATGCTAAGGTACCCCCCTTGATGTTTTTTTAGGCGAAAAAGTGAGTTTTTGTTTTTTGAATGTTTCTATAGCTTAATAGAAGCAGAATTAAATTTGGAATCGAGGGGTGCTATTGAAATTTCAAAATTTTTAATATTTTTTTCATTTTTATCTAATTTTTTGTGAAAATTATAACACTTAACAATACCAAAGATATGCACATCAATAGATGCAGAATTAAATAGAGAATAAAACCCTGAAAAAATGACTTTAAAATTTCAAAGGGTTTACGAGTAATTGCAGTTTAAAAGTTTTTCAAAAAAGATCAAAATTGTTTTAAACCAATGATGTGGGTATCAAAAGATGCAGAATTGAAAGGAGAATAAACCCTGAAAAAATCACTTTGACATCTCAAATGGTTTAAGAGTTATTGCAATTTATATGTCAATAAAAATACCAGATTTTAACATTTCACGTTTCGCCACTTGCAATACCTTTTTAAAACGCCTGTAGCTCCCTAACTATACATCATAATGATACGAAATTTTACATGAGGAAAGAAAAAAGTTGACATTTTACTGTAGTGTTTTCAATTCGAAAATATCTTTTATAGTTTCTGAGTAATTAACTCGTGAAAACAGCCAATTTTCCAACTTTGCAAAATGCTAAGGTACCCCCCTTGATGTTTTTTTAGGCGAAAAAGTGAGTTTTTGTTTTTTGAATGTTTCTATAGCTTAATAGAAGCAGAATTAAATTTGGAATCGAGGGGTGCTATTGAAATTTCAAAATTTTTAATATTTTTTTCATTTTTATCTAATTTTTTGTGAAAATTATAACACTTAACAATACCAAAGATATGCACATCAATAGATGCAGAATTAAATAGAGAATAAAACCCTGAAAAAAAGACTTTAAAATTTCAAAGGGTTTACGAGTAATTGCAGTTTAAAAGTTTTTCAAAAAAGATCAAAATTGTTTTAAACCAATGATATGGATATCAAAAGATGCAGAATTGAAAGGAGAATAAACCCTGAAAAAATCACTTTGACATCTCAAATGGTTTAAGAGTTATTGCAATTTATATGTCAATAAAAATACAAGATTTTAACATTTCACGTTTCGCCACTTGCAATACCTTTTTAAAACGCCTGTAGCTCCCTAACTATACATCATAATGATACGAAATTTTACATGAGGAAAGAAAAAAGTTGACATTTTACTGTAGTGTTTTCAATTCGAAAATATCTTTTATAGTTTCTGAGTAATTAACTCGTGAAAACAGCCAATTTTCCAACTTTGCAAAATGCTAAGGTACCCCCCTTGATGTTTTTTTAGGCGAAAAAGTGAGTTTTTGTTTTTTGAATGTTTCTATAGCTTAATAGAAGCAGAATTAAATTTGGAATCGAGGGGTGCTATTGAAATTTCAAAATTTTTAATATTTTTTTCATTTTTATCTAATTTTTTGTGAAAATTATAACACTTAACAATACCAAAGATATGCACATCAATAGATGCAGAATTAAATAGAGAATAAAACCCTGAAAAAATGACTTTAAAATTTCAAAGGGTTTACGAGTAATTGCAGTTTAAAAGTTTTTCAAAAAAGATCAAAATTGTTTTAAACCAATGATATGGGTATCAAAAGATGCAGAATTGAAAGGAGAATAAACCCTGAAAAAATCACTTTGACATCTCAAATGGTTTAAGAGTTATTGCAATTTATATGTCAATAAAAATACCAGATTTTAACATTTCCCGTTTCGCCACTTGCAATACCTTTTTAAATCGCCTATAGCTCTATAACTATAAATCGTAATGTTATCAAAATTTATATGAGGAAAGAAGAAAGTTGAAATTTTACTGTAGTGTTTTCAATTCGAAACTATCTTTTATAGTTTCCGAGTATTTAACTCGTGAAAACAGCTAATTTTCCAACTTTGCAAAATGCTAAGCCCCCCTTGATGTTTTTTTAGGCGAAAAAGTGAGTTTTTGTTTTTTGAATGTTTCTATAGCTTAGTAGAAGCAGAATTAAATTTGGAATCGAGAGGTGCTATTGAAATTTCAAAATTTTTAATATTTTTTTCATTTTTATCTAATTTTTTGTGAAAATTATAACACTTAACAATACCAAAGATATGCACATCAATAGATGCAGAATTAAATAGAGAATAAAACCCTGAAAAAATTACTTTAAAATTTCAAAGGGTTTACGAGTAATTGCAGTTTAAAAGTTTTTCAAAAAAGATGAAAATTGTTTTAAACCAATGATATGGGTATCAAAAGATGCAGAATTGAAAGGAGAATAACCCTGAAAAAATCACTTTGACATCTCAAATGGTTTAAGAGTTATTGCAATTTATATGTCAATAAAAATACCAGATTTTAACATTTCCCGTTTCGCCACTTGCAATACCTTTTTAAATCGCCTATAGCTCTATAACTATAAATCGTAATGTTATCAAAATTTATATGAGGAAAGAAGAAAGTTGAAATTTTACTGTAGTGTTTTCAATTCGAAAATATCTCTTATAGTTTCCGAGTAATTAACTCGTGAAAACAGCTAATTTTCCAACTTTGCAAAATGCTAAGGTACCCCCCTTGCAGTTTTTTTAGGCGAAAAAGTGAGTTTTTTATTTTTGAATGTTTCTATAGCTTAATAGAAGCAGAATTAAATTTGGAATCTCTGGGTGCTATTGAAATTTCAAAATTTTTAATATTTTTTTCATTTTTATCTAATTTTTTGTGAAAATTATAACACTTAACAATACCAAAGATATGCACATCAATAGATGCAGAATTAAATAGAGAATAAAACCCTGAAAAAAAGACTTTAAAATTTCAAAGGGTTTACGAGTAATTGCAGTTTAAAAGTTTTTCAAAAAAGATCAAAATTGTTTTAAACCAATGATATGGATATCAAAAGATGCAGAATTGAAAGGAGAATAAACCCTGAAAAAATCACTTTGACATCTCAAATGGTTTAAGAGTTATTGCAATTTATATGTCAATAAAAATACAAGATTTTAACATTTCACGTTTCGCCACTTGCAATACCTTTTTAAAACGCCTGTAGCTCCCTAACTATACATCATAATGATACGAAATTTTACATGAGGAAAGAAAAAAGTTGACATTTTACTGTAGTGTTTTCAATTCGAAAATATCTTTTATAGTTTCTGAGTAATTAACTCGTGAAAACAGCCAATTTTCCAACTTTGCAAAATGCTAAGGTACCCCCCTTGATGTTTTTTTAGGCGAAAAAGTGAGTTTTTGTTTTTTGAATGTTTCTATAGCTTAATAGAAGCAGAATTAAATTTGGAATCGAGGGGTGCTATTGAAATTTCAAAATTTTTAATATTTTTTTCATTTTTATCTAATTTTTTGTGAAAATTATAACACTTAACAATACCAAAGATATGCACATCAATAGATGCAGAATTAAATAGAGAATAAAACCCTGAAAAAATGACTTTAAAATTTCAAAGGGTTTACGAGTAATTGCAGTTTAAAAGTTTTTCAAAAAAGATCAAAATTGTTTTAAACCAATGATATGGGTATCAAAAGATGCAGAATTGAAAGGAGAATAAACCCTGAAAAAATCACTTTGACATCTCAAATGGTTTAAGAGTTATTGCAATTTATATGTCAATAAAAATACCAGATTTTAACATTTCACGTTTCGCCACTTGCAATACCTTTTTAAAACGCCTGTAGCTCCCTAACTATACATCATAATGATACGAAATTTTACATGAGGAAAGAAAAAAGTTGACATTTTACTGTAGTGTTTTCAATTCGAAAATATCTTTTATAGTTTCTGAGTAATTAACTCGTGAAAACAGCCAATTTTCCAACTTTGCAAAATGCTAAGGTACCCCCCTTGATGTTTTTTTAGGCGAAAAAGTGAGTTTTTGTTTTTTGAATGTTTCTATAGCTTAATAGAAGCAGAATTAAATTTGGAATCGAGGGGTGCTATTGAAATTTCAAAATTTTTAATATTTTTTTCATTTTTATCTAATTTTTTGTGAAAATTATAACACTTAACAATACCAAAGATATGCACATCAATAGATGCCGAATTAAATAGAGAATAAAACCCTGAAAAAATGACTTTAAAATTTCAAAGGGTTTACGAGTAATTGCAGTTTAAAAGTTTTTCAAAAAAGATCAAAATTGTTTTAAACCAATGATATGGGTATCAAAAGATGCAGAATTGAAAGGAGAATAAACCCTGAAAAAATCACTTTGACATCTCAAATGGTTTAAGAGTTATTGCAATTTATATGTCAATAAAAATACCAGATTTTAACATTTCACGTTTCGCCACTTGCAATACCTTTTTAAAACGCCTGTAGCTCCCTAACTATACATCATAATGATACGAAATTTTACAAGAGGAAAGAAAAAAGTTGACATTTTACTGTAGTGTTTTCAATTCGAAAATATCTTTTATAGTTTCTGAGTAATTAACTCGTGAAAACAGCCAATTTCCCAACTTTGCAAAATGCTAAGGTACCCCCCTTGATGTTTTTTTAGGCGAAAAAGTGAGTTTTTGTTTTTTGAATGTTTCTATAGCTTAATAGAAGCAGAATTAAATTTGGAATCGAGGGGTGCTATTGAAATTTCAAAATTTTTAATATTTTTTTCATTTTTATCTAATTTTTTGTGAAAATTATAACACTTAACAATACCAAAGATATGCACATCAATAGATGCAGAATTAAATAGAGAATAAAACCCTGAAAAAAAGACTTTAAAATTTCAAAGGGTTTACGAGTAATTGCAGTTTAAAAGTTTTTCAAAAAAGATCAAAATTGTTTTAAACCAATGATATGGATATCAAAAGATGCAGAATTGAAAGGAGAATAAACCCTGAAAAAATCACTTTGACATCTCAAATGGTTTAAGAGTTATTGCAATTTATATGTCAATAAAAATACAAGATTTTAACATTTCACGTTTCGCCACTTGCAATGCCTTTTTAAAACGCCTGTAGCTCCCTAACTATACATCATAATGATACGAAATTTTACATGAGGAAAGAAAAAAGTTGACATTTTACTGTAGTGTTTTCAATTCGAAAATATCTTTTATAGTTTCTGAGTAATTAACTCGTGAAAACAGCCAATTTTCCAACTTTGCAAAATGCTAAGGTACCCCCCTTGATGTTTTTTTAGGCGAAAAAGTGAGTTTTTGTTTTTTGAATGTTTCTATAGCTTAATAGAAGCAGAATTAAATTTGGAATCGAGGGGTGCTATTGAAATTTCAAAATTTTTAATATTTTTTTCATTTTTATCTAATTTTTTGTGAAAATTATAACACTTAACAATACCAAAGATATGCACATCAATAGATGCAGAATTAAATAGAGAATAAAACCCTGAAAAAAAGACTTTAAAATTTCAAAGGGTTTACGAGTAATTGCAGTTTAAAAGTTTTTCAAAAAAGATCAAAATTGTTTTAAACCAATGATATGGATATCAAAAGATGCAGAATTGAAAGGAGAATAAACCCTGAAAAAATCACTTTGACATCTCAAATGGTTTAAGAGTTATTGCAATTTATATGTCAATAAAAATACAAGATTTTAACATTTCACGTTTCGCCACTTGCAATACCTTTTTAAAACGCCTGTAGCTCCCTAACTATACATCATAATGATACGAAATTTTACATGAGGAAAGAAAAAAGTTGACATTTTACTGTAGTGTTTTCAATTCGAAAATATCTTTTATAGTTTCTGAGTAATTAACTCGTGAAAACAGCCAATTTTCCAACTTTGCAAAATGCTAAGGTACCCCCCCTTGATGTTTTTTTAGGCGAAAAAGTGAGTTTTTGTTTTTTGAATGTTTCTATAGCTTAATAGAAGCAGAATTAAATTTGGAATCGAGGGGTGCTATTGAAATTTCAAAATTTTTAATATTTTTTTCATTTTTATCTAATTTTTTGTGAAAATTATAACACTTAACAATACCAAAGATATGCACATCAATAGATGCAGAATTAAATAGAGAATAAAACCCTGAAAAAATGACTTTAAAATTTCAAAGGGTTTACGAGTAATTGCAGTTTAAAAGTTTTTCAAAAAAGATCAAAATTGTTTTAAACCAATGATATGGGTATCAAAAGATGCAGAATTGAAAGGAGAATAAACCCTGAAAAAATCACTTTGACATCTCAAATGGTTTAAGAGTTATTGCAATTTATATGTCAATAAAAATACCAGATTTTAACATTTCACGTTTCGCCACTTGCAATACCTTTTTAAAACGCCTGTAGCTCCCTAACTATACATCATAATGATACGAAATTTTACATGAGGAAAGAAAAAAGTTGACATTTTACTGTAGTGTTTTCAATTCGAAAATATCTTTTATAGTTTCTGAGTAATTAACTCGTGAAAACAGCCAATTTTCCAACTTTGAAAAATGCTAAGGTACCCCCCTTGATGTTTTTTTAGGCGAAAAAGTGAGTTTTTGTTTTTTGAATGTTTCTATAGCTTAATAGAAGCAGAATTAAATTTGGAATCGAGGGGTGCTATTGAAATTTCAAAATTTTTAATATTTTTTTCATTTTTATCTAATTTTTTGTGAAAATTATAACACTTAACAATACCAAAGATATGCACATCAATAGATGCAGAATTAAATAGAGAATAAAACCCTGAAAAAAAGACTTTAAAATTTCAAAGGGTTTACGAGTAATTGCAGTTTAAAAGTTTTTCAAAAAAGATCAAAATTGTTTTAAACCAATGATATGGATATCAAAAGATGCAGAATTGAAAGGAGAATAAACCCTGAAAAAATCACTTTGACATCTCAAATGGTTTAAGAGTTATTGCAATTTATATGTCAATAAAAATACAAGATTTTAACATTTCACGTTTCGCCACTTGCAATGCCTTTTTAAAACGCCTGTAGCTCCCTAACTATACATCATAATGATACGAAATTTTACATGAGGAAAGAAAAAAGTTGACATTTTACTGTAGTGTTTTCAATTCGAAAATATCTTTTATAGTTTCTGAGTAATTAACTCGTGAAAACAGCCAATTTTCCAACTTTGCAAAATGCTAAGGTACCCCCCTTGATGTTTTTTTAGGCGAAAAAGTGAGTTTTTGTTTTTTGAATGTTTCTATAGCTTAATAGAAGCAGAATTAAATTTGGAATCGAGGGGTGCTATTGAAATTTCAAAATTTTTAATATTTTTTTCATTTTTATCTAATTTTTTGTGAAAATTATAACACTTAACAATACCAAAGATATGCACATCAATAGATGCAGAATTAAATAGAGAATAAAACCCTGAAAAAATGACTTTAAAATTTCAAAGGGTTTACGAGTAATTGCAGTTTAAAAGTTTTTCAAAAAAGATCAAAATTGTTTTAAACCAATGATATGGGTATCAAAAGATGCAGAATTGAAAGGAGAATAAACCCTGAAAAAATCACTTTGACATCTCAAATGGTTTAAGAGTTATTGCAATTTATATGTCAATAAAAATACCAGATTTTAACATTTCACGTTTCGCCACTTGCAATACCTTTTTAAAACGCCTGTAGCTCCCTAACTATACATCATAATGATACGAAATTTTACATGAGGAAAGAAAAAAGTTGTCATTTTACTGTAGTGTTTTCAATTCGAAAATATCTTTTATAGTTTCTGAGTAATTAACTCGTGAAAACAGCCAATTTTCCAACTTTGCAAAATGCTAAGGTACCCCCCTTGATGTTTTTTTAGGCGAAAAAGTGAGTTTTTGTTTTTTGAATGTTTCTATAGCTTAATAGAAGCAGAATTAAATTTGGAATCGAGGGGTGCTATTGAAATTTCAAAATTTTTAATATTTTTTTCATTTTTATCTAATTTTTTGTGAAAATTATAACACTTAACAATACCAAAGATATGCACATCAATAGATGCCGAATTAAATAGAGAATAAAACCCTGAAAAAATGACTTTAAAATTTCAAAGGGTTTACGAGTAATTGCAGTTTAAAAGTTTTTCAAAAAAGATCAAAATTGTTTTAAACCAATGATATGGGTATCAAAAGATGCAGAATTGAAAGGAGAATAAACCCTGAAAAAATCACTTTGACATCTCAAATGGTTTAAGAGTTATTGCAATTTATATGTCAATAAAAATACAAGATTTTAACATTTCACGTTTCGCCACTTGCAATACCTTTTTTAAACGCCTGTAGCTCCCTAACTATACATCATAATGATACGAAATTTTACATGAGGAAAGAAAAAAGTTGACATTTTACTGTAGTGTTTTCAATTCGAAAATATCTTTTATAGTTTCTGAGTAATTAACTCGTGAAAACAGCCAATTTTCCAACTTTGCAAAATGCTAAGGTACCCCCCTTGATGTTTTTTTAGGCGAAAAAGTGAGTTTTTGTTTTTTGAATGTTTCTATAGCTTAATAGAAGCAGAATTAAATTTGGAATCGAGGGGTGCTATTGAAATTTCAAAATTTTTAATATTTTTTTCATTTTTATCTAATTTTTTGTGAAAATTATAACACTTAACAATACCAAAGATATGCACATCAATAGATGCAGAATTAAATAGAGAATAAAACCCTGAAAAAATGACTTTAAAATTTCAAAGGGTTTACGAGTAATTGCAGTTTAAAAGTTTTTCAAAAAAGATCAAAATTGTTTTAAACCAATGATATGGGTATCAAAAGATGCAGAATTGAAAGGAGAATAAACCCTGAAAAAATCACTTTGACATCTCAAATGGTTTAAGAGTTATTGCAATTTATATGTCAATAAAAATACCAGATTTTAACATTTCACGTTTCGCCACTTGCAATACCTTTTTAAAACGCCTGTAGCTCCCTAACTATACATCATAATGATACGAAATTTTACATGAGGAAAGAAAAAAGTTGACATTTTACTGTAGTGTTTTCAATTCGAAAATATCTTTTATAGTTTCTGAGTAATTAACTCGTGAAAACAGCCAATTTTCCAACTTTGCAAAATGCTAAGGTACCCCCCTTGATGTTTTTTTAGGCGAAAAAGTGAGTTTTTGTTTTTTGAATGTTTCTATAGCTTAATAGAAGCAGAATTAAATTTGGAATCGAGGGGTGCTATTGAAATTTCAAAATTTTTAATATTTTTTTCATTTTTATCTAATTTTTTGTGAAAATTATAACACTTAACAATACCAAAGATATGCACATCAATAGATGCAGAATTAAATAGAGAATAAAACCCTGAAAAAAAGACTTTAAAATTTCAAAGGGTTTACGAGTAATTGCAGTTTAAAAGTTTTTCAAAAAAGATCAAAATTGTTTTAAACCAATGATATGGATATCAAAAGATGCAGAATTGAAAGGAGAATAAACCCTGAAAAAATCACTTTGACATCTCAAATGGTTTAAGAGTTATTGCAATTTATATGTCAATAAAAATACAAGATTTTAACATTTCACGTTTCGCCACTTGCAATACCTTTTTAAAACGCCTGTAGCTCCCTAACTATACATCATAATGATACGAAATTTTACATGAGGAAAGAAAAAAGTTGACATTTTACTGTAGTGTTTTCAATTCGAAAATATCTTTTATAGTTTCTGAGTAATTAACTCGTGAAAACAGCCAATTTTCCAACTTTGCAAAATGCTAAGGTACCCCCCTTGATGTTTTTTTAGGCGAAAAAGTGAGTTTTTGTTTTTTGAATGTTTCTATAGCTTAATAGAAGCAGAATTAAATTTGGAATCGAGGGGTGCTATTGAAATTTCAAAATTTTTAATATTTTTTTCATTTTTATCTAATTTTTTGTGAAAATTATAACACTTAACAATACCAAAGATATGCACATCAATAGATGCAGAATTAAATAGAGAATAAAACCCTGAAAAAATGACTTTAAAATTTCAAAGGGTTTACGAGTAATTGCAGTTTAAAAGTTTTTCAAAAAAGATCAAAATTGTTTTAAACCAATGATATGGGTATCAAAAGATGCAGAATTGAAAGGAGAATAAACCCTGAAAAAATCACTTTGACATCTCAAATGGTTTAAGAGTTATTGCAATTTATATGTCAATAAAAATACCAGATTTTAACATTTCACGTTTCGCCACTTGCAATACCTTTTTAAAACGCCTGTAGCTCCCTAACTATACATCATAATGATACGAAATTTTACATGAGGAAAGAAAAAAGTTGACATTTTACTGTAGTGTTTTCAATTCGAAAATATCTTTTATAGTTTTTGAGTAATTAACTCGTGAAAACAGCCAATTTTCCAACTTTGCAAAATGCTAAGGTACCCCCCTTGATGTTTTTTTAGGCGAAAAAGTGAGTTTTTGTTTTTTGAATGTTTCTATAGCTTAATAGAAGCAGAATTAAATTTGGAATCGAGGGGTGCTATTGAAATTTCAAAATTTTTAATATTTTTTTCATTTTTATCTAATTTTTTGTGAAAATTATAACACTTAACAATACCAAAGATATGCACATCAATAGATGCAGAATTAAATAGAGAATAAAACCCTGAAAAAATGACTTTAAAATTTCAAAGGGTTTACGAGTAATTGCAGTTTAAAAGTTTTTCAAAAAAGATCAAAATTGTTTTAAACCAATGATATGGGTATCAAAAGATGCAGAATTGAAAGGAGAATAAACCCTGAAAAAATCACTTTGACATCTCAAATGGTTTAAGAGTTATTGCAATTTATATGTCAATAAAAATACCAGATTTTAACATTTCACGTTTCGCCACTTGCAATACCTTTTTAAAACGCCTGTAGCTCCCTAACTATACATCATAATGATACGAAATTTTACATGAGGAAAGAAAAAAGTTGTCATTTTACTGTAGTGTTTTCAATTCGAAAATATCTTTTATAGTTTCTGAGTAATTAACTCGTGAAAACAGCCAATTTTCCAACTTTGCAAAATGCTAAGGTACCCCCCTTGATGTTTTTTTAGGCGAAAAAGTGAGTTTTTGTTTTTTGAATGTTTCTATAGCTTAATAGAAGCAGAATTAAATTTGGAATCGAGGGGTGCTATTGAAATTTCAAAATTTTTAATATTTTTTTCATTTTTATCTAATTTTTTGTGAAAATTATAACACTTAACAATACCAAAGATATGCACATCAATAGATGCCGAATTAAATAGAGAATAAAACCCTGAAAAAATGACTTTAAAATTTCAAAGGGTTTACGAGTAATTGCAGTTTAAAAGTTTTTCAAAAAAGATCAAAATTGTTTTAAACCAATGATATGGGTATCAAAAGATGCAGAATTGAAAGGAGAATAAACCCTGAAAAAATCACTTTGACATCTCAAATGGTTTAAGAGTTATTGCAATTTATATGTCAATAAAAATACAAGATTTTAACATTTCACGTTTCGCCACTTGCAATACCTTTTTTAAACGCCTGTAGCTCCCTAACTATACATCATAATGATACGAAATTTTACATGAGGAAAGAAAAAAGTTGACATTTTACTGTAGTGTTTTCAATTCGAAAATATCTTTTATAGTTTCTGAGTAATTAACTCGTGAAAACAGCCAATTTTCCAACTTTGCAAAATGCTAAGGTACCCCCCTTGATGTTTTTTTAGGCGAAAAAGTGAGTTTTTGTTTTTTGAATGTTTCTATAGCTTAATAGAAGCAGAATTAAATTTGGAATCGAGGGGTGCTATTGAAATTTCAAAATTTTTAATATTTTTTTCATTTTTATCTAATTTTTTGTGAAAATTATAACACTTAACAATACCAAAGATATGCACATCAATAGATGCAGAATTAAATAGAGAATAAAACCCTGAAAAAATGACTTTAAAATTTCAAAGGGTTTACGAGTAATTGCAGTTTAAAAGTTTTTCAAAAAAGATCAAAATTGTTTTAAACCAATGATATGGGTATCAAAAGATGCAGAATTGAAAGGAGAATAAACCCTGAAAAAATCACTTTGACATCTCAAATGGTTTAAGAGTTATTGCAATTTATATGTCAATAAAAATACCAGATTTTAACATTTCACGTTTCGCCACTTGCAATACCTTTTTAAAACGCCTGTAGCTCCCTAACTATACATCATAATGATACGAAATTTTACATGAGGAAAGAAAAAAGTTGACATTTTACTGTAGTGTTTTCAATTCGAAAATATCTTTTATAGTTTCTGAGTAATTAACTCGTGAAAACAGCCAATTTTCCAACTTTGCAAAATGCTAAGGTACCCCCCTTGATGTTTTTTTAGGCGAAAAAGTGAGTTTTTGTTTTTTGAATGTTTCTATAGCTTAATAGAAGCAGAATTAAATTTGGAATCGAGGGGTGCTATTGAAATTTCAAAATTTTTAATATTTTTTCATTTTTATCTAATTTTTTGTGAAAATTATAACACTTAACAATACCAAAGATATGCACATCAATAGATGCAGAATTAAATAGAGAATAAAACCCTGAAAAAAAGACTTTAAAATTTCAAAGGGTTTACGAGTAATTGCAGTTTAAAAGTTTTTCAAAAAAGATCAAAATTGTTTTAAACCAATGATATGGGTATCAAAAGATGCAGAATTGAAAGGAGAATAAACCCTGAAAAAATCACTTTGACATCTCAAATGGTTTAAGAGTTATTGCAATTTATATGTCAATAAAAATACAAGATTTTAACATTTCACGTTTCGCCACTTGCAATACCTTTTTAAAACGCCTGTAGCTCCCTAACTATACATCATAATGATACGAAATTTTACATGAGGAAAGAAAAAAGTTGACATTTTACTGTAGTGTTTTCAATTCGAAAATATCTTTTATAGTTTCTGAGTTATTAACTCGTGAAAACAGCCAATTTTCCAACTTTGCAAAATGCTAAGGTACCCCCCTTGATGTTTTTTTAGGCGAAAAAGTGAGTTTTTGTTTTTTGAATGTTTCTATAGCTTAATAGAAGCAGAATTAAATTTGGAATCGAGGGGTGCTATTGAAATTTCAAAATTTTTAATATTTTTTTCATTTTTATCTAATTTTTTGTGAAAATTATAACACTTAACAATACCAAAGATATGCACATCAATAGATGCAGAATTAAATAGAGAATAAAACCCTGAAAAAATGACTTTAAAATTTCAAAGGGTTTACGAGTAATTGCAGTTTAAAAGTTTTTCAAAAAAGATCAAAATTGTTTTAAACCAATGATATGGGTATCAAAAGATGCAGAATTGAAAGGAGAATAAACCCTGAAAAAATCACTTTGACATCTCAAATGGTTTAAGAGTTATTGCAATTTATATGTCAATAAAAATACCAGATTTTAACATTTCCCGTTTCGCCACTTGCAATACCTTTTTAAATCGCCTGTAGCTCTACAACTATAAATCGTAATGTTATCAAAATTTATATGAGAAAAGAAGAAAGTTGAAATTTTACTGTAGTGTTTTCAATTCGAAAATATCTCTTATAGTTTCCGAGTAATTAACTCGTGAAAACAGCTAATTTTCCAACTTTGCAAAATGCTAAGGTACACCCCCCTTGATGTTTTTTTAGGCGAAAAAGTGAGTTTTTGTTTTTTGAATGTTTCTATAGCTTAATAGAAGCAGAATTAAATTTGGAATCGAGGGGTGCTATTGAAATTTCAAAATTTTTAATATTTTTTTCATTTTTATCTATTTTTTTGTGAAAATTATAACACTTAACAATACCAAAGATATGCACATCAATAGATGCAGAATTAAATAGAGAATAAAACCCTGAAAAAATGACTTTAAAATTTCAAAGGGTTTACGAGTAATTGCAGTTTAAAAGTTTTTCAAAAAAGATCAAAATTGTTTTAAACCAATGATATGGATATCAAAAGATGCAGAATTGAAAGGAGAATAAACCCTGAAAAAATCACTTTGACATCTCAAATGGTTTAAGAGTTATTGCAATTTATATGTCAATAAAAATACAAGATTTTAACATTTCACGTTTCGCCACTTGCAATACCTTTTTAAATCGCCTATAGCTCTATAACTATAAATCGTAAAGTTATCAAAATTTATATGAGGAAAGAAGAAAGTTGACATTTTACTGTAGTGTTTTCAATTCGAAAATATCTTTTATAGTTTCTGAGTAATTAACTCGTGAAAACAGCCAATTTTCCAACTTTGCAAAATGCTAAGGTACCCCCCTTGATGTTTTTTTAGGCGAAAAAGTGAGTTTTTGTTTTTTGAATGTTTCTATAGCTTAATAGAAGCAGAATTAAATTTGGAATCGAGGGGTGCTATTGAAATTTCAAAATTTTTAATATTTTTTCATTTTTATCTAATTTTTTGTGAAAATTATAACACTTAACAATACCAAAGATATGCACATCAATAGATGCAGAATTAAATAGAGAATAAAACCCTGAAAAAAAGACTTTAAAATTTCAAAGGGTTTACGAGTAATTGCAGTTTAAAAGTTTTTCAAAAAAGATCAAAATTGTTTTAAACCAATGATATGGATATCAAAAGATGCAGAATTGAAAGGAGAATAAACCCTGAAAAAATCACTTTGACATCTCAAATGGTTTAAGAGTTATTGCAATTTATATGTCAATAAAAATACAAGATTTTAACATTTCACGTTTCGCCACTTGCAATACCTTTTTAAATCGCCTATAGCTCTATAACTATAAATCGTAATGTTATCAAAATTTATATGAGGAAAGAAGAAAGTTGAAATTTTACTGTAGTGTTTTCAATTCGAAACTATCTTTTATAGTTTCCGAGTATTTAACTCGTGAAAACAGCTAATTTTCCAACTTTGCAAAATGCTAAGGTACCCCCCTTGATGTTTTTTTAGGCGAAAAAGTGAGTTTTTGTTTTTTGAATGTTTCTATAGCTTAATAGAAGCAGAATTAAATTTGGAATCGAGGGGTGCTATTGAAATTTCAAAATTTTTAATATTTTTTTCATTTTTATCTAATTTTTTGTGAAAATTATAACACTTAACAATACCAAAGATATGCACATCAATAGATGCAGAATTAAATAGAGAATAAAACCCTGAAAAAATGACTTTAAAATTTCAAAGGGTTTACGAGTAATTGCAGTTTAAAAGTTTTTCAAAAAAGATCAAAATTGTTTTAAACCAATGATATAGATATCAAAAGATGCAGAATTGAAAGGAGAATAAACCCTGAAAAAATCACTTTGACATCTCAAATGGTTTAAGAGTTATTGCAATTTATATGTCAATAAAAATACAAGATTTTAACATTTCACGTTTCGCCACTTGCAATACCTTTTTAAAACGCCTGTAGCTCCCTAACTATACATCATAATGATACGAAATTTTACATGAGGAAAGAAAAAAGTTGACATTTTACTGTAGTGTTTTCAATTCGAAAATATCTTTTATAGTTTCTGAGTTATTAACTCGTGAAAACAGCCAATTTTCCAACTTTGCAAAATGCTAAGGTACCCACCCCCCTTGATGTTTTTTTAGGCGAAAAAGTGAGTTTTTGTTTTTTGAATGTTTCTATAGCTTAATAGAAGCAGAATTAAATTTGGAATCGAGGGGTGCTATTGAAATTTCAAAATTTTTAATATTTTTTTCATTTTTATCTAATTTTTTGTGAAAATTATAACACTTAACAATACCAAAGATATGCACATCAATAGATGCAGAATTTAATAGAGAATAAAACCCTGAAAAAAAGACTTTAAAATTTCAAAGGGTTTACGAGTAATTGCAGTTTAAAAGTTTTTCAAAAAAGATCAAAATTATTTTAAACCAATGATATGGGTATCAAAAGATGCAGAATTGAAAGGAGAATAAACCCTGAAAAAATCACTTTGACATCTCAAATGGTTTAAGAGTTATTGCAATTTATATGTCAATAAAAATACAAGATTTTAACATTTCACGTTTCGCCACTTGCAATACCTTTTTAAAACGCCTGTAGCTCCCTAACTATACATCATAATGATACGAAATTTTACATGAGGAAAGAAAAAAGTTGACATTTTACTGTAGTGTTTTCAATTCGAAAATATCTTTTATAGTTTCTGAGTAGTTAACTCGTAAAAACAGCCAATTTTCCAACTTTGCAAAATGCTAAGGTACCCCCCTTGATGTTTTTTTAGGCGAAAAAGTGAGTTTTTGTTTTTTGAATGTTTCTATAGCTTAATAGAAGCAGAATTAAATTTGGAATCGAGGGGTGCTATTGAAATTTCAAAATTTTTAATATTTTTTTCATTTTTATCTAATTTTTTGTGAAAATTATAACACTTAACAATACCAAAGATATGCACATCAATAGATGCAGAATTAAATAGAGAATAAAACCCTGAAAAAATGACTTTAAAATTTCAAAGGGTTTACGAGTAATTGCAGTTTAAAAGTTTTTCAAAAAAGATCAAAATTGTTTTAAACCAATGATATGGGTATCAAAAGATGCAGAATTGAAAGGAGAATAAACCCTGAAAAAATCACTTTGACATCTCAAATGGTTTAAGAGTTATTGCAATTTATATGTCAATAAAAATACAAGATTTTAACATTTCACGTTTCGCCACTTGCAATACCTTTTTAAAACGCCTGTAGCTCCCTAACTATACATCATAATGATACGAAATTTTACATGAGGAAAGAAAAAAGTTGACATTTTACTGTAGTGTTTTCAATTCGAAAATATCTTTTATAGTTTCTGAGTTATTAACTCGTGAAAACAGCCAATTTTCCAACTTTGCAAAATGCTAAGGAACCCCCCTTGATGTTTTTTTAGGCGAAAAAGTGAGTTTTTGTTTTTTGAATGTTTCTATAGCTTAATAGAAGCAGAATTAAATTTGGAATCGAGGGGTGCTATTGAAATTTCAAAATTTTTAATATTTTTTTCATTTTTATCTAATTTTTTGTGAAAATTATAACACTTAACAATACCAAAGATATGCACATCAATAGATGCAGAATTTAATAGAGAATAAAACCCTGAAAAAAAGACTTTAAAATTTCAAAGGGTTTACGAGTAATTGCAGTTTAAAAGTTTTTCAAAAAAGATCAAAATTGTTTTAAACCAATGATATGGGTATCAAAAGATGCAGAATTGAAAGGAGAATAAACCCTGAAAAAATCACTTTGACATCTCAAATGGTTTAAGAGTTATTGCAATTTATATGTCAATAAAAATACAAGATTTTAACATTTCACGTTTCGCCACTTGCAATACCTTTTTAAAACGCCTGTAGCTCCCTAACTATACATCATAATGATACGAAATTTTACATGAGGAAAGAAAAAAGTTGACATTTTACTGTAGTGTTTTCAATTCGAAAATATCTTTTATAGTTTCTGAGTTATTAACTCGTGAAAACAGCCAATTTTCCAACTTTGCAAAATGCTAAGGTACCCCCCTTGATGTTTTTTTAGGCGAAAAAGTGAGTTTTTGTTTTTTGAATGTTTCTATAGCTTAATAGAAGCAGAATTAAATTTGGAATCGAGGGGTGCTATTGAAATTTCAAAATTTTTAATATTTTTTTCATTTTTATCTAATTTTTTGTGAAAATTATAACACTTAACAATACCAAAGATATGCACATCAATAGATGCCGAATTAAATAGAGAATAAAACCCTGAAAAAATGACTTTAAAATTTCAAAGGGTTTACGAGTAATTGCAGTTTAAAAGTTTTTCAAAAAAGATCAAAATTGTTTTAAACCAATGATATGGATATCAAAAGATGCAGAATTGAAAGGAGAATAAACCCTGAAAAAATCACTTTGACATCTCAAATGGTTTAAGAGTTATTGCAATTTATATGTCAATAAAAATACAAGATTTTAACATTTCACGTTTCGCCACTTGCAATACCTTTTTAAATCGCCTATAGCTCTATAACTATAAATCGTAAAGTTATCAAAATTTATATGAGGAAAGAAGAAAGTTGAAATTTTACTGTAGTGTTTTCAATTCGAAAATATCTCTTATAGTTTCCGAGTAATTAACTCGTGAAAACAGCTAATTTTCCAACTTTGCAAAATGCTAAGGTACCCCCCTTGATGTTTTTTTAGGCGAAAAAGTGAGTTTTTGTTTTTTGAATGTTTCTATAGCTTAATAGAAGCAGAATTAAATTTGGAATCGAGGGGTGCTATTGAAATTTCAAAATTTTTAATATTTTTTTCATTTTTATCTATTTTTTTGTGAAAATTATAACACTTAACAATACCAAAGATATGCACATCAATAGATGCAGAATTAAATAGAGAATAAAACCCTGAAAAAATGACTTTAAAATTTCAAAGGGTTTACGAGTAATTGCAGTTTAAAAGTTTTTCAAAAAAGATCAAAATTGTTTTAAACCAATGATATGGATATCAAAAGATGCAGAATTGAAAGGAGAATAAACCCTGAAAAAATCACTTTGACATCTCAAATGGTTTAAGAGTTATTGCAATTTATATGTCAATAAAAATACAAGATTTTAACATTTCACGTTTCGCCACTTGCAATACCTTTTTAAATCGCCTATAGCTCTATAACTATAAATCGTAAAGTTATCAAAATTTATAAGAGGAAAGAAGAAAGTTGAAATTTTACTGTAGTGTTTTCAATTCGAAAATATCTTTTATAGTTTCTGAGTAATTAACTCGTGAAAACAGCCAATTTTCCAACTTTGCAAAATGCTAAGGTACCCTTGATGTTTTTTTAGGCGAAAAAGTGAGTTTTTGTTTTTTGAATGTTTCTATAGCTTAATAGAAGCAGAATTAAATTTGGAATCGAGGGGTGCTATTGAAATTTCAAAATTTTTAATATTTTTTTCATTTTTATCTAATTTTTTGTGAAAATTATAACACTTAACAATACCAAAGATATGCACATCAATAGATGCAGAATTAAATAGAGAATAAAACCCTGAAAAAAAGACTTTAAAATTTCAAAGGGTTTACGAGTAATTGCAGTTTAAAAGTTTTTCAAAAAAGATCAAAATTGTTTTAAACCAATGATATGGGTATCAAAAGATGCAGAATTGAAAGGAGAATAAACCCTGAAAAAATCACTTTGACATCTCAAATGGTTTAAGAGTTATTGCAATTTATATGTCAATAAAAATACAAGATTTTAACATTTCACGTTTCGCCACTTGCAATACCTTTTTAAAACGCCTGTAGCTCCCTAACTATACATCATATGATACGAAATTTTACATGAGGAAAGAAAAAAGTTGACATTTTACTGTAGTGTTTTCAATTCGAAAATATCTTTTATAGTTTCTGAGTTATTAACTCGTGAAAACAGCCAATTTTCCAACTTTGCAAAATGCTAAGGTACCCCCCTTGATGTTTTTTTAGGCGAAAAAGTGAGTTTTTGTTTTTTGAATGTTTCTATAGCTTAATAGAAGCAGAATTAAATTTGGAATCGAGGGGTGCTATTGAAATTTCAAAATTTTTAATATTTTTTTCATTTTTATCTAATTTTTTGTGAAAATTATAACACTTAACAATACCAAAGATATGCACATCAATAGATGCAGAATTTAATAGAGAATAAAACCCTGAAAAAAAGACTTTAAAATTTCAAAGGGTTTACGAGTAATTGCAGTTTAAAAGTTTTTCAAAAAAGATCAAAATTGTTTTAAACCAATGATATGGGTATCAAAAGATGCAGAATTGAAAGGAGAATAAACCCTGAAAAAATCACTTTGACATCTCAAATGGTTTAAGAGTTATTGCAATTTATATGTCAATAAAAATACAAGATTTTAACATTTCACGTTTCGCCACTTGCAATACCTTTTTAAAACGCCTGTAGCTCCCTAACTATACATCATAATGATACGAAATTTTACATGAGGAAAGAAAAAAGTTGACATTTTACTGTAGTGTTTTCAATTCGAAAATATCTTTTATAGTTTCTGAGTTATTAACTCGTGAAAACAGCCAATTTTCCAACTTTGCAAAATGCTAAGGTACCCCCCTTGATGTTTTTTTAGGCGAAAAAGTGAGTTTTTGTTTTTTGAATGTTTCTATAGCTTAATAGAAGCAGAATTAAATTTGGAATCGAGGGGTGCTATTGAAATTTCAAAATTTTTAATATTTTTTTCATTTTTATCTAATTTTTTGTGAAAATTATAACACTTAACAATACCAAAGATATGCACATCAATAGATGCCGAATTAAATAGAGAATAAAACCCTGAAAAAATGACTTTAAAATTTCAAAGGGTTTACGAGTAATTGCAGTTTAAAAGTTTTTCAAAAAAGATCAAAATTGTTTTAAACCAATGATATGGATATCAAAAGATGCAGAATTGAAAGGAGAATAAACCCTGAAAAAATCACTTTGACATCTCAAATGGTTTAAGAGTTATTGCAATTTATATGTCAATAAAAATACAAGATTTTAACATTTCACGTTTCGCCACTTGCAATACCTTTTTAAATCGCCTATAGCTCTATAACTATAAATCGTAAAGTTATCAAAATTTATATGAGGAAAGAAGAAAGTTGAAATTTTACTGTAGTGTTTTCAATTCGAAAATATCTCTTATAGTTTCCGAGTAATTAACTCGTGAAAACAGCTAATTTTCCAACTTTGCAAAATGCTAAGGTACCCCCCTTGATGTTTTTTTAGGCGAAAAAGTGAGTTTTTGTTTTTTGAATGTTTCTATAGCTTAATAGAAGCAGAATTAAATTTGGAATCGAGGGGTGCTATTGAAATTTCAAAATTTTTAATATTTTTTTCATTTTTATCTATTTTTTTGTGAAAATTATAACACTTAACAATACCAAAGATATGCACATCAATAGATGCAGAATTAAATAGAGAATAAAACCCTGAAAAAATGACTTTAAAATTTCAAAGGGTTTACGAGTAATTGCAGTTTAAAAGTTTTTCAAAAAAGATCAAAATTGTTTTAAACCAATGATATGGATATCAAAAGATGCAGAATTGAAAGGAGAATAAACCCTGAAAAAATCACTTTGACATCTCAAATGGTTTAAGAGTTATTGCAATTTATATGTCAATAAAAATACAAGATTTTAACATTTCACGTTTCGCCACTTGCAATACCTTTTTAAATCGCCTATAGCTCTATAACTATAAATCGTAAAGTTATCAAAATTTATATGAGGAAAGAAGAAAGTTGAAATTTTACTGTAGTGTTTTCAATTCGAAAATATCTTTTATAGTTTCTGAGTAATTAACTCGTGAAAACAGCCAATTTTCCAACTTTGCAAAATGCTAAGGTACCCTTGATGTTTTTTTAGGCGAAAAAGTGAGTTTTTGTTTTTTGAATGTTTCTATAGCTTAATAGAAGCAGAATTAAATTTGGAATCGAGGGGTGCTATTGAAATTTCAAAATTTTTAATATTTTTTTCATTTTTATCTAATTTTTTGTGAAAATTATAACACTTAACAATACCAAAGATATGCACATCAATAGATGCAGAATTAAATAGAGAATAAAACCCTGAAAAAAAGACTTTAAAATTTCAAAGGGTTTACGAGTAATTGCAGTTTAAAAGTTTTTCAAAAAAGATCAAAATTGTTTTAAACCAATGATATGGGTATCAAAAGATGCAGAATTGAAAGGAGAATAAACCCTGAAAAAATCACTTTGACATCTCAAATGGTTTAAGAGTTATTGCAATTTATATGTCAATAAAAATACAAGATTTTAACATTTCACGTTTCGCCACTTGCAATACCTTTTTAAAACGCCTGTAGCTCCCTAACTATACATCATAATGATACGAAATTTTACATGAGGAAAGAAAAAAGTTGACATTTTACTGTAGTGTTTTCAATTCGAAAATATCTTTTATAGTTTCTGAGTTATTAACTCGTGAAAACAGCCAATTTTCCAACTTTGCAAAATGCTAAGGTACCCCCCTTGATGTTTTTTAGGCGAAAAAGTGAGTTTTTGTTTTTTGAATGTTTCTATAGCTTAATAGAAGCAGAATTAAATTTGGAATCGAGGGGTGCTATTGAAATTTCAAAATTTTTAATATTTTTTTCATTTTTATCTAATTTTTTGTGAAAATTATAACACTTAACAATACCAAAGATATGCACATCAATAGATGCAGAATTAAATAGAGAATAAAACCCTGAAAAAATGACTTTAAAATTTCAAAGGGTTTACGAGTAATTGCAGTTTAAAAGTTTTTCAAAAAAGATCAAAATTGTTTTAAACCAATGATATGGGTATCAAAAGATGCAGAATTGAAAGGAGAATAAACCCTGAAAAAATCACTTTGACATCTCAAATGGTTTAAGAGTTATTGCAATTTATATGTCAATAAAAATACCAGATTTTAACATTTCCCGTTTCGCCACTTGCAATACCTTTTTAAATCGCCTATAGCTCTATAACTATAAATCGTAATGTTATCAAAATTTATATGAGGAAAGAAGAAAGTAAATTTAACTGTAGTGTTTTCAATTCGAAAATATCTCTTATAGTTTCCGAGTAATTAACTCGTGAAAACAGCTAATTTTCCAACTTTGCAAAATGCTAAGGTACCCCTTGCAGTTTTTTTAGGCGAAAAAGTGAGTTTTTTATTTTTGAATGTTTCTATAGCTTAATAGAAGCAGAATTAAATTTGGAATCTCGGGGTGCTATTGAAATTTCAAAATTTTTAATATTTTTTTCATTTTTATCTAATTTTTTGTGAAAATTATAACACTTAACAATACCAAAGATATGCACATCAATAGATGCAGAATTAAATAGAGAATAAAACCCTGAAAAAATGACTTTAAAATTTCAAAGGGTTTACGAGTAATTGCAGTTTAAAAGTTTTTCAAAAAAGATCAAAATTGTTTTAAACCAATGATATGGGTATCAAAAGATGCAGAATTGAAAGGAGAATAAACCCTGAAAAAATCACTTTGACATCTCAAATGGTTTAAGAGTTATTGCAATTTATATGTCAATAAAAATACAAGATTTTAACATTTCACGTTTCGCCACTTGCAATACCTTTTTAAAACGCCTGTAGCTCCCTAACTATACATCATAATGATACGAAATTTTACATGAGGAAAGAAGAAAGTTGAAATTTTACTGTAGTGTTTTCAGTTCGAAAATATCTTTTATAGTTTCTGAGTAATTAAACCCCCCTTGCAGTTTTTTTAGGCGAAAAAGTGAGTTTTTGATTTTTGAATGTTTCTATAGCTTAATAGAAGCAGAATTAAATTTGGAATCGAGGGGTGCTATTGAAATTTCAAAATTTTTAATATTTTTTTCATTTTTATCTATTTTTTTGTGAAAATTATAACACTTAACAATACCAAAGATATGCACATCAATAGATGCAGAATTAAATAGAGAATAAAACCCTGAAAAAATGACTTTAAAATTTCAAAGGGTTTACGAGTAATTGCAGTTTAAAAGTTTTTCAAAAAAGATCAAAATTGTTTTAAACCAATGATATGGGTATCAAAAGATGCAGAATTGAAAGGAGAATAAACCCTGAAAAAATCACTTTGACATCTCAAATGGTTTAAGAGTTATTGCAATTTATATGTCAATAAAAATACAAGATTTTAACATTTCACGTTTCGCCACTTGCAATACCTTTTTAAAACGCCTGTAGCTCCCTAACTATACATCATAATGATACGAAATTTTACATGAGGAAAGAAAAAAGTTGACATTTTACTGTAGTGTTTTCAATTCGAAAATATCTTTTATAGTTTCTGAGTTATTAACTCGTGAAAACAGCCAATTTTCCAACTTTGCAAAATGCTAAGGTACCCCTTGATGTGTTTTTAGGCGAAAAAGTGAGTTTTTTATTTTTGAATGTTTCTATAGCTTAATAGAAGCAGAATTAAATTTGGAATCGAGGGGTGCTATTGAAATTTCAAAATTTTTAATATTTTTTTCATTTTTATCTAATTTTTTGTGAAAATTATAACACTTAACAATACCAAAGATATGCACATCAATAGATGCAGAATTAAATAGAGAATAAAACCCTGAAAAAAAGACTTTAAAATTTCAAAGGGTTTACGAGTAATTGCAGTTTAAAAGTTTTTCAAAAAAGATCAAAATTGTTTGAAACCAATGATATGGGTATCAAAAGATGCAGAATTGAAAGGAGAATAAACCCTGAAAAAATCACTTTGACATCTCAAATGGTTTAAGAGTTATTGCAATTTATATGTCAATAAAAATACAAGATTTTAACATTTCACGTTTCGCCACTTGCAATACCTTTTTAAAACGCCTGTAGCTCCCTAACTATACATCATAATGATACGAAATTTTACATGAGGAAAGAAAAAAGTTGACATTTTACTGTAGTGTTTTCAATTCGAAAATATCTTTTATAGTTTCTGAGTTATTAACTCGTGAAAACAGCCAATTTTCCAACTTTGCAAAATGCTAAGGTACCCCTTGATGTTTTTTTAGGCGAAAAAGTGAGTTTTTGTTTTTTGAATGTTTCTATAGCTTAATAGAAGCAGAATTAAATTTGGAATCGAGGGGTGCTATTGAAATTTCAAAATTTTTAATATTTTTTTCATTTTTATCTAATTTTTTGTGAAAATTATAACACTTAACAATACCAAAGATATGCACATCAATAGATGCAGAATTAAATAGAGAATAAAACCCTGAAAAAATGACTTTAAAATTTCAAAGGGTTTACGAGTAATTGCAGTTTAAAAGTTTTTCAAAAAAGATCAAAATTGTTTTAAACCAATGATATGGATATCAAAAGATGCAGAATTGAAAGGAGAATAAACCCTGAAAAAATCACTTTGACATCTCAAATGGTTTAAGAGTTATTGCAATTTATGTCAATAAAAATACCAGATTTTAACATTTCCCATTTCGCCACTTGCAATACCTTTTTAAATCGCCTGTAGCTCTACAACTATAAATCGTAATGTTATCAAAATTTATATGAGAAAAGAAGAAAGTTGAAATTTTACTGTAGTGTTTTCAATTCGAAAATATCTCTTATAGTTTCCGAGTAATTAACTCGTGAAAACAGCCAATTTTCCAACTTTGCAAAATGCTAAGGTACCCCCCCCTTGCAGTTTTTTTAGGCGAAAAAGTGAGTTTTTTATTTTTGAATGTTTCTACAGCTTAATAGAAGCAGAATTAAATTTGGAATCTCGGGGTGCTATTGAAATTTCAAAATTTTTAATATTTTTTTCATTTTTATCTAATTTTTTGTGAAAATTTCAACACTTAACAATACCAAAGATATGCACATCAATAGATGCAGAATTAAATAGAGAATAAAACCCTGAAAAAAAGACTTTAAAATTTCAAAGGGTTTACGAGTAATTGCAGTTTAAAAGTTTTTCAAAAAAGATCAAAATTGTTTTAAACCAATGATATGGGTATCAAAAGATGCAGAATTGAAAGGAGAATAAACCCTGAAAAAATCACTTTGACATCTCAAATGGTTTAAGAGTTATTGCAATTTATATGTCAATAAAAATACCAGATTTTAACATTTCCCGTTTCGCCACTTGCAATACCTTTTTAAATCGCCTATAGCTCTATAACTATAAATCGTAATGTTATCAAAATTTATATGAGGAAAGAAGAAAGTAAATTTAACTGTAGTGTTTTCAATTCGAAAATATCTCTTATAGTTTCCGAGTAATTAACTCGTGAAAACAGCTAATTTTCCAACTTTGCAAAATGCTAAGGTACCCCTTGCAGTTTTTTTAGGCGAAAAAGTGAGTTTTTTATTTTTGAATGTTTCTATAGCTTAATAGAAGCAGAATTAAATTTGGAATCTCGGGGTGCTATTGAAATTTCAAAATTTTTAATATTTTTTTCATTTTTATCTAATTTTTTGTGAAAATTATAACACTTAACAATACCAAAGATATGCACATCAATAGATGCAGAATTAAATAGAGAATAAAACCCTGAAAAAATGACTTTAAAATTTCAAAGGGTTTACGAGTAATTGCAGTTTAAAAGTTTTTCAAAAAAGATCAAAATTGTTTTAAACCAATGATATGGGTATCAAAAGATGCAGAATTGAAAGGAGAATAAACCCTGAAAAAATCACTTTGACATCTCAAATGGTTTAAGAGTTATTGCAATTTATATGTCAATAAAAATACAAGATTTTAACATTTCACGTTTCGCCACTTGCAATACCTTTTTAAAACGCCTGTAGCTCCCTAACTATACATCATAATGATACGAAATTTTACATGAGGAAAGAAGAAAGTTGAAATTTTACTGTAGTGTTTTCAGTTCGAAAATATCTTTTATAGTTTCTGAGTAATTAAACCCCCCTTGCAGTTTTTTTAGGCGAAAAAGTGAGTTTTTGATTTTTGAATGTTTCTATAGCTTAATAGAAGCAGAATTAAATTTGGAATCGAGGGGTGCTATTGAAATTTCAAAATTTTTAATATTTTTTTCATTTTTATCTATTTTTTTGTGAAAATTATAACACTTAACAATACCAAAGATATGCACATCAATAGATGCAGAATTAAATAGAGAATAAAACCCTGAAAAAATGACTTTACAATTTCAAAGGGTTTACGAGTAATTGCAGTTTAAAAGTTTTTCAAAAAAGATCAAAATTGTTTTAAACCAATGATATGGGTATCAAAAGATGCAGAATTGAAAGGAGAATAAACCCTGAAAAAATCACTTTGACATCTCAAATGGTTTAAGAGTTATTGCAATTTATATGTCAATAAAAATACAAGATTTTAACATTTCACGTTTCGCCACTTGCAATACCTTTTTAAAACGCCTGTAGCTCCCTAACTATACATCATAATGATACGAAATTTTACATGAGGAAAGAAAAAAGTTGACATTTTACTGTAGTGTTTTCAATTCGAAAATATCTTTTATAGTTTCTGAGTTATTAACTCGTGAAAACAGCCAATTTTCCAACTTTGCAAAATGCTAAGGTACCCCTTGATGTGTTTTTAGGCGAAAAAGTGAGTTTTTTATTTTTGAATGTTTCTATAGCTTAATAGAAGCAGAATTAAATTTGGAATCGAGGGGTGCTATTGAAATTTCAAAATTTTTAATATTTTTTTCATTTTTATCTAATTTTTTGTGAAAATTATAACACTTAACAATACCAAAGATATGCACATCAATAGATGCAGAATTAAATAGAGAATAAAACCCTGAAAAAAAGACTTTAAAATTTCAAAGGGTTTACGAGTAATTGCAGTTTAAAAGTTTTTCAAAAAAGATCAAAATTGTTTGAAACCAATGATATGGGTATCAAAAGATGCAGAATTGAAAGGAGAATAAACCCTGAAAAAATCACTTTGACATCTCAAATGGTTTAAGAGTTATTGCAATTTATATGTCAATAAAAATACAAGATTTTAACATTTCACGTTTCGCCACTTGCAATACCTTTTTAAAACGCCTGTAGCTCCCTAACTATACATCATAATGATACGAAATTTTACATGAGGAAAGAAAAAAGTTGACATTTTACTGTAGTGTTTTCAATTCGAAAATATCTTTTATAGTTTCTGAGTTATTAACTCGTGAAAACAGCCAATTTTCCAACTTTGCAAAATGCTAAGGTACCCCTTGATGTTTTTTTAGGCGAAAAAGTGAGTTTTTGTTTTTTGAATGTTTCTATAGCTTAATAGAAGCAGAATTAAATTTGGAATCGAGGGGTGCTATTGAAATTTCAAAATTTTTAATATTTTTTTCATTTTTATCTAATTTTTTGTGAAAATTATAACACTTAACAATACCAAAGATATGCACATCAATAGATGCAGAATTAAATAGAGAATAAAACCCTGAAAAAATGACTTTAAAATTTCAAAGGGTTTACGAGTAATTGCAGTTTAAAAGTTTTTCAAAAAAGATCAAAATTGTTTTAAACCAATGATATGGATATCAAAAGATGCAGAATTGAAAGGAGAATAAACCCTGAAAAAATCACTTTGACATCTCAAATGGTTTAAGAGTTATTGCAATTTATGTCAATAAAAATACCAGATTTTAACATTTCCCATTTCGCCACTTGCAATACCTTTTTAAATCGCCTGTAGCTCTACAACTATAAATCGTAATGTTATCAAAATTTATATGAGAAAAGAAGAAAGTTGAAATTTTACTGTAGTGTTTTCAATTCGAAAATATCTCTTATAGTTTCCGAGTAATTAACTCGTGAAAACAGCCAATTTTCCAACTTTGCAAAATGCTAAGGTACCCCCCCCTTGCAGTTTTTTTAGGCGAAAAAGTGAGTTTTTTATTTTTGAATGTTTCTACAGCTTAATAGAAGCAGAATTAAATTTGGAATCTCGGGGTGCTATTGAAATTTCAAAATTTTTAATATTTTTTTCATTTTTATCTAATTTTTTGTGAAAATTTCAACACTTAACAATACCAAAGATATGCACATCAATAGATGCAGAATTAAATAGAGAATAAAACCCTGAAAAAATGACTTTAAAATTTCAAAGGGTTTACGAGTAATTGCAGTTTAAAAGTTTTTCAAAAAAGATCAAAATTGTTTTAAACCAATGATATAGATATCAAAAGATGCAGAATTGAAAGGAGAATAAACCCTGAAAAAATCACTTTGACATCTCAAATGGTTTAAGAGTTATTGCAATTTATATGTCAATAAAAATACAAGATTTTAACATTTCACGTTTCGCCACTTGCAATACCTTTTTAAATCGCCTATAGCTCTATAACTATAAATCGTAATGTTATCAAAATTTATATGAGGAAAGAAGAAAGTTGAAATTTTACTGTAGTGTTTTCAATTCGAAAATATCTCTTATAGTTTCCGAGTAATTAACTCGTGAAAACAGCCAATTTTCCAACTTTGCAAAATGCTAAGGTACCCCCCCCTTGCAGTTTTTTTAGGCGAAAAAGTGAGTTTTTTATTTTTGAATGTTTCTATAGCTTAATAGAAGCAGAATTAAATTTGGAATCTCGGGGTGCTATTGAAATTTCAAAATTTTTAATATTTTTTCATTTTTATCTAATTTTTTGTGAAAATTTCAACACTTAACAATACCAAAGATATGCACATCAATAGATGCAGAATTAAATAGAGAATAAAACCCTGAAAAAATGACTTTAAAATTTCAAAGGGTTTACGAGTAATTGCAGTTTAAAAGTTTTTCAAAAAAGATCAAAATTGTTTTAAACCAATGATATAGATATCAAAAGATGCAGAATTGAAAGGAGAATAAACCCTGAAAAAATCACTTTGACATCTCAAATGGTTTAAGAGTTATTGCAATTTATATGTCAATAAAAATACAAGATTTTAACATTTCACGTTTCGCCACTTGCAATACCTTTTTAAATCGCCTATAGCTCTATAACTATAAATCGTAATGTTATCAAAATTTATATGAGGAAAGAAGAAAGTTGAAATTTTACTGTAGTGTTTTCAATTCGAAAATATCTCTTATAGTTTCCGAGTAATTAACTCGTGAAAACAGCCAATTTTCCAACTTTGCAAAATGCTAAGGTACCCCCCCCTTGCAGTTTTTTTAGGCGAAAAAGTGAGTTTTTTATTTTTGAATGTTTCTATAGCTTAATAGAAGCAGAATTAAATTTGGAATCTCGGGGTGCTATTGAAATTTCAAAATTTTTAATATTTTTTTCATTTTTATCTAATTTTTTGTGAAAATTTCAACACTTAACAATACCAAAGATATGCACATCAATAGATGCAGAATTAAATAGAGAATAAAACCCTGAAAAAATGACTTTAAAATTTCAAAGGGTTTACGAGTAATTGCAGTTTAAAAGTTTTTCAAAAAAGATCAAAATTGTTTTAAACCAATGATATAGATATCAAAAGATGCAGAATTGAAAGGAGAATAAACCCTGAAAAAATCACTTTGACATCTCAAATGGTTTAAGAGTTATTGCAATTTATATGTCAATAAAAATACAAGATTTTAACATTTCACGTTTCGCCACTTGCAATACCTTTTTAAATCGCCTATAGCTCTATAACTATAAATCGTAATGTTATCAAAATTTATATGAGGAAAGAAGAAAGTTGAAATTTTACTGTAGTGTTTTCAATTCGAAACTATCTTTTATAGTTTCCGAGTATTTAACTCGTGAAAACAGCTAATTTTCCAACTTTGCAAAATGCTAAGGTACCCCCCTTGATGTTTTTTTAGGCGAAAAAGTGAGTTTTTGTTTTTTGAATGTTTCTATAGCTTAATAGAAGCAGAATTAAATTTGGAATCGAGGGGTGCTATTGAAATTTCAAAATTTTTAATATTTTTTTCATTTTTATCTAATTTTTTGTGAAAATTATAACACTTAACAATACCAAAGATATGCACATCAATAGATGCAGAATTAAATAGAGAATAAAACCCTGAAAAAATGACTTTAAAATTTCAAAGGGTTTACGAGTAATTGCAGTTTAAAAGTTTTTCAAAAAAGATCAAAATTGTTTTAAACCAATGATATAGATATCAAAAGATGCAGAATTGAAAGGAGAATAAACCCTGAAAAAATCACTTTGACATCTCAAATGGTTTAAGAGTTATTGCAATTTATATGTCAATAAAAATACAAGATTTTAACATTTCACGTTTCGCCACTTGCAATACCTTTTTAAAACGCCTGTAGCTCCCTAACTATACATCATAATGATACGAAATTTTACATGAGGAAAGAAAAAAGTTGACATTTTACTGTAGTGTTTTCAATTCGAAAATATCTTTTATAGTTTCTGAGTAATTAAACCCCCCTTGCAGTTTTTTTAGGCGAAAAAGTGAGTTTTTGATTTTTGAATGTTTCTATAGCTTAATAGAAGCAGAATTAAATTTGGAATCGAGGGGTGCTATTGAAATTTCAAAATTTTTAATATTTTTTTCATTTTTATCTATTTTTTTGTGAAAATTATAACACTTAACAATACCAAAGATATGCACATCAATAGATGCAGAATTAAATAGAGAATAAAACCCTGAAAAAATGACTTTAAAATTTCAAAGGGTTTACGAGTAATTGCAGTTTAAAAGTTTTTCAAAAAAGATCAAAATTGTTTTAAACCAATGATATGGGTATCAAAAGATGCAGAATTGAAAGGAGAATAAACCCTGAAAAAATCACTTTGACATCTCAAATGGTTTAAGAGTTATTGCAATTTATATGTCAATAAAAATACAAGATTTTAACATTTCACGTTTCGCCACTTGCAATACCTTTTTAAAACGCCTGTAGCTCCCTAACTATACATCATAATGATACGAAATTTTACATGAGGAAAGAAAAAAGTTGACATTTTACTGTAGTGTTTTCAATTCGAAAATATCTTTTATAGTTTCTGAGTTATTAACTCGTGAAAACAGCCAATTTTCCAACTTTGCAAAATGCTAAGGTACCCCTTGATGTTTTATTAGGCGAAAAAGTGAGTTTTTGTTTTTTGAATGTTTCTATAGCTTAATAGAAGCAGAATTAAATTTGGAATCGAGGGGTGCTATTGAAATTTCAAAATTTTTAATATTTTTTTCATTTTTATCTAATTTTTTGTGAAAATTATAACACTTAACAATACCAAAGATATGCACATCAATAGATGCAGAATTAAATAGAGAATAAAACCCTGAAAAAATGACTTTAAAATTTCAAAGGGTTTACGAGTAATTGCAGTTTAAAAGTTTTTCAAAAAAGATCAAAATTGTTTTAAACCAATGATATGGGTATCAAAAGATGCAGAATTGAAAGGAGAATAAACCCTGAAAAAATCACTTTGACATCTCAAATGGTTTAAGAGTTATTGCAATTTATGTCAATAAAAATACCAGATTTTAACATTTCCCATTTCGCCACTTGCAATACCTTTTTAAATCGCCTGTAGCTCTACAACTATAAATCGTAATGTTATCAAAATTTATATGAGAAAAGAAGAAAGTTGAAATTTTACTGTAGTGTTTTCAATTCGAAAATATCTCTTATAGTTTCCGAGTAATTAACTCGTGAAAACAGCCAATTTTCCAACTTTGCAAAATGCTAAGGTACCCCCCCCCCCTTGCAGTTTTTTTAGGCGAAAAAGTGAGTTTTTTATTTTTGAATGTTTCTACAGCTTAATAGAAGCAGAATTAAATTTGGAATCTCGGGGTGCTATTGAAATTTCAAAATTTTTAATATTTTTTTCATTTTTATCTAATTTTTTGTGAAAATTTCAACACTTAACAATACCAAAGATATGCACATCAATAGATGCAGAATTAAATAGAGAATAAAACCCTGAAAAAATGACTTTAAAATTTCAAAGGGTTTACGAGTAATTGCAGTTTAAAAGTTTTTCAAAAAAGATCAAAATTGTTTTAAACCAATGATATAGATATCAAAAGATGCAGAATTGAAAGGAGAATAAACCCTGAAAAAATCACTTTGACATCTCAAATGGTTTAAGAGTTATTGCAATTTATATGTCAATAAAAATACAAGATTTTAACATTTCACGTTTCGCCACTTGCAATACCTTTTTAAAACGCCTGTAGCTCCCTAACTATACATCATAATGATACGAAATTTTACATGAGGAAAGAAAAAAGTTGACATTTTACTGTAGTGTTTTCAATTCGAAAATATCTTTTATAGTTTCTGAGTAATTAACTCGTGAAAACAGCCAATTTTCCAACTTTGCAAAATGCTAAGGTACCCCTTGATGTGTTTTTAGGCGAAAAAGTGAGTTTTTGTTTTTTGAATGTTTCTATAGCTTAATAGAAGCAGAATTAAATTTGGAATCGAGGGGTGCTATTGAAATTTCAAAATTTTTAATATTTTTTTCATTTTTATCTAATTTTTTGTGAAAATTATAACACTTAACAATACCAAAGATATGCACATCAATAGATGCAGAATTAAATAGAGAATAAAACCCTGAAAAAATGACTTTAAAATTTCAAAGGGTTTACGAGTAATTGCAGTTTAAAAGTTTTTCAAAAAAGATCAAAATTGTTTTAAACCAATGATATGGGTATCAAAAGATGCAGAATTGAAAGGAGAATAAACCCTGAAAAAATCACTTTGACATCTCAAATGGTTTAAGAGTTATTGCAATTTATATGTCAATAAAAATACCAGATTTTAACATTTCCCGTTTCGCCACTTGCAATACCTTTTTAAATCGCCTGTAGCTCTACAACTATAAATCGTAATGTTATCAAAATTTATATGAGAAAAGAAGAAAGTTGAAATTTTACTGTAGTGTTTTCAATTCGAAAATATCTCTTATAGTTTCCGAGTAATTAACTCGTGAAAACAGCCAATTTTCCAACTTTGCAAAATGCTAAGGTACCCCCCCCTTGCAGTTTTTTTAGGCGAAAAAGTGAGTTTTTTATTTTTGAATGTTTCTATAGCTTAATAGAAGCAGAATTAAATTTGGAATCTCGGGGTGCTATTGAAATTTCAAAATTTTTAATATTTTTTTCATTTTTATCTAATTTTTTGTGAAAATTTCAACACTTAACAATACCAAAGATATGCACATCAATAGATGCAGAATTAAATAGAGAATAAAACCCTGAAAAAATGACTTTAAAATTTCAAAGGGTTTACGAGTAATTGCAGTTTAAAAGTTTATCAAAAAAGATCAAAATTGTTTTAAACCAATGATATAGATATCAAAAGATGCAGAATTGAAAGGAGAATAAACCCTGAAAAAATCACTTTGACATCTCAAATGGTTTAAGAGTTATTGCAATTTATATGTCAATAAAAATACAAGATTTTAACATTTCACGTTTCGCCACTTGCAATACCTTTTTAAATCGCCTATAGCTCTATAACTATAAATCGTAATGTTATCAAAATTTATATGAGGAAAGAAGAAAGTTGAAATTTTACTGTAGTGTTTTCAATTCGAAACTATCTTTTATAGTTTCCGAGTATTTAACTCGTGAAAACAGCTAATTTTCCAACTTTGCAAAATGCTAAGGTACCCCCCTTGATGTTTTTTTAGGCGAAAAAGTGAGTTTTTGTTTTTTGAATGTTTCTATAGCTTAATAGAAGCAGAATTAAATTTGGAATCGAGGGGTGCTATTGAAATTTCAAAATTTTTAATATTTTTTTCATTTTTATCTAATTTTTTGTGAAAATTATAACACTTAACAATACCAAAGATATGCACATCAATAGATGCAGAATTAAATAGAGAATAAAACCCTGAAAAAATGACTTTAAAATTTCAAAGGGTTTACGAGTAATTGCAGTTTAAAAGTTTTTCAAAAAAGATCAAAATTGTTTTAAACCGATGATATGGGTATCAAAAGATGCAGAATTGAAAGGAGAATAAACCCTGAAAAAATCACTTTGACATCTCAAATGGTTTAAGAGTTATTGCAATTTATATGTCAATAAAAATACAAGATTTTAACATTTCACGTTTCGCCACGTGCAATACCTTTTTAAAACGCCTATAGCTCTATAACTATAAATCGTAATGTTATCAAAATTTATATGAGGAAAGAAGAAAGTTGAAATTTTACTGTAGTGTTTTCAATTCGAAAATATCTCTTATAGTTTCCGAGTAATTAACTCGTGAAAACAGCCAATTTTCCAACTTTGCAAAATGCTAAGGTACCCCCCTTGCAGTTTTTTTAGGCGAAAAAGTGAGTTTTTTATTTTTGAATGTTTCTATAGCTTAATAGAAGCAGAATTAAATTTGGAATCTCGGGGTGCTATTGAAATTTCAAAATTTTTAATATTTTTTTCATTTTTATCTAATTTTTTGTGAAAATTTCAACACTTAACAATACCAAAGATATGCACATCAATAGATGCAGAATTAAATAGAGAATAAAACCCTGAAAAAATGACTTTAAAATTTCAAAGGGTTTACGAGTAATTGCAGTTTAAAAGTTTTTCAAAAAAGATCAAAATTGTTTTAAACCAATGATATAGATATCAAAAGATGCAGAATTGAAAGGAGAATAAACCCTGAAAAAATCACTTTGACATCTCAAATGGTTTAAGAGTTATTGCAATTTATATGTCAATAAAAATACAAGATTTTAACATTTCACGTTTCGCCACTTGCAATACCTTTTTAAAACGCCTGTAGCTCCCTAACTATACATCATAATGATACGAAATTTTACATGAGGAAAGAAAAAAGTTGACATTTTACTGTAGTGTTTTCAATTCGAAAATATCTTTTATAGTTTCTGAGTAATTAACTCGTGAAAACAGCCAATTTTCCAACTTTGCAAAATGCTAAGGTACCCCCCTTGATGTTTTTTTAGGCGAAAAAGTGAGTTTTTGTTTTTTGAATGTTTCTATAGCTTAATAGAAGCAGAATTAAATTTGGAATCGAGGGGTGCTATTGAAATTTCAAAATTTTTAATATTTTTTTCATTTTTATCTAATTTTTTGTGAAAATTATAACACTTAACAATACCAAAGATATGCACATCAATAGATGCCGAATTAAATAGAGAATAAAACCCTGAAAAAATGACTTTAAAATTTCAAAGGGTTTACGAGTAATTGCAGTTTAAAAGTTTTTCAAAAAAGATCAAAATTGTTTTAAACCAATGATATATAGATATCAAAAGATGCAGAATTGAGGAGAATAAACCCTGAAAAAATCACTTTGACATCTCAAATGGTTTACGAGTTATTGCAATTTATATGTCAATAAAAATAATAGATTTTAACATTTCCCGTTTCGCCACTTGCAATACCTTTTTAAATCGCCTATAGCTCTATAACTATAAATCGTAATGTTATCAAAATTTACATGAGGAAAGAAGAAAGTTCATATTTTACTGTGGTGTTTTCAATTCGAAAATATCTCTTATAGTTTCTGAGTAATTAACTCGTGAAAACAGCCAATTTTCAAACTTTAAAAATTTCCTAACAATCACTGAAATTTGTGGTTTATCTACGTTATCTACGTGAAAAGAAGCAGAATGACGAGTAGAATGCAAATGTTTGTAAAATTTTGATATTCCTAGTATTTTTTGGTTATGACCTTTTTCATCTAAAGAAAATACTCAAGTTAAGCTTCAACCTAGCGGCAAATGATCAAACTATCAAATTGTGAATTATTTAGTCTGACGCGAATTCTGCAGATAGCATCACCCCAAGTTCATATGTCACTTCTACACACACATGCGCAGGCTACAGATATTCCAAAACAAGGTTTTGAGAATAATCACTAAAGCACCAATGTGCACCAGAGTTACGACCTTACATAAAGACTTAAATGTAGGCAGCAGAAGATGTAGCTTGTAGCTCTTCCAATAAATTCACTAACAAGGTATTTGTAAGGTAACTCCCATCCTTCACCTTGCACGCCACGTCTACCAAACCTGGGCTCCTGCATGATCTGTCGCGAGGTTTTACCCGACTGGACTCTGTCAAGTCAGGTCTTTACCTCGCCCTTCGCGCGGATACATTACGTTCTGCTTTCTTCCACATTTACAATCTCGACACGCCCATGAAAAGAGCTTCTCAGCTTGGTACATGGAAAACCTTCCCTGTTTCCTTGTCCCACGCGATATTGGTACTAACAGGAAGGAAGGCGATTTTTAGTGAGTAAGAATCACACACTATTGGGAAGAGCGGATTTCTCCCTTTGTCTTTTGAAGATTTTCCACCTATCCTGCGAAATTAAAAAAAAAAATGTCACTTCTGTAGACAGACCCCATGTTGTCCTTATAGTCAATAATGCAATCGGTTTTTGTATATTGGAGTTTGTCTGTGTCTTTTTTATCACTGGTCAACATTATGTCATTATGTACAGTAGTAAGCATTGTAACATCTTTTGTCCATCCATTTCACCACCATAACATTGTCACAAGACTTGCTAACTTTCCTTTGTTTTAAATTTATGGAGATAGAGTGACAGAGTTGGGCTGGTATACCAGTTGTCAGTATAAAGAGTGTGGCCTTTGTTTATATACAGTTTCAGTAGAGTAGTTACTATACTTCCAGATATGCCTAACTTTGGAACATTATCTATTTGAGTATCACCACCAGTATAAACAATAAAATCTAGGACATATCCAGTTTCACAATCACATAAAACAAATAGCTTTATTCCGAAATCATGGCGTTTAGTTTTTATATATTGCTTGAAACTAAGCTTCCTTTGAATAACACTAAGGGCTCATCGATTACTATATTTTGAAAAGGATAATACGAATGTGAGAAATTAGTTTTCAACATCTAATAATTCTTGAATTTTGAATAGACAGAAGTCTATTTTGAATTTTGAATTTTTGGTCTTTATTATTGGCAAAATGAAACATACTAAGAATGTTAAAATATCTGTCTCTAGCCATCATTTTGGAAAACATTGGGGAATGTAATAGCCTGTCGGTTGACCAATACTCTTTTATTGAATTTTTTTAAATTTCTAGTCATAAGCATGGTCAAACTCAAAAATGTATATATGTGATAAGCATGGTCAAACTCGAAAATGTATATATTTCACTACGTTGGTTGGTTTCCATCAATGTAAATTTGAATAATTTGCAAGATCAGTTTGTTTAGAAACTTGGTTATAGTATGTGTTTGTTTCATTCACAATATGTTCAACAATTTTGGGCGTTCTTAGAGCTTTAAAATAACTGCAAAAAACAGATTCATCATTTAAAATTGATTGCTTCATACCAGAATTAGAAATATCAAAATCATTGATGATGGGATTGAATTTACTGTCAGTCCAAATTTAAAAAATTGGTAGGCCTATTTGATTATTTTCTGATATAGGCTAGTTGTTATTTTTTGTTTTTATTTGATGGACTTGCTTCACTTGTAATTGTAATTGGGGTTTCAGATTCTATTTATTGTTGTTGATTATTGGAAGTGGATGCAGTTTCTTCACTACCAACAGAAACACTAAAACTAACCTCATTTCCACACGCAGTATTATCAAAACTATTAACTAGTACACTCACTATCAAATTCATCATCTGACTCTTCGTTTAGAAAAATTTCACTAGAATACAATTTCCACGATTTATCCACATATTTAGAAGAAATAAATCCTGAACTCGACAGCAAAGAATCGGCCATGTTTACTAACACTCTTCAACAAAACCTAGCAAACGCTGGTACAGTAACATGATTTTATTCTCTTTGTTTTACTGTTAGCCGCCTCCTATCTGTATCTACTGCAAATAGTTCACTTTAAAGCTAATAGATTGCAGTAGATGTCAGTAAAAGAATTATATTAGTCGCGTTAAAGCGATGATAGTACTCAAACATTAAAGTTCTAAAACATGTATACGTGATCATAGTCTGTGCGGACAGTTTACTCCAGTCGCATAAACGCGACGACAGTCCCGAAAAGGTTAAAGGTGATGAAAAATTACCATTTTTAACAAAATCAGTTTTGTCATTTGCAAGCCCTTTTTAACACGTTCGCTACCACAATGTTAAAAAAAAATCGTAACCACAGACTGCCGCCTCAATTTTGCGGCGGGCGTGTCCTACTCCTAGCCCAACGCCGCAGATCTGCGGCGGCTGGGCTCATTAAAATAGACTGCCGCCGCAGATGTGCGGCATTGGTTTCTTCATAGTAAATGAGAAATTTCTTCGCAACGGTCTATTTTAAAGGTTAGATCGCTTAGGCACGGTCTACAGGATAGTCCGCCACATATATGCGGCGCTTGGTCTGTAGCTAGGACTATCGCTGGCGTCACTGGACAGTTGGCAACACTGACATACAGCAATACCTCAGTCTGTGGCGAAGGTCACAACCATTTTGACCCGTCTACAGGGAAGTTTATGGATTTTTTCGTGGGCTGTGGGAGTGACCCGGCCGCCGCATATATGCGTCAGCTGGTAGTGAACGTGTTAAAATGATTATAGCGCAGCAAATAATAATCCGAATGATTTGAATATTTTTGTTCGTAAAGAATTAGTGGAATTATAGCTTTATTGTGTAGCGAAGCTGCTCATTTAAAATTTCTAACATTAGGTTATACAGATTACATTAAACAACTTTCAAAGTAAAATATTTATTGTTCCACTTAAGACAAACAACAAACATATTCTTAAAAGTAATCGAATTAGATAAACAAATTAATTTACATTAAAATATAAAAAACATGTTTAATCATAAGTTACATTAGTACAGTATATAAAAGAACATTTTTACCTTTATACTGATAAACTATAACTAATAAACTGATAAAAGGGAAGGAAAAAAAAACAAAAAAACCAAAAAAAAACAATAAAATCTTGACCTTAAATAGGTTTTAAACACGGTATGTTTTAAATCAATTTACAAGAGAATATGAAAATACTAAGTTTTTTTTGTTAATATACCGTACTGTAGATAAAAGAATATTTGTACAACAGAAATATCTTAATAATAAACCTAAATATTACTACCAATAGAATGTTTAAAAAAATATATACAGTATATATAATTTGCTGAGATTCTAATATTGGGTAGGTATATATTTGAGGGAGAGTTGTCCAGCAGGTGGATTGTAAAATTCCTCAACCTTTTTATTAATTCTGTCATGTCAGTTACAATTTAGATGTTTCAGAGGCAATAATACTTTTAAAATATTCATAAGCAAATTTAATTTTGATGGAATTGGTATAAATGATAAATGAATATGTACATTTTAACTTTGGTGGGTTTGGATTAGATTTCCTTTGCGTTTTTTACAATAAAACAAATCAAAATATAAGGCCTCATATGGAATGGGAATAGTTCTATTTTTTAAGTACGGTTAATTTTTGCACATCGCACAAACTCTCGTCATTAGTCTACTTATTTTTCATACGTTTGCAGCGATGCCATCAAAATTTTCTAAACACAGTTACTTCAACTTCACAAGAAATTCTGTTTCCAATTTAATTTAAAAACATAGAGGGAACATCCACTTATATCAAGTTGAAATCAAAAGACTAAATATTTCAAATACAGTGTACTCCCGATTATCCGCGAGTCTTGCGGAAAATAAGTAAAAAATTTTTAGGGTTCTCTTTATCGGTTTAGTAGATAACAACCAGTAAAACTACGATCACGAAGTTGTGCAGTAGAGCTAAGCTGGACTGTGACGCTAATGAGCAGAATTCGAGCAACTGACTGACCAAGAAATAGCAGACAAAGCAAAAGAGGGCGAACGAAGAGCAAAGAGTATGTGAATAGGAAGAAGGAACGTACGTGCATGCACAATTAACACACGAAGTGGTCTTGCAACACATCAATGAACTGCTCACTGTTCCAGTATTTAGAGGAACAAGATGATGACACAAAGTTAACTTAAAAACAGATGCTCAGAAATGTTCGGTCAAGAATCAAGAGATGGTATTCTTTTAGTAAGAAACAAAAAAAAAGATGATTTTTTTAAAAACAGCCAGGTAATTAAAATTGCAGTACTGTACTAGTGTAGCATAATGTGTTTCTTTTATTGTTGTGTTGTTTTACTACAAAAACTTCCAGTTTATTACACTATTTTTATTTCATATAAAATGTACTTAAAAATGTTTTTAATTTAGAGGTTTGTACTGTGTAATATGTGTTTTATATACAGTATATTAAAATCTTTTTATGTCAACACTATTTTTTTTATTACACATTTTCCCTTTATTTTTAGCATTCTTGCATATTGTCCGCGATTTTCAATATCCGCTATGTCTGTACCATCCAATTTCGCGGATAATCGGGATTGTACTATACTATATATAATTTTTTTTTCAGGAACTAGACACCACTGACAACTAGGCCTACTCAATGTAGTTTTATACATAAACTAAATCTGAAAATTAGAAATAAATTTCGCTGTCTTTAAAATTCTCTAACTTTTTATTCTCAGTGTGGCCACCCTAAAATATTTATGAAAGTACAACTATCAAGAATCAATGATGTTGTAATAAAATATTCTAATGACAATAACACAAAAGACTTAATAAAATAGGAACTTAATTTTGACCAGTAGATCCAAAACCACCGATTCCTCTAACGGTTTCTTCCATTTTCTGTAAAAAAGAATAATAATAATTAAAATATTTACAACAGAATTTGAATATGACTGAAATCAATTCCAGAAAAACTATTTCTCTAAATTTAAACAACAAGAGTAAGGGTTTTGTATATGTTTAGGCTGAGATTATGGCAGGACCATTTGGAGATTTAGGGTTCATGAGTATCATAGTTAATTCAGAAAAATAATATTTAGAATCAAAACATAAGTAGTCGTCAATAGTAGGAAAATGGCAAAAATTCGTTTGTTTAGTAATGTTTATTTATAGGCTACCCATTTTGTACGTTGTTTTTTCAACATTGAAGGTCAAAAATTAAAAAATCATTTTTCAACAGTTGGAGATTTTAGAAGCACAAGAAACAGTTTTCCATAAAACATGATTCTAAGAAAATTTTTGCATTAAAAAAAGAAGAAATATTATTACTAGCACACTTAGTAAAATTGTAAACATCCTAACTATTTTTGCTTAATTACATAATTAAGTCAAGTAGTCCCATGCCGATTCACAGTTTATCAACTCCATAATTCACTCTCCTAACATTGACATTGCACACTAGGCCTACACATAGTACACATGCTTCTAATTAATTCACTCCCCTAACATTAAGATCGTGTACAAGGCCTACAAGTTTCTAATACATTCACTATAACATTGATATTATACAGTAGGCCTACACATGTTTCTAATAAACAGTTGGTCTACTCGTGCTTCTAATAAATTCACTTTCGTGACATTGAGATCAAACAGTTAGCCTACTTGTGCTTCTAATAAATTCACTATCTTAACATTGAGATCATGTAGTAGGGCTACATATGTATCTAATAAATTCACTCTTGTGACATTGAGATCAAACAGTTAGCCTACTTGTGCTTCTAATAAATTCACTATCTTAACATTGAGATCATGTAGTAGGGCTACATATGTATCTAATAAATTCACTCTTGTGAGATTGAGATCAAACAGTTGGCCTACTTGTGCTTCTAATAAATTCACTATCTTAACATTGAGATCATGTAGTAGGGCTACATATGTATCTAATAAATTCACTCTTGTGAGATTGAGATCAAACAGTTAGCCTACTTGTGCTTCTAATAAATTCACTATCTTAACATTGAGATCATGTAGTAGGGCTACATATGTATCTAATAAATTCACTCTTGTGACATTGAGATCAAACAGTTAGCCTACTTGTGCTTCTAATAAATTCACTATCTTAACATTGAGATCATGTAGTAGGGCTACATATGTATCTAATAAATTCACTCTTGTGACATTGAGATCAAACAGTTAGCCTACTTGTGCTTCTAATAAATTCACTATCTTAACATTGAGATCATGTAGTAGGGCTACATATGTATCTAATAAATTCACTCTTGTGACATTGAGATCAAACAGTTAGCCTACTTGTGCTTCTAATAAATTCACTATCTTAACATTGAGATCATGTAGTAGGGCTACATATGTATCTAATAAATTCACTCTTGTGACATTGAGATCAAACAGTTAGCCTACTTGTGCTTCTAATAAATTCACTATCTTAACATTGAGATCATGTAGTAGGGCTACATATGTATCTAATAAATTCACTCTTGTGACATTGAGATCAAACAGTTAGCCTACTTGTGCTTCTAATAAATTCACTATCTTAACATTGAGATCATGTAGTAGGGCTACATATGTATCTAATAAATTCACTCTTGTGACATTGAGATCAAACAGTTAGCCTACTTGTGCTTCTAATAAATTCACTATCTTAACATTGAGATCATGTAGTAGGGCTACATATGTATCTAATAAATTCACTCTTGTGACATTGAGATCAAACAGTTAGCCTACTTGTGCTTCTAATAAATTCACTATCTTAACATTGAGATCATGTAGTAGGGCTACATATGTATCTAATAAATTCACTCTTGTGACATTGAGATCAAACAGTTAGCCTACTTGTGCTTCTAATAAATTCACTATCTTAACATTGAGATCATGTAGTAGGGCTACATATGTATCTAATAAATTCACTCTTGTGAGATTGAGATCAAACAGTTAGCCTACTTGTGCTTCTAATAAATTCACTATCTTAACATTGAGATCATGTAGTAGGGCTACATATGTATCTAATAAATTCACTCTTGTGACATTGAGATCAAACAGTTAGCCTACTTGTGCTTCTAATAAATTCACTATCTTAACATTGAGATCATGTAGTAGGGCTACATATGTATCTAATAAATTCACTCTTGTGACATTGAGATCAAACAGTTAGCCTACTTGTGCTTCTAATAAATTCACTATCTTAACATTGAGATCATGTAGTAGGGCTACATATGTATCTAATAAATTCACTCTTGTGACATTGAGATCAAACAGTTAGCCTACTTGTGCTTCTAATAAATTCACTATCTTAACATTGAGATCATGTAGTAGGGCTACATATGTATCTAATAAATTCACTCTCGTGACATTGAGATCAACCAGTTGGCCTACTTGTGCTTCTAATAAATTCACTATCTTAACATTGAGAACATGTAGTAGGGCTACATATGTATCTAATAAATTCACTCTCGTGACATTGAGATCAAACAGTTAGCCTACTTGTGCTTCTAATAAAGTCACTATCTTAACATTGAGAACATGTAGTAGGGCTACATATGTATCTAATAAATTCACTCTTGTGAGATTGAGATCAAACAGTTGGCCTACTTGTGCTTCTAATAAAGTCACTATCTTAACATTGAGATCATGTAGTAGGGCTACATATGTATCTAATAAATTCACTCTTGTGAGATTGAGATCAAACAGTTGGCCTACTTGTGCTTCTAATAAAGTCACTATCTTAACATTGAGATCATGTAGTAGGGCTACATATGTATCTAATAAATTCACTCTTGTGACATTGAGATCAAACAGTTGGCCTACTTGTGCTTCTAATAAAGTCACTATCTTAACATTGAGATCATGTAGTAGGGCTACATATGTATCTAATAAATTCACTCTTGTGAGATTGAGATCAAACAGTTGGCCTACTTGTACTTCTAATAAAGTCACTATCTTAACATTGAGATCATGTAGTAGGGCTACATATGTATCTAATAAATTCACTCTCGTGAGATTGAGATCAAACAGTTGGCCTACTTGTACTTCTAATAAAGTCACTATCTTAACATTGAGATCATGTAGTAGGGCTACATATGTATCTAATAAATTCACTCTTGTGAGATTGAGATCAAACAGTTGGCCTACTTGTACTTCTAATAAAGTCACTATCTTAACATTGAGATCATGTAGTAGGGCTACATATGTATCTAATAAATTCACTCTCGTGAGATTGAGATCAAACAGTTGGCCTACTTGTACTTCTAATAAAGTCACTATCTTAACATTGAGATCATGTAGTAGGGCTACATATGTATCTAATAAATTCACTCTTGTGAGATTGAGATCAAACAGTTGGCGTACTTGTGCTTCTAATAAAGTCACTATCTTAACATTGAGATCATGTAGTAGGGCTACATATGTATCTAATAAATTCACTCTTGTGACATTGAGATCAAACAGTTGGCCTACTTGTGCTTCTAATAAAGTCACTATCTTAACATTGAGATCATGTAGTAGGGCTACATATGTATCTAATAAATTCACTCTTGTGAGATTGAGATCAAACAGTTGGCCTACTTGTGCTTCTAATAAAGTCACTATCTTAACATTGAGATCATGTAGTAGGGCTACATATGTATCTAATAAATTCACTCTTGTGAGATTGAGATCAAACAGTTGGCCTACTTGTGCTTCTAATAAAGTCACTATCTTAACATTGAGATCATGTAGTAGGGCTACATATGTATCTAATAAATTCACTCTTGTGACATTGAGATCAAACAGTTGGCCTACTTGTGCTTCTAATAAAGTCACTATCTTAACATTGAGATCATGTAGTAGGGCTACATATGTATCTAATAAATTCACTCTTGTGAGATTGAGATCAAACAGTTGGCGTACTTGTGCTTCTAATAAAGTCACTATCTTAACATTGAGATCATGTAGTAGGGCTACATATGTATCTAATAAATTCACTCTTGTGAGATTGAGATCAAACAGTTGGCCTACTTGTGCTTCTAATAAAGTCACTATCTTAACATTGAGATCATGTAGTAGGGCTACATATGTATCTAATAAATTCACTCTTGTGACATTGAGATCAAACAGTTGGCCTACTTGTGCTTCTAATAAAGTCACTATCTTAACATTGAGATCATGTAGTAGGGCTACATATGTATCTAATAAATTCACTCTTGTGAGATTGAGATCAAACAGTTGGCCTACTTGTGCTTCTAATAAAGTCACTATCTTAACATTGAGATCATGTAGTAGGGCTACATATGTATCTAATAAATTCACTCTTGTGAGATTGAGATCAAACAGTTGGCGTACTTGTGCTTCTAATAAAGTCACTATCTTAACATTGAGATCATGTAGTAGGGCTACATATGTATCTAATAAATTCACTCTTGTGAGATTGAGATCAAACAGTTGGCGTACTTGTGCTTCTAATAAAGTCACTATCTTAACATTGAGATCATGTAGTAGGGCTACATATGTATCTAATAAATTCACTCTTGTGAGATTGAGATCAAACAGTTGGCGTACTTGTGCTTCTAATAAATTCACTATCTTAACATTGAGATCATGTAGTAGGGCTACATATGTATCTAATAAATTCACTCTTGTGAGATTGAGATCAAACAGTTGGCGTACTTGTGCTTCTAATAAATTCACTATCTTAACATTGAGATCATGTAGTAGGGCTACATATGTATCTAATAAATTCACTCTTGTGAGATTGAGATCAAACAGTTGGCGTACTTGTGCTTCTAATAAATTCACTATCTTAACATTGAGATCATGTAGTAGGGCTACATATGTATCTAATAAATTCACTCTTGTGAGATTGAGATCAAACAGTTGGCGTACTTGTGCTTCTAATAAATTCACTATCTTAACATTGAGATCATGTAGTAGGGCTACATATGTATCTAATAAATTCACTCTTGTGAGATTGAGATCAAACAGTTGGCGTACTTGTGCTTCTAATAAATTCACTATCTTAACATTGAGATCATGTAGTAGGGCTACATATGTATCTAATAAATTCACTCTTGTGAGATTGAGATCAAACAGTTGGCGTACTTGTGCTTCTAATAAATTCACTATCTTAACATTGAGATCATGTAGTAGGGCTACATATGTATCTAATAAATTCACTCTTGTGAGATTGAGATCAAACAGTTGGCGTACTTGTGCTTCTAATAAATTCACTATCTTAACATTGAGATCATGTAGTAGGGCTACATATGTATCTAATAAATTCACTCTTGTGAGATTGAGATCAAACAGTTGGCGTACTTGTGCTTCTAATAAATTCACTATCTTAACATTGAGATCATGTAGTAGGGCTACATATGTATCTAATAAATTCACTCTTGTGAGATTGAGATCAAACAGTTGGCGTACTTGTGCTTCTAATAAATTCACTATCTTAACATTGAGATCATGTAGTAGGGCTACATATGTATCTAATAAATTCACTCTTGTGAGATTGAGATCAAACAGTTGGCGTACTTGTGCTTCTAATAAATTCACTATCTTAACATTGAGAACATGTAGTAGGGCTACATATGTATCTAATAAATTCACTCTTGTGAGATTGAGATCAAACAGTTAGCCTACTTGTGCTTCTAATAAAGTCACTATCTTAACATTGAGATCATGTAGTAGGGCTACATATGTATCTAATAAATTCACTCTTGTGAGATTGAGATCAAACAGTTGGCGTACTTGTGCTTCTAATAAAGTCACTATCTTAACATTGAGATCATGTAGTAGGGCTACATATGTATCTAATAAATTCACTCTTGTGAGATTGAGATCAAACAGTTGGCGTACTTGTGCTTCTAATAAAGTCACTATCTTAACATTGAGATCATGTAGTAGGGCTACATATGTATCTAATAAATTCACTCTTGTGAGATTGAGATCAAACAGTTGGCGTACTTGTGCTTCTAATAAAGTCACTATCTTAACATTGAGATCATGTAGTAGGGCTACATATGTATCTAATAAATTCACTCTTGTGAGATTGAGATCAAACAGTTGGCCTACTTGTACTTCTAATAAATTCACTATCTTAACATTGAGATCATGTAGTAGGGCTACATATGTATCTAATAAATTCACTCTTGTGACATTGAGATCAAACAGTTGGCGTACTTGTGCTTCTAATAAATTCACTATCTTAACATTGAGATCATGTAGTAGGGCTACATATGTATCTAATAAATTCACTCTTGTGAGATTGAGATCAAACAGTTGGCCTACTTGTACTTCTAATAAATTCACTATCTTAACATTGAGATCATGTAGTAGGGCTACATATGTATCTAATAAATTCACTCTTGTGAGATTGAGATCAAACAGTTGGCGTACTTGTGCTTCTAATAAATTCACTATCTTAACATTGAGATCATGTAGTAGGGCTACATATGTATCTAATAAATTCACTCTTGTGAGATTGAGATCAAACAGTTGGCGTACTTGTGCTTCTAATAAATTCACTATCTTAACATTGAGATCATGTAGTAGGGCTACATATGTATCTAATAAATTCACTCTTGTGAGATTGAGATCAAACAGTTGGCGTACTTGTGCTTCTAATAAAGTCACTATCTTAACATTGAGATCATGTAGTAGGGCTACATATGTATCTAATAAATTCATTCTTGTGAGATTGAGATCAAACAGTTGGCGTACTTGTGCTTCTAATAAAGTCACTATCTTAACATTGAGATCATGTAGTAGGGCTACATATGTATCTAATAAATTCACTCTTGTGAGATTGAGATCAAACAGTTGGCGTACTTGTGCTTCTAATAAAGTCACTATCTTAACATTGAGATCATGTAGTAGGGCTACATATGTATCTAATAAATTCACTCTTGTGAGATTGAGATCAAACAGTTGGCGTACTTGTGCTTCTAATAAATTCACTATCTTAACATTGAGATCATGTAGTAGGGCTACATATGTATCTAATAAATTCACTCTTGTGAGATTGAGATCAAACAGTTGGCGTACTTGTGCTTCTAATAAATTCACTATCTTAACATTGAGAACATGTAGTAGGGCTACATATGTATCTAATAAATTCACTCTTGTGAGATTGAGATCAAACAGTTGGCGTACTTGTGCTTCTAATAAATTCACTATCTTAACATTGAGATCATGTAGTAGGGCTACATATGTATCTAATAAATTCACTCTTGTGAGATTGAGATCAAACAGTTGGCCTACTTGTACTTCTAATAAATTGACTATCTTAACATTGAGATCATGTAGTAGGGCTACATATGTATCTAATAAATTCACTCTTGTGAGATTGAGATCAAACAGTTGGCCTACTTGTACTTCTAATAAATTCACTATCTTAACATTGAGATCATGTAGTAGGGCTACATATGTATCTAATAAATTCACTCTTGTGAGATTGAGATCAAACAGTTGGCGTACTTGTGCTTCTAATAAATTCACTATCTTAACATTGAGAACATGTAGTAGGGCTACATATGTATCTAATAAATTCACTCTTGTGAGATTGAGATCAAACAGTTGGCGTACTTGTGCTTCTAATAAATTCACTATCTTAACATTGAGATCATGTAGTAGGGCTACATATGTATCTAATAAATTCACTCTTGTGAGATTGAGATCAAACAGTTAGCCTACTTGTGCTTCTAATAAATTCACTATCTTAACATTGAGATCATGTAGTAGGGCTACATATGTATCTAATAAATTCACTCTTGTGAGATTGAGATCAAACAGTTGGCGTACTTGTGCTTCTAATAAATTCACTATCTTAACATTGAGATCATGTAGTAGGGCTACATATGTATCTAATAAATTCACTCTTGTGAGATTGAGATCAAACAGTTGGCGTACTTGTGCTTCTAATAAAGTCACTATCTTAACATTGAGATCATGTAGTAGGGCTACATATGTATCTAATAAATTCACTCTTGTGAGATTGAGATCAAACAGTTGGCGTACTTGTGCTTCTAATAAAGTCACTATCTTAACATTGAGATCATGTAGTAGGGCTACATATGTATCTAATAAATTCACTCTTGTGAGATTGAGATCAAACAGTTGGCGTACTTGTGCTTCTAATAAAGTCACTATCTTAACATTGAGATCATGTAGTAGGGCTACATATGTATCTAATAAATTCACTCTTGTGAGATTGAGATCAAACAGTTAGCCTACTTGTGCTTCTAATAAATTCACTATCTTAACATTGAGATCATGTAGTAGGGCTACATATGTATCTAATAAATTCACTCTTGTGACATTGAGATCAAACAGTTAGCCTACTTGTACTTCTAATAAAGTCACTATCTTAACATTGAGATCATGTAGTAGGGCTACATATGTATCTAATAAATTCACTCTTGTGAGATTGAGATCAAACAGTTGGCGTACTTGTGCTTCTAATAAAGTCACTATCTTAACATTGAGATCATGTAGTAGGGCTACATATGTATCTAATAAATTCACTCTTGTGAGATTGAGATCAAACAGTTGGCGTACTTGTGCTTCTAATAAAGTCACTATCTTAACATTGAGATCATGTAGTAGGGCTACATATGTATCTAATAAATTCACTCTTGTGACATTGAGATCAAACAGTTGGCGTACTTGTGCTTCTAATAAATTCACTATCTTAACATTGAGATCATGTAGTAGGGCTACATATGTATCTAATAAATTCACTCTTGTGACATTGAGATCAAACAGTTAGCCTACTTGTACTTCTAATAAAGTCACTATCTTAACATTGAGATCATGTAGTAGGGCTACATATGTATCTAATAAATTCACTCTTGTGAGATTGAGATCAAACAGTTGGCGTACTTGTGCTTCTAATAAAGTCACTATCTTAACATTGAGATCATGTAGTAGGGCTACATATGTATCTAATAAATTCACTCTTGTGACATTGAGATCAAACAGTTAGCCTACTTGTGCTTCTAATAAAGTCACTATCTTAACATTGAGATCATGTAGTAGGGCTACATATGTATCTAATAAATTCACTCTTGTGAGATTGAGATCAAACAGTTGGCGTACTTGTGCTTCTAATAAAGTCACTATCTTAACATTGAGATCATGTAGTAGGGCTACATATGTATCTAATAAATTCACTCTTGTGACATTGAGATCAAACAGTTGGCGTACTTGTGCTTCTAATAAAGTCACTATCTTAACATTGAGATCATGTAGTAGGGCTACATATGTATCTAATAAATTCACTCTTGTGACATTGAGATCAAACAGTTGGCGTACTTGTGCTTCTAATAAATTCACTATCTTAACATTGAGATCATGTAGTAGGGCTACATATGTATCTAATAAATTCACTCTTGTGAGATTGAGATCAAACAGTTGGCGTACTTGTGCTTCTAATAAAGTCACTATCTTAACATTGAGATCATGTAGTAGGGCTACATATGTATCTAATAAATTCACTCTTGTGACATTGAGATCAAACAGTTAGCCTACTTGTGCTTCTAATAAAGTCACTATCTTAACATTGAGATCATGTAGTAGGGCTACATATGTATCTAATAAATTCACTCTTGTGAGATTGAGATCAAACAGTTGGCGTACTTGTGCTTCTAATAAAGTCACTATCTTAACATTGAGATCATGTAGTAGGGCTACATATGTATCTAATAAATTCACTCTTGTGAGATTGAGATCAAACAGTTGGCGTACTTGTGCTTCTAATAAAGTCACTATCTTAACATTGAGATCATGTAGTAGGGCTACATATGTATCTAATAAATTCACTCTTGTGAGATTGAGATCAAACAGTTGGCGTACTTGTGCTTCTAATAAATTCACTATCTTAACATTGAGATCATGTAGTAGGGCTACATATGTATCTAATAAATTCACTCTTGTGAGATTGAGATCAAACAGTTGGCGTACTTGTGCTTCTAATAAAGTCACTATCTTAACATTGAGATCATGTAGTAGGGCTACATATGTATCTAATAAATTCACTCTTGTGAGATTGAGATCAAACAGTTGGCGTACTTGTGCTTCTAATAAAGTCACTATCTTAACATTGAGATCATGTAGTAGGGCTACATATGTATCTAATAAATTCACTCTTGTGAGATTGAGATCAAACAGTTGGCGTACTTGTGCTTCTAATAAAGTCACTATCTTAACATTGAGATCATGTAGTAGGGCTACATATGTATCTAATAAATTCACTTTCCTCCTTGTGAGATTGAGATCAAACAGTTGGCGTACTTGTGCTTCTAATAAAGTCACTATCTTAACATTGAGATCATGTAGTAGGGCTACATATGTATCTAATAAATTCACTCTTGTGAGATTGAGATCAAACAGTTGGCGTACTTGTGCTTCTAATAAAGTCACTATCTTAACATTGAGATCATGTAGTAGGGCTACATATGTATCTAATAAATTCACTCTTGTGAGATTGAGATCAAACAGTTGGCGTACTTGTGCTTCTAATAAAGTCACTATCTTAACATTGAGATCATGTAGTAGGGCTACATATGTATCTAATAAATTCACTCTTGTGAGATTGAGATCAAACAGTTGGCGTACTTGTGCTTCTAATAAAGTCACTATCTTAACATTGAGATCATGTAGTAGGGCTACATATGTATCTAATAAATTCACTCTTGTGAGATTGAGATCAAACAGTTGGCGTACTTGTGCTTCTAATAAAGTCACTATCTTAACATTGAGATCATGTAGTAGGGCTACATATGTATCTAATAAATTCACTCTTGTGAGATTGAGATCAAACAGTTGGCGTACTTGTGCTTCTAATAAAGTCACTATCTTAACATTGAGATCATGTAGTAGGGCTACATATGTATCTAATAAATTCACTCTTGTGAGATTGAGATCAAACAGTTGGCGTACTTGTGCTTCTAATAAAGTCACTATCTTAACATTGAGATCATGTAGTAGGGCTACATATGTATCTAATAAATTCACTCTTGTGAGATTGAGATCAAACAGTTGGCGTACTTGTGCTTCTAATAAATTCACTATCTTAACATTGAGATCATGTAGTAGGGCTACATATGTATCTAATAAATTCACTCTTGTGAGATTGAGATCAAACAGTTGGCGTACTTGTGCTTCTAATAAAGTCACTATCTTAACATTGAGATCATGTAGTAGGGCTACATATGTATCTAATAAATTCACTCTTGTGAGATTGAGATCAAACAGTTGGCGTACTTGTGCTTCTAATAAAGTCACTATCTTAACATTGAGATCATGTAGTAGGGCTACATATGTATCTAATAAATTCACTCTTGTGAGATTGAGATCAAACAGTTGGCGTACTTGTGCTTCTAATAAAGTCACTATCTTAACATTGAGATCATGTAGTAGGGCTACATATGTATCTAATAAATTCACTCTTGTGAGATTGAGATCAAACAGTTGGCGTACTTGTGCTTCTAATAAAGTCACTATCTTAACATTGAGATCATGTAGTAGGGCTACATATGTATCTAATAAATTCACTCTTGTGAGATTGAGATCAAACAGTTGGCGTACTTGTGCTTCT